>OY804601.1:42207228-42618412 GCA_963680895.1 Fragum sueziense | reverse complement strand
AAAAGAGGATTTATTACCCCTCCCACGACCAATCCTTGACTTTGGTTCCGCCAATGGATCAGTTAGTTGAATAAAGTCGTGTGATTGCACTTGCAGCCACGGTGCTGGCTTTTCAAATTTTGCGTGTATATAATCAGTGAAATGGCAGGCCCGTAGGAACAGGGGGGCTAGGGGGGCTAAGCCCCCCAATGTTGGCCAAAAATGCCAAATTTTCTTAATTTTACACTGAAAATTTTGGGAAAATCAAAATTAGCCCCCCCCCCCCCCCCCAATGTTCAGAACAAGGGCTTTAGCGCCCCCCCCCCCCCCCCCAATATGAAATTGCTTCCTACGGGCCTGAATGGAGCAACATGTTGTGACTTGTGCACAGAAACTATCCATTGCGACGGTTGGAATCGCGTTAAGTGGTCATTTCTCGTTCCTTCTCTTTCTTTCTTGTCTCTTGTTTTGGAGCAAGAGCTATAACTAGTGCTTTCAAACTTTAAATGATGACTGAATTGTCTCCCTTACACACAATGTCAGTGATGCAGTTTACCTCTGCGAAAAAGTTCAAGAACTGTTCTAGAACGTTAAATGACACTTCCAGAACTTATGTTCCAGCTGTGAGTTCGAACACCGGCTGGGCCAATATCCTTTCTGACATTTGACAAAAAGAATTTTTCTGTCACCGATCGATTTGCAATGTGACTCCATCATGGATTCCTGGTATATTTCTCACAGTACCACCACAATATCCAATCTAAGCCTAGAGCTGCTCTGAGTCACGTTGCAAATCCTTTGGTGACAGATAAATTACTTATGTCAAATGTCAGAAAGGATATTGGCCCAGAGGTGTTCGAACTCACAACCAGAACCCAAGTTCTAGAAGTGCCATTTAAAAGTTCTAGAACAGTTCTTGAACTTTTTCGCAGGGGCGCGTCGTTCGAGTTGATCATTCAAATGTAAAAAAAATCTCCGCTAATGGGGATCGAACTCTAAACCTCTTGACTTTGAAGCCAAAACTCTACACCACAAACTTTTGAATTTAGTCTAGTTATGGTAAATGATATTATCGTCGGTGGGAAGTCAAAACCTCGTAACTCCAGCTTTTTCAAGCTGTAGTTACGAGGTCTTGACTCCCCACCAACGTTATATAGGTTTATTTGAATGTTTCGTTGCATTACTTGATTTACTTTAGAGGAATGTCGTCGGTGGTATGTCAAACCTCCGTAACTCATTACTTTCCAAGCTGTAGTAACGAGGTTTTGACTCCCGACTTACAAGATAAGGCCCAAGTCAGATACGAGCATACGCTATATACAAGCTTGTATGGAAGGCCGGTGCGCCATATGCTAATTGCTAAATGCTAATTGCTAAATGCTAAATGCTAATTGCTAAATGCTAAATGCTAATTGCTAAATGCGTTTTGTCAATAAAGTTTTGAAAGTTGAACTTGAACTTGAATGAAAACGAGTGTTATTAAACACGATACTGACATGGACGGATGTATCCTTTCACCGTAGCTTATATGTACACGTATAAATGGCAAAGTATGAGATTGATCTTGACATTGTAAAAAATAAACCAGAGTCGCTATGTATGTTTATAGTTCCAATAATGTTTAAATACCATTTTGAATTCAAATCTGGGTTTCGCAAACCTGTAGCCTGAGTAGGGCCTACCCGTCATCGCAGCTATGTAAACTTAGTACAGGCTAGTCTATACCGGGGGTTGTTGCTAGCTGCACAGTGTGCCACATAACGACCCTGACTAAACACACGGATGCAACGGGAATGACCTTTTATACTTGTGTTCCACCGACATAAATAACACATAAATTTAAGTTATAGGCCTACTTCTGTTCAATATCTGTTCATGCACAATGGCCAGTTTGTTGTTACCTGTTTCAGCCACTTCTCCATGGTGCTACACCACCCCCCCATTGTGCCAAATATTGATAGGTGCATGAAAGGTGATGCAACAGAAACCATTAAGGGTGGTGATATGCAAAACTCGGACGTTGGGTCGTCCTGACCGACGGACAGACGACTTTGTATCCTTAGATCTTGCTTCACACTGACGAGGTCTCGATAAAAAAAACAGAATGGTGCATTTCGTGAAGTAATTGTCTTTAACCATCGCATACAGATAAACAGCTTGTGCAGCAGTATTTCCAAGAGAACTATAATACTACTGAAATTGTTGTTGCCGCGGGGATAACGACTGGCATTTGTAAAAGGTGTGTTAATTTGCTACATGAAGGTTTATATACTGAACAAAAAAAAGAAACGTTACAGTTATAAAATGTATATCAGTGGGGGTATGTGTATTATGCATCTTCTTCGTGAGTCATATTCTATTGGCCGATTCGCTGAATGATTTGCCGAAGGCGACATTTCCAAGTGCTTGTTATATGGACTGTGGATATGATAACATGTTTCTTCAATGATTTGTACGATTATACACGGATAGTTTATGGACAATAAAATGTGCAACTGGAAAACTAAGACATTTATAATTTACTTTTGATAAAATTCCGATATATTTAAACGTATGTTGCGTTTCTTTATTTCATTCAAGTCGGTATACAGTGAACAAATGGACAACATTATGATTATCACCCGTGCAATACACTTTACGGGCACCGTTCGTTACCTGCAAGGTGAGAAATCGCCTGCTAAGAAATCTCAAACGTGTCAAATCTTGACAACCATAGTATATAGGCCTATCATTCAGAGTCGTGCATATATTTGCTTTGAAGTATCGCATCTCCTACGTGAATATTTCAAATTGTGGTTGTTACTATATTCACGTATTTTCCGACCAGCGTAGATCCAGACCAGCCTGCGCATTCGCGCACTCTGATCAGGTTCGACCTTGTTCGCCATTCCATCAATGAAACATCTTCCCTGCATATAACAAACAGTATACCGGTATCTCAGGAGACACGGGTGTGCTATTTGCTCAGAAGGTACTCTGGTCACAATTAAATCCCAGAAATTCCATTTCTCAAGTTACAGCCACAATTTTTAAAGAAGACATTCGCCTAAATCTATTTCATGCCGACGAAGTCAGAGGGATATATAGTATTCGCGTTGTTTGTCCGTCCATCCGTCAGTCCGCCCGCCCGTCCGTCAATACGTCCGTCGGTCCGTCGTCAAATAACTGCATACAATTATTTATCATTAACGGGACAAAGGCCGAAGTAAAAAATAATATCCCTGGGTTCAAGGTCACAATAACAGGTCAAAGGTCAAACATGGGTATAATTTTTATCTCCGGAGACATATCTACATAACCGCTGGTTGGATTTACGAAATATCTACACACAAATGTTTGTAATGATATGAGGCTCATGCACATCTAAAACCCTTGTCCATTGGCCCAAGGTCAAAGGTAAACAAGAACCACATAACATTTTCGAAATGCTGTTTATAATGCCCCTGCACACTCGAAGGTGAAATATTGAAAATTAATACTTAATTAAACCCCGGGCCTATCGATCCATTTCATTTGTTGGGAATACATTTTTCTCTCTCTAAAATTTCCTAATTCTTTCAGTGTGTGAACTGCTTAGCGATATATGAAGGACTTGGGGTTCGTATCTAAACGAACAGTGTCACATGTTGAGGAAATAATCCAAGCGATTCAGTCAGAACTGGAAAACACAGGACGTCGCCTTGGAGTATACGTACCTAGATCTATGATACTAGAACGAAGTCGATACACGAAGTTTCGTTATAAAAACAACGATGAGTGTTTCGCAACTAGCGGACTCAGATCCGTGTGCTCATGTGTCATTGGTCTGCACTGTTCGCTGTTTGGCTACATATGGTTTCCGTAACCTTCAAGAGGACATTGAAGATCATAATCCAATTTCAGGGATGTTCATGCTGATCTAAGGACGGATTAGTTGAAAGCCAACAATTTTGATATTCGCTGGTCACATGTTATCTTTTGTTTAACGTCCTAGCATGTATCTTATGAAACCTTTCACTTTAGTTAAACTTATTCTACACATCCACTCTTTTGTTCTGCCTAGGATAATATAAAGAGTATCAACCTCGCCATGAAAGGCCGAGTCTGATATATGCAAGTGCCGGGTCGGTATGTGATTATACCAGGCATGGCTATTCTGCATACCAGACCTGCACATTCGCTCTCGGTGTTCCTAATCACCCGTGTCGGGTCTTTCAAATTCGTAAATCCATCTAGAAGGGGCCATATCTAGAGTGTTCCGATGCGGCCATCGCAATATCGTCGGCGGTGCGATAGCGATATTACGACAGTAAAACAATAACGCCATAATTATCGCGTTATCGTTGTCGTAATATCGCGTTATCCTTGTCGTACTATCGCCCTCCCTGGCGATAGCGGTACTACGATAAAGTAACTTTCTAGAATATCGTTGTCGTACTGTTTTACTATTGCTATTGCCTTGATATAGTTTTCATGTACATAATTTAAAACCGTTTTATTTCGGTTTTGCGTTGAGGTCATATAAATCTTTTATTGCTAGTATTAAAAATATACCGAAATCTATCTACTCTTTTAATGACCCTTCCCTGCTCACAAAATTAAAGAACTTTGCTCTTTATCTTTGTAATTAAATTACTCCACTGGAGGCGGCCATGTTTAGTGAATGCCTGACGTACTAAAATACATAGTACGACAGGGAACCAGACTTGCACATGCATTCAATATACAGCGATAAAGAGCACGTGCATTCAACATTAAAACGCTTTGGATTCGAGAGTAATGTTACCAAAACGCTTTGGGATTGAGAGTACGTTACTAAAAATAACAACCACTTAACGTTTGAGCGGCGTTTTAAGACTCCAAGGACGATTTTCGGAGGCTGTTGTGTGCGGAGGGGGGGTCTTAGATAAAATAACCTTATTGTGAAAGAGATATCTAGTATTCATAAGCGTAGGAGGGTTTAAAATATTGGGGGGGGGGCATTAAAATATTGGGGGGGGGGGCAATTGTTTAAGTGAATGGAACTCGACTGATCGAAGCGTTGCTAGGGGAGTATTTCCTGCAATCTGGGCACTATCAGACAGCATTTTATAATACCTGGACCTTTCTTGGAAGAAAATATGGGTGTATTATTGGGGGGACATAGGATACTAGTATGCTGATCACCTTCTAATTATTAGGGGACCTGGCCCCCTGCCCCTTCTTCCTACGCCAGTGGTATTGTCAGAGAGATATCTGGAATAGGGTTCGGTTTTCTCGTGTACACAATAACGTCATCGTCACGCCTCACTGGTCTAAAAATAGATTGGTAATCCTCTATCGTACAAATATGGCTGTGAATCCCGCGAATTTTTTCCACGTTCAACTTGCCGAAGATGACGTTCTAAGAGCTGGATTGCCGTAATCATTTGTTGAGAAACATTATAATTCAGAGTTGAGAAGGTTGCTGCACTGTCGTGTACTTTTTAAGGGGGAATGCTCCAGTTTCCTATTTTTTCCCAATAATAGAATTTATTTATATTTTGTATGTTGAAATTACATGTTATTACCAATTGAAAAGTAAAATAAAAATGGGTGGTCAGCGAACTTGTTTGAATTTTATTGGCATTCGTATCACATACCCCTACATCGAAAAAATGCACAATTGCTTGCACCTGTCAAAGGTTACTAAAATGCTAATAAAAAGCTGTATATTCATTGTTTAGTCCCGGAAACGGATTTAAAGTAACGTCTTACATTTAATACGAACAGAAAAACCCAAAATATGTGCTATTATGAATGCGTAAATGTATAAAACAGCATGCTCACGTGTTCGGTTAGATCAACGAAGCTGGAGTGTTTTATGTCAAAATTTGCATATTTTTGAAAATATTTCAAGTTCTACGTAATAGAATTTGATAAAACTCCCTCATTGTATTTAGCAACATGTCCTGGTAATAATTCAAAAATAAAATGTATATGTCAGCGCATTTATTGGTGAATTACAACAATTTTTATAAGCTACACATGAATAAAATGACGCAAAACAGTGGTAACTGCATACACACTTACGACTGTCTTGCTCTAAATAATCGATTTCCATCTTGAGAAAATCAGTTTCACATATTAAATACACTTTTACCATCGAAAATGGTAAATTGTAATGATGTGTTATATCATTGAAAATCTGGTAGCGAAACATGTTGGTACGAAACATTTAATTTACTACAGTAATGTCCGAGTGTTCCGAAAAACTGGAGCATTCCCCCTTAAGATCGGTAACTATGTAATAACAAGTTGACAAGTAACACGTATGGTCCTGCCTTGGCTTCGTCGTGCCGCTCGTGCGTACTCGCTTACCCTTTCCAAAACGACAAAATGCCATGTTGGGCCAAATTGAAAAAAGTTTACAGATGACAAAACGGATGTGAATACTTTTAGTGTTTTATGTCAGAGAAAATATCGAGACAAAAGAAGAATAATCACCAATATCCTAAGAAGGTACTCAAACCCATTTTGTCTGCTGGGCAGGTCTTTTCAATTTGGTCGATCATCATTTTCTTCTTTTGCCTCAATGTTTTCCCAAGAATTTTCTGTTGGGGACGTCAAAACTGGTCTTGTTTGGGAAAGGATTAATCTAGAAAAAAATAGAATTTGTCGCTGAGTGTGATTTGATACCCCCACAGGCTTTGGATGTTGAGGAGATGCGTCGAATCATTTCGGAGGACAGACGAAGGTCAGTGCCGGAGATTAAAGAAATGACTGGATTGAGTCGGAGTAGTGTTTTTAATATTTTGTCAAATGACCTTGAAATGAACAAAGTGTGAAGAAAGAGTGGTTGCGCGAAACGTATACCAAATGGGTGGACAGACATTGGAAGTGCGTGAACGCGGGTAGAGAGTACTTTGAAAAGTTGTAACGTTGACCTTGGGCCAATGGACAAGCATTTTAGATGTGCATGAGCCTCATATCATTACAAACATTGTGTGTAGATATTTCGTAAATCCAACCAGCGGTTATGTAGATGTGTCTCCGGAGATAAAAAAATATACCCATGTTTGACCTTTGACCTGTAATTGTGACCTTGAACCTAGGGATATTATTTTTTACTTCGGCCCTTGTCCCGTTAATGATAAATAATTGTATGCAGTTATTTGACGACGGACCGACGGACGTATTGACGGACGAGCGGGCGGACTGACGGATGGACGGACAAACAACGCAAATACTATATATCCCTCTGACTTCGCCGGCGGGATAAAGATGAAATAGATTTAGGCGAATGTCTTCTTTGAAAATTGTGGCTGTAACTTGAGAAATGGATTTAATTGTGACCAGAGTACCTTCTGAGCAAATAGCACACCCGTGTCTCCTGAGATACCGGTATACTGTTTGTTATATGCAGGGAAGATGTTTCATTGATGGAATGGCGAACAAGGTCGAACCTGATCAGAGTGCGCGAATGCGCAGGCTGGTCTGGATCTACGCTGGTCGGAAAATACGTGAATATAGTAACAACCACAATTTGAAATACAATGTATTCACGTAGGAGATGCGATACTTCAAAGCAAATATATGCACGACTCTGAATGATAGGCCTATATACTATGGTTGTCAAGATTTGACACGTTTGAGATTTCTTAGCAGGCGATTTCTCACCTTGCAGGTAACGAACGGTGCCCGTAAAGTGTATTGCACGGGTGATAATCATAATGTTGCCCATTTGTTCACTGTATACCGACTTGAATAAAATAAAGAAACTCAACATACGTTTAAATATATCGGTATTTTATCAAAAGTAAATTATAAACGTCTTAGTTTTCCAGTTGCACATCTTATTGTCCATAAACTATCCGTGTATAATCGTACAAACCATTGAAGAAACATGTTATCATATCCACAGTTCGTATAACACACTTGGAAATGTCGCCTTCGGCAAATCATTCAGCGAATCGGCCAATAGAATATGACTCACGAAGAAGATGCATAAATACACATACCCCCACTGATATACATTTTAAAACTGTAACGTTTCTCTTTTTGTTCAGTATATAAACCTTCATGTAGCAAATTAACATACCTTTTACAAATGCCAGTCTTTATCCCCGCGGCAACAACAATTTCAGTAGTATTATAGTTCTCTTGGAAATACTACTGCATAAGCTGTTTATCTGTATGCGATGGTTAAAGACAATTACTTCACGAAATGCACCATTTTGGTTTTTTTTATCGAGACCTCGTCAGTGTGAAGCAAGATCTAGGGATACAAAGTCGTCTGTCCGTCGGTCAGGACGGCCCAACGTCCGAGTTTTGCATATTACCATCCTTAATGGTTTCTGTTGCATCACCTTTCATGCACCTATCAATATTTGGCACAATGGGGGAGTGGTGTAGCACCATGGAGAAGTGGCTGAAACAGGTAACAACAAACTGGCCATTGTACATGAACAGATATTTAACAGAAGTGGGCCTATAACTTAAATTTATGTGTTATTTATGTTGGTGGAACACAAGTATAAAAGGTCATTCCCGTTGCATCCGTGTGTTTAGTCAGGGTCGTTATGTGACACACTGTGCAGCTAGCAACAACCCCCGGTATAGACTAGCCTGTACTAAGTTTACATAGCTGCGATGACGGGTAGGCCCTACTCAGGCTACAGGTTTGCGAAACCCAGATTTGAATTCAAAATGGTATTTAAACATTATTGGAACTATAAACATACATAGCGACTCTGGTTTATTTTTTACAATGTCAAGATCAATCTCATACTTTGCCATTTATACGTGTACATATAAGCTACGGTGAAAGGATACATCCGTCCATGTCAGTATCGTGTTTAATAACACTCGTTTTCATTCAAGTTCAAGTTCAACTTTCAGAACTTTATTGACAAAACGCATTTAGCAATTAGCATTTAGCAATTAGCAATTAGCAATTAGCAATTAGCATTTAGCATTTAGCATTTAGCATTTAGCAATTAGCATTTAGCATTTAGCATATGGCGCACCGGCCTTCCATAAGCTTGTGATCTCTAGTACTCGTCCCGTCATGTTTTAACCCTATTTATATACCGCTTCTGTGGCCTAGTGGATATGGCGTCCGCCTTGGAAGCGGGAGGTCGAAGGTTCGAATCCCGGTGGAAGCCGGCTTGGCAAAAGAGCTAACGCATCACTTTTTAAAATTGCATAACTTCTTTATTGTCAAAGATTTAGATTTATAATTTGGCAAACGTTTATCCCACAAGTTTGTGCACTTATTCATAAAACTATATATAAGTTTTCTTTCTTATGTGACCGTGTCATACGAAAGGGGGCCAAAACAGTTTTTTGGCTCGCGTAACTTGTGATCGTTTTCAATCATTTTTGTTTGAATTGATTTTGAAAGCTCGTTTATTGTGAAATTAAAGTCTGAAAAAATAATGTTCTATCTAACATAACAAGGGCTGTTCCGGGACAACATAGCTCGCATAGACGCACCTTTTTGGAAGAAAATGTCAATTTTTCAAGGTCAAGGTCACAAGGTCAAATTTTATAGTGTCAGGTGAAAGGTCTTGCTGGGGCCTGTCTATGTGTAAAATATCAAGACTGCATCTTATACAGTTCATAAGATATAGACCGATACGTTTTTGTCTACGTAACCTACGTCGCCGTCGACCCATCAATGATACCTACGGCACTAGTGATGTAAAAATGTCTCTGTGGGAATACATTACGCGCCCATAAAAGAGTTAAAGCCCTCGGTTTGTTTTTTGAACGGTAACTTTAATAAACAGAAACTCTTTCAGCCTATACAAAAGGTTTGAAAGTTATGCGTGAATACTCCATTTTAATCAAATTTCAGACTTTATGAATTTTAGAATTAAGGGTGTCCTTATTAAAAGTTCAATATTTTACAAGATACGGTAACATTTACTATGAAATTTCATAGATCTCTTATCAAATGGTGGTAGTCGGCATGTGCAAATTTTGAAGGTATTCTGTATGGTCGTTAAAAAGAATATTAACAAAGATCTGAGTGATGCGTTAGCAGTTTTGCCGAGTATATATGACGTCATAAAAGTTACGTTTTTATTTAACGCGCTCTTCTTTAGTTTTTCCATATAATTTCGTGTTCACCTAATTATCACATCAATGGAAACTTTTATGATATGTTGTCCGTATCTGATCTCCCCATATTACATATTTGTTGATTGATTGAAGCAGAAATTCCTGAGTTATCTACCCTTGAATGTAAAAAATAAGTGTTTTGTCTTTTTGTTCACTATAACATCTACAAATTTTGAAACATCTTGACAAAACCTTGATAAAACATTGGTCATGACAAGACCTTGCATGGATGTATCTCTCAGCTTGATCTGAATGTTATGTGCCCTTGAAATTGACAAAAACTACCGTTTTTCACTATATCTTCGCCATTATAGCAACAAATGTTGACCAATTATAGCAAAACTTTTTTACAAAATGTTGGTGACTGTAGAACTTTGCTTCAGATAATTTTTTTGTTCAATTGCAATTTCATGTCTAGATCTCGAGTTATGTGCGACAAAATTTCATTTTTGACTTTATTTTCCCTCTTTCAGCCATAAATATTGACCAATTGAAACAAAACTTGGACAAAACATTTGTGACTATAAGACCTTGCATAAGTGGAATATTTAGCTTGATCGGAGTCTTACGAGGGACGGTCGGAAAGTAATTGGACTTTTGACTAGTTCTCTAAAACCATTTAACTTTTTAACAAAATTCTTTCTACACTGTTTAAACAAATTGTCTATCTATGTCTATGCATTTTTGCCATCTTCGTAGGAGCTTTACTATTCCCACTATTAACCATGACGTAGACCCACTGTATAAGGTACTGTGTAACCACCGGTATCAAAGGCGCCCTGGTCTCAAATGTCTTCCCAGCAAGCATTTTCATTAGTTCTAGACACAAATAAAAGTCATGTGGGGTAGGGTCTGGGCTATAAAAAGAGTAAAACAACTTTTGTCATGGGTAATAGTTGATAATCTCCACTGTAGATGCGGTGGTATGGGAGCGTGCGTTATCGTGAAGTAGAAAATATTTTTCTTTGCTTATCTTGGACGCGTTTACTTCAGCATTTTTCTTTCGTTGTTCTGAATTACTTCAGAATTGTACTTGGCAATGCCAGTTTTTACCATTTGACATGAAATGACTAACTATCAGTCCTCGTGAATCCACAAAAGCAACAATCATGACTACCAGCCGAATGTAAAAGCTTAATCTCTTCAGAGGTTGGGAACCAGCTCGTTTCTATGACTGCTGTGACTGAGTTTTTATCCCAAGTTCGGAATTATGAATCATTATTTAATCTTCAGTGATAATGTAGTTAAAAAACTTAACTTCTTCGCGATTGAAATGACTAGAATGTTCTTTTGTTTTGGTTACCCTTGTTGTTCCTCTGACAAATAGACTATTGTACATAAAACCCCTATCATATATAAGTGGACAGAATATTAAATATAATTATGCAACTATCTTTGAAAATAAACTGACCACATTATTGGCAAATGGATGTAGATTCCACCAATATATAATGTGTTTATACAGTTGCAAATGGAGAGACAGCAACACGAAAAGTCCAACTACTTTCCAACCGTCCCTCGTACATCCATAGTTATGGGTCCTGGAATTGGACAAAATTTCCTTTTCAACCATGTTTTCTCTATAATTACCACAAATATTGATCAATTATGACAAAACTTAAACAAAATGTTGTTGACTCTAAGACTTTATATATGTGATTTTATTTAGCTTGATCGAACGCAAACAGTCTGAGTTATGTGCCCTTGAATTTATGAATAAAAGGTCTAAATTTTCTGTTGCCTCTTATATCTACAATTATGGACGAATTGAGCGAAACTTTGGACAGAAATTTGGGTACTATAAGATCTTGCATCAGTGTGATTTTTAGCTTGATCGAAAGGTAACATCCTGAGTTATAAACCCTTGAATTTGACTAAATTCGCTTTTCGGCCTTGTTGTTACTATAACAACCAACACTATTGACTAATTAAGACGAAATTTGGAAGAAATATTGGTGACCTGGGATCTTGCTTAAGAGCGATTTTTAGCTTGATTGGAATCAATCATTCAGAGTTATGTCCCTTGGTTTAGACAAAATTGCATAATTTATACGGCTTTATTTTAGCCACAAATATTGGTCAATTATATAAAACTTAACTTTAAGATCTTTCAAATTTGTGATTCTTTAGCTTAATTGGAACATCACAGCTAGAGTTATGTGCCATTGAATTTGACAAAATTGCCTTTTCGAGCCACAAATATTTACCAATTTAGATGTAACTTATTAGAAATGGGAAGCTTGCGTAAGGGCGATTGTTAGCTTGATCGGAATCAAACATTTAAATTAGAATAATTTGCTCTTGACATTTTACAAAATTGCATTTTCAGCATTTTTATTTCAGTGTAACAGCCACGAATATTGACTAATAAAAAAAACTTATACATTATGCTGATGACTATAAAAGCTTGCATCAGTGAAATTTTCATCTGAATAGCAATGTCACGTCTAGAGTAATGTGCCATTGAATTTTTCAAAATTGCCGCTTTCAACAAAATTTTGACAAAATGTTGGGGACCATCTGATCTTGCATATGTGCATTTTTTTATTGGTCGGAATCACACACCTAAAGTTAATATAGAATGTAAAAATGCCTTTTTTTTACTTTCTTTCACTATTATAGCTACAAATATAGACTAATCAAAACAAAACTTTACTGAATTGTTTGTGCATGTTTTGTCATTGACCTGTTTAATGTTCTGATTCATAAAGTTCAGTTTATTGAATAAGTATAATGGCCAAACGTTATATAAACTAAATAAAACATAATTATTTACCCCACCCATCACTTTTTTCCTCTGTGATTTGGTCATGCGCATTTTTTAATGTCATGAGATTTAGTTTTTCATCAAGGTCTAGCCTTTGTCTTACATTTTGTGGGACCTAGATTATTATCAATGCAATATCTTGAGCTCTACGTGGATTTTTTTCGTCTGATAGAATAAAACACCACGATTTCCCCACCCACCAATCTTTTTCTCTCTATTGCAGTCTTAGTACAATACACATTGTCACGATTTTTTGTTTTTCTATATTGTCCGGCCTTTGGCTAATATTCTGTGACAATTCAATTATTTCAAATGCAATATTTCGAGCTCAAACTCGAATAAGAGCTTTTTGAGCTTTGCTTATAGAGCAACCTCTAAATATGAAAATTGCCGAAAAATAATTATGACAACCGGTGTGTTCTATTCCTGTAAATGTACATGTAAAATTCTGTAAAGGTATGATGATTATTAAAAAAGTTATGCCCATTTGTAAAATTACGGGTTCGAAATTTTGTAAATTTAAGTCACCATTTTTCCTATTGTTTTTAATTTTACAGCTGTCCATCAAAGTTAAATGATTTGAGCAATGTCTTAAGATCATGAAAACGTATGATGGAAACCTCTTTCACTTACATCAAGCAGAACCTAAAAAATGGACATAACGCACCGTACTATCTGCCAGACGCCCGGCATCACGAGTGGGGAACCGGGAGGTACTGTGCATTCAGAAGAGAGTGTCTCATATGCCAATACTGGCTGGCCCTTTAAATAGGGGTGACACCATAATAACCTTTATATAGAATAGCAAAAAGATGGACTGATGACAAAGCGGGTGCACATGTTGGAGAAAATCGTGATTTATGTAAAATATATCGCGGAAAATAATCATAGATAGCAAACTTTACAATGTTTGGTTTCGTTTTTGAAAAGATATACGAGCACTTGCTAGTTTCAATAGTTCGTCGCTTTTCAATGTAAACCTCGTAACTGCTGCTTGCTTTAAGCTGCAGTTACGAGTTTTTCGTTGAAAAGCAGCGATTTGTCAAAAGTGCTTCAAACACTCAGAAAAGTACTTAGAATCAAGCATGTTTATATTGTTGAGCATCTTAAGATAAAAATAGTCTTCCATTTTGAACTCTTTTTTTTATTCTCAAATGACAAAAGTGTAAGTTGTTCCAGGTATGCTGCAAGGGTCTTGTCCAAGACAAATGGCATAGAAATTCCAACAATTTATCCATTGAAATTTTCGAGAGAAAAGGACCATAAAAATGTAAGTTAAAATTATTGACATTTCGCCACTTTTCATAAAAAACCGTAACTGCAGTTTAATAAAAACTGCAGTTACGCGGGTTTTCATGAAAAGCTCCGATTTTGCTTTGCCTCTATTTGTTTAAATAACAGGTTGTTTGGTCGTCAAATCCTAGGGCTTGTTTTGATCGAAAGGGTTAATTAAGTATACATGTACCTAATCCTTTCCCGAACAACGAAATTTTTGGGCGATACCATTGGAAAGCTAAGTACTGTAGACGGCAAAATTGGTGTTAATAGGGGAATAATTTATGTACAATAAGACACAGAAAATATTGAGACAAAAGTCATAAATGCAGATTATCAACATTTTCCCCTTTTGTCTAAATGTTTTCCAAATCCTTTTCTATTTAGACACTATTAAACAGATATTGTTTTCGAATGAATTCAACATTTTGTCTCATTATTTTGTAATGTTTATTTTTAACGAAAACTTGCGAATTGTGTTATGGCATAGATTTATTAGATAAATAAAACCTTGATATTTTACAAATTGATATCCCACCCAACATTTTCTATCCAGTGATATACAAACTTTCCATCTCCAAGACCACCAGGGCCCATCTTACGATACAGCGGACAGTAATTGGGTGAAATGAATATTCGTCGGTGTAAATGTAAAACCTCGTATGTCGATTCTTGTGATTTTCAAAGTACAAACTTGTCTGTGAAGTTATACACTACTCAAAAGTTCTAATTGGCCACCTCATATGGTGTAGTAAAGATAGCAACATAGACATAAGTGGTTTCAATTCATATAACTTTTTTCGTAAATTTCAAAACAGAAAAGCTAGAATGAATAGCGGAGGTGTAGCACTGTATTACAAGCAGCATTTACATGACGGTATTCAAATTGTCCGTAATCATTTTGACACTATTGTTTGGATTAAATTAGACCATAAGTTTTTCAATCTAGAGCAAGACGCTTTTATTTGTGGCGTGTATGTATGGGGTGAGAATTCACCCGCGTACAATTATGTGAATGAGGATTTATTTAGTTTATTAGAGAACGACATATCAGAGTTTGAGAATCAAGGTTTTATCTATATTGTTGGTGACTGGAACAGTAGAGTAGGAGAGAAACATGACTATATTATTTGTGACAGTATTAACCCTTGTATTGATGACGTTGATTACATGCCAGATTTTGACATGCCGCGGTCCACTAAGGATCGTGTTTGTAATGGTTTTGGCGCTCGCTTGATTGATCTTTGTCGATCTACCGGCATGCGTTTGGCAAACGGTAGACTGTTCAAAGATCATGACGGAAATTTTACTTATATTAATTATAACAGCGCAACGGTTATAGATTATTTGTTAGTTAAACATGATGCTTTTAGTTCTATTTGTGACTTCTCGGTTGGACCTTTTACTTCCTATAGTGATCATGCAACACTGTCTTTTAAATTAAAATGTACCATTGTCAATGAAAATTGCGAATCATCGCAAGAGTTCATTTACAGATGGGACGACAAATATCGTGACAAGTTTAGATCGGGTCTAATCGAGAGGTTACCAGAATTTAACGATTTAGTTATGAATATTGATGTTAATTCTAGAGATTCTATAAATCAATCAATTAATAGGTTTTCTAATTTAATGAACGAAAGTGCGGGTCGTCTATTTAGCAGAGCACGTTTTAATAATAGCTCAACATCTCATGATTTTACTGAAAACCAGCTTTCTAAAGACGCGGATTGGTTTGATAGCGAGTGTCGTAGAGCACACAGGTCGTATTTTAACGCTTTGCATAACTTTCAAGTTGACAGTTCGGATTATAATAGACAACGTTTTTGTAAATTCAAAAAAGATTATAAACTTTTATGTAAAAGGAAAAAACGAGAATTTGAAAATAAAAGAATTGCAGAAATTTGTGACATGAAGAAGAGTAGACCCAAACAATTTTGGAATTATTTTAAGAATAAAAAAGCAAAAGGTTCTCCAATTTCAACAAACGATTTCAAAGAGTATTTTTCATTATTGGGATCAAATGTATTTACTACCAGTAACCAGGAGGCAGACGAATTTTGTAACAGTCATGATTTTAATATAGAAGATAGCTTATTTGAGGAACTTAATTCACGGATAACTCCATCTGAAATACAAAAAGCTCTTAGTTCATTAAAAAGAGGGAAAGCTACGGGAGGGGATAATATAATGAATGAGTTTTTAATTGAAAGTTTTGACATTTTATCGTCACATCTTTGCGATATTTTCAATTCTATTTTTGATTCTGGTGTTTTCCCAGATAAATGGACAGAATGCATTATAGTGCCCATACACAAAAAGGTAGTACTACTGACGTCAATAATTATAGAGGTGTTACCTTATTAAGTTGTCTTTCTAAATTGTTTACAACTGTCCTTAATAATCGTATAACTCATTTTTGTGATGAAAACGCGGTAATTTCTGACGCTCAATTTGGGTTCAGAAAAGGATTATCGACGTCAGACGCAATTTTTGCATTATTGAACATTGTACAAAATTTTCTGAATGAAAACAGAAGGCTATACTGTGCGTTTATTGACTTACAAAAATGTTTCGATTCTATCAATAGAAATGCACTGTGGTTAAAGTTATACAAATGCGGCGTGCAAGGGAAATTACTCTGTATTTTAAAAGATATGTATAATAAAGTTAGTTCTTGTGTTCGAAATAAAAACGAGGTATCAGATTTTATCGATTTCGCGACTGGGTTGAGACAAGGGGAGACAATGTCACCGATTCTTGTGTCGCTTTTCTTAGAGGACCTAGAACTTTTTTTGCAAAATAATACTGAATCAGGTATTGACATTGGTCTTGTTAAAATCATTATTTTATTGTTCGCTGACGATATGGTATTATTTGGCAAATCACCTGCAGAATTACAAACCAACTTAGATAATTTATCAGATTATTGTCGCAAATGGTGTCTCGAAATTAACGTAGAGAAAACCAAAACTATGGTCTTTAGGAAAAGAGGAAAGTTATTGGATAACGAAAAATGGACACTTAATGGTCAAAATGTAGAGTCAGTTGACAATTTTAATTACCTAGGAACAATTTTTCACTATACTGGTAATTTCTCTCTTAACCAAGAATATCTGTCTGGTAAAGGTCTTAAAGCATTGAATGTCTTACTTAATAATTGCAGAAAATATAAATTGAAAACGAGTATACTATGTCAGCTTTTTGACGCATTTGTTGGATCTATTTTAAATTACTCAAGTGAGACTTGGGGATTTAGTAAGTCAAAAGTGATTGAAAGAATTCACCTAAAATTTTGTAAGCGTATTCTTCAAGTTCGAGCAAGTACAAGTTCAATGGCAGTTTATGGAGAACTTGGTCGTTATCCACTGTATATTAGCAGATACTTTAATATAATTAAATACTGGTTTAAAGTGTTAAGCACTGACAATGTTATTCTTTCAAGTGTTTATCATCAATCACTACATGACGTTAGTAATGGTAGGAAAAACTGGGTCTCTAATGTTAAATCAATTCTAGATAATTACGGGTACTCTGATGTATTTCAGAACCCAAGTTCATATAACAAAGATTTATTTTTATTCGAATTTAAACAGAAAATGATAGATTGTTTTAAACAAGAATGGGAAGCAAACATTAGGGAAAGCAAGGTTTTATCTCTTTATAAAAATATCAAGTCGGCATTTGGATTAGAAGAGTACCTAGATTTACTTCCTTTTTCACTAAGACCTTATGTTTGCAGACTTCGAATATCAGCTCACTCATTACGAATACAGACGGATAGATTCTCGAATAATAGATTACCAAGAAATGACAGAATTTGCTTACTTTGTAACAGTGGGGAAATAGAAGACGAATTTCATTTTATGTTTAAGTGTAAAAAATTCACCAAAATTAGAAAGACTTATATTGATAAATCATATTATGATAAACCAAGTATGTTCAAATTGATACGCCTTTTCTCGGAACTTAATAAAGATTCATTATTAAATTTAGCTCAGTATGTAAGATTAGCATTTGAGGAAAGATTTAATACTCTCTATAATCAAAATTGAAACCGAACCCATTTTTTGTTTATGATACTGTTTTCGCTTATGTTGATGTATATTGTAATATTTGTCATCCTCATAATTATGTTGTAAAACGAATTGAGACAGTGAGAATAAGATGTAGATGCGAGTTAGAGTTTGTAAATGTGAGTGCGTGTGAGAATGTGTGTTTATAGGTGCGTGTATGAGTGCGTATGTTAGTATGTGTGGAATTTGACCTTGTCATTTGTATAAACATGTGTTAACGACTATGTACAACCAGTACTTGTCTAATAAAATGTTCTTCTTCTTCTTCTTCATATTTTGGGAAGTACAGACTACAATTATGTTCGAAACATAATCATTTTGATATCATCATCTGACATGTTCATTTATCATGATTTACTAAAAGAACAATAGCTTCTAATTACAATGGATTATCAAAATTATGTCATCAGATAAACACCCCTATGAATGAAAAGTCACAAAACATAGGCCAATAATGAATTTTCCCAAAGCAGCATTGGTCATGGCTTGTCACTGCAATCTGATGATTCTTTCACAATTAAGGGTGTATTTCCTTGGAATTTTTCTCAATTCGTGAGCGACAGCAAGATACAGATCGTCCAAAATGTTGCGTTATCGATGGTTGTCTAAATTCTCTTCAACCTAGGTCATTATGCTTAATGGGTCTAAAACTAAACTTTTCAGTTGTAATGAAGGCTTTGAATGTGGTTTGACGCCAATATGCGGCCAATGCCTATCAAAAAATGACACAGGAATTATATTGTTGACATGGATGGCTTCCAGATATTCTTGGAAATGGCCGGAAAATGGGTAATTTTGCCCCGGTCGTACACATTGCGCTGATAATGTTTTTCGTGTTGATTGTTGTTAAATCTAACAAGTTAAAGGGCAGGAAGGATAGAATATGTTAATCAGCTTTGTAAGTGTCATATTAGCAAACCCACTTCCGGTCAACTGGAATTCCTGGAACAGCCCTTTTTAGCCAGAATTAGGACGATTGAAAATTCTAACAACATGGAAATAATTGTTAGAGGCACCAACAATCATAAAAGAAGATTACTTTTGCTCTGTTAATGAAAGAATGGCAGAAAAGGTAATTGAGAACATACCCCTATTATTGGCCTGTTAAATTCCAAAATGCCAAGCTCTCTGGCATATTCATGTAACTTGATTTTTGTCATGTTTTCTGTTTTTCCTATGCTCTAGGCTGTAAAGGTTATGGTGTATCTTACAATTACGAGTTTTGAAAAGCGCACGAGTTGTTCGTGCACTTTTGACAAAAATGCGTTTTTGACCCAAAACTCGCGCAAAATAAAACGATCGGTGATATTAACTGTTTATTTGAAATCTTTATCAAATGGATAAATAACTGTCAAAATTTCAGTTTGTATGTATCTGCCATTTTCTAGAAAAACGAGTGTAAAAAGTGGCCAATTAGAACTTTTGAGGAGTGTAGACAATTCTTGCACGTTTTAAAATATTTTACTGATAAGTATTGATGACACATTATTTGTGAATATTATGTCCAAATTTCAAGTGAAACATTTCAGTTTGGGAAAAGTTATTACACTTTTTTTCCCTCCCCTTTGAAATTTTCCAAAAACGAGATACGACGTTTTGCATTTACAATGACGAATCATTATTTCCAACGTTTTTTTCCTTTTTCGTATCTAGAATATGCACAACCTACAAGAGTCTATAAGCGCTTGTGTGTGTGGTGGGTTTTTTCCATCTCGGTCCCCCTTTTTTGATAACGCGACGCATATTTTAACCCTTTCCCAAACAACAAATTTGAAAACTGACGCAGACAACAAAACAGGTTCTTTAAAAGATAATATTAATGTACAATGTAGCTCAGAAAATATTGAGGCAAAAGGAGAAACTGCTGGTTATCAGCAGTTTCTTCTTTTGCCTCAATGTTTTCCCAAGCCTATTCTTACAGGGACGTCAAAACCAGGTCTTGTTTGGGAAAGGGTTAAACATCCAATCGACTTCAATAAATCCTATTTTACATCGTTCACGTAATGAAGCGATAACGTATGTTTGACAACAGAAATATGTGCACATCAAATGTCATGATATATTGACCTTTATGGGCACAGGGGGTTAAGATGTAACCCGTCTCCTGATTTTAACCCTTTCCACCATAGCCTTTACATTTAAGCCAGGATCTGGGAAAGAGTCCTTAAAGGCTTTAGAACCCAACATGGTTCAAGATCAGCCTGTGTATACACACAGTCTGATCATGAACCATGTTGGTCTCCAATAGCGTCTGTGGAACTCGTAGCTACCGTAAGATAGCAACATGGATGCCGGCCAGACTGAATTAGGAATATCGTCGCTTTTCCAAAAACCTCGTATCTGCAGATTAAATCAAGCTGCAGATACGAGGTTTTTGAAGAAAAGTGACGATATGCTGATCGTATAACATGGCTATCCCAATTGCTACAAGGAACCTTTTTCGAGATCCTGGCTCATTTGTTGTTGGCCTTTGGAAAGGGTCAATTTACGTCACTTAAACAATAAGAAATGGGATCTGGAAAAAGGGGCCAATAATAATTGCTTTTAATATCATAATGTGTACATAATAAATTAATAATTATCATCCGCGGAGACCCAGGGTGAAAGGGCTAAAGCCCGTGTCCGGGCCAGTGTTCGAATATTGGGGGGGGGGGGGGGGCTAATTTAGAGTTCCCTTTGAATCCAGTATTTTTGGTCAACTTAGGGGCGTGGTCTAAGCCCCCCCCCCATACCCCACTGTTCCTATGGGCATGTTATATAGCCATTAGGCTTTTTGATAGAATGACAAAATCGTTTAGCAGCAAACCTTAGCGGAGGCATGGGGTGGAATTAAGTTCTATGGTAGTGTCTCAAATGCTATAAGGAACCATTTTCTTTATTCTGGTTTATATCATTGTGACCTGTCACGCTAAAAGGGACCTTCTGGACAGTGTGGAAAGTGTCGAATCTAGTCAGTCTGCGAAGTCCGACAGGAGTGACTAGGAACGAAACTCTCCACTCTGTAGTAATGTTCTGGATTTAGATCTAGATTGTCTTTTCTATCTTACTATATATTATGTTGATTTCCCTACTGCGACATTGGGTTGACGTTGCCAAATCAAATCTACTTTCCAAAAGAGTTTTATGCACTTTCCAGAAGATCCACTTTAGTGTGACTGGCCACATGTGCACATAAAATGTCTTGATAAAATAACCTTTTGGGTTCGTAATATCGAAGGTGATTAAAGATGCGACCCTTCTTCTGATTTACCATATAGGCCTTATAGGTTCCCAAAGAATTAGTAATTTTTACGTCTGATATACACAATGTATGTGAAACAATCGGATACAGCAGGGAAATATTGACACCCAGCATTTTTCCCTGAGTACTTTCAGCGTTTTTTTTTTAAACCTTTTTCGCATTTTATTAATTAATTTTGACGTATTCGGAGTTTTTAAAGTAACTGTTGTCCAGAACAATGTATTGGGCTAATTATATTGTTGTTTTTGGGAAAGGATCAAGATTACATCACTCTTGTACTAAGTGATTAGGATTTGTCTGACAACCAAAGAATCTCTGCTTTTCTGCAAAAACCTCGTAACTGCAGCTTGAAATAAGCTGCAGTTACGAGATTTTCGAAGAAAAGCAACGCTATATGACATGTCAAAATATTCTGAACTTTGGGGTTTTAGGGAGCAAGTATAACCCCTCTGTCTTGACTTTTCTTTATTATTCAACTAATACTTACTAGTGACGATCGTGTTAGTCAAATCATTTTGTGTTAAAAATAGAAATAATTATAAAAATATTATGAACAAGAAGTTTGAGTGATCATTTAAATGATTAAGAGCTGGAGACATTTTCAGACTCAACATTAATTTTATGGTAGTGTATGGGTTGGTAAAACATAAGTCCTTTCCCAAACAATACATAGTTTTGATGTTCTTAATTGACATATAGGCTTGGAAATGTTGAGACAAAGGAAGAAAATGCTGATAATCAGCATGTACTTCTTTTTGCCGAAATGTTTTCTGATCTGCTTTAATCACAAATTCCACCTTTAGTACAGAACAGAACAGAACATAGTTTAATACAACTTAAGCATATACAGCTCATCGTTGACAAACATACAATATAACATTTGCGTCGAAATGACGTATACATATAAACAAATTTAACAACATAGAAAATCAATCGAAATACGAATCTAACAACAATAAATTAAAATTGTGAGACTGTTAAATACATTTTCCTATATAATTAGTGGATATTAAATATTTTCTTGGCGTAATTTGAATGCTTTTGTGCAGTACAATGCCAAATTATTTAGGGTGGTTCTTTTGTCAGAATTTAAAAGCTGTACAAATTTAAACATGTTAGGTCTATTTATATAGTAATTTTTAAGATGGCTTTTTCTAATGTCGTTATAAAAAGGACACACCAAAACAAAATGGAATTCATCTTCTACCTCATTTGAATTACAAAGAGTACATATACGTTGATTTCTCTCAATATTTTCATGTCTGCCAGTTTCTATTTTCAAAACATGCGATGATAGTCTCAATTTGGCTAAAACATTTCTATATTTAGAACAGTTTAATATTTCTAAATAGATCGTTTAAAGGTCGGTTTAGTAATATTAATTTTGATAGCGGGAGCAGCTTTCATATTGGACCACCCTATTTTTTTTTGTTGTTTGGAAACGGAACAATAAAAAATGGTCCTTATTACACTGTATCAAATTCGTAAAATGTAAAGACTGGGTAGAACCAATCGTTGATTTGTGTTCAGTATCTAAGGTCAAATAATGCTTCTGTGTCTTGTGATTTATTTGCTTGTTGTTGTTTTTCACTACATTGTATTACAATTTGAAATCAAAATAGATTAATAAAAAAAATGTGGTATCAATTGCCAAATCTGTGACATTTATTAGGTGCACTAGAATGGCCTCATTGGCCTCATTCGCTTATGGTTGCTTAATTTCTACGCGGCGTTTTTAAACCCATTCGCAATAGACAAAATTTTAAACTGGGCAATTTTGAAAGCCACCCATGACACTGAAATAGACATTGATATTTAAAGATAGAATATGTGCAGTACAAATCCACACTACAAATCCACTGAACATTTTGAGGCAAAGGGAGGAATCGCTGGATATCAGCATTTTCTTCGTTCGCCACAATGCTTTACCAACCATTGATCTTGATCAATCTGCATGTAAAACGCAGGCTGATCTAAATCGATGTTGGTGTCCTAAAGTTTTGTCTGACAAAAATGTCACCCATCAATGGTTTGATATCGTGAACCTTTGTGGGGGAGCAGCTGGAGGCTCGGTAAGGGTGTTGTGGTAGTGCTGGTATGAGAAACAATAGGAATCCATGGGTAGGTGCTCCAGTCGCCACAATATGACCACAGTAGTTGAAAATGGCGTAAAACCACAATAAACCAAACCTTAAGTTTGTCGTTGGTGGTAGGGTTAAAAACAAGAAAAAGAAACACAGAAAATACTTAGAAATGCGCGAATTATACCTAGAATTTAAGACTTGCCCACAATTTTTTCATGCTGATTCATTTTTCCACATTAAAAACATTTTCTGTTTGTTTTCTAAACAGTGTATCTTCACCTGACGTATTGTTTAACCGAAGTATAATCGATTCACTATTAAACGAGAATAATTACAGTTGAACTGCTTTATCAAAACAACTGAAATTATTCTCGTTTAATTGTGAATCTATTATAACCTTGCGCTCATTATATCAATATTGCAGACGATTACATTTGTTTATAAATATTCACAGCGCACGGTCACTTCGGTTTAACAATACAGTATAATCGATTTACTATTAAACGAGAATAATTACAGTTGAATTGCTTTATCAAAACAACTGAAATTATTCTCGTTTAATTGTGAATCTATTATAGTCGCCACATCGTATGGCACGTGTTTATGTTTTCTTTAACGTTCAATTATAGCGGACGAGAATTGACCTGGCAGAGCAGCCCATGCTAATCGAATGGAATGCTCTGCCAGGTCAATTCTCGTCCGCTATACATTTGAACAAAACATAAACATTGTGCCATACGATGTGGCGACAACTGTAACTTGTAATTTATAGTCTGTCGGTTATAACTGTAGACTTGTATACAAACACTAGAAAACAAATATTGTTTGACCAAATTAAACTGAGACTCATCATTTTCCGTAAGCGTTTTCCGGCATACATCGGAGTATTCGGTAATTTCCGCGTGTTTATACCTGGCGCTGTGATAAATGTTAATTTTATTTCTGCATGAATTCAATGAACGAAGAACTAGCGTAGTGGAAAGACGCTAGACTTTCATTAACAGAGACTCAAGATCGAATCCAGCATTTTACTGATGAAACTATCGTTATTTTTTTTTTTCGTTCTTTTTCCTATGAAATGGAATACTGAATTAATTTATATCGATTGATGAAATACTCATTTTTCTAACTTTCATAATAATTATATTTCACTATTTTTTATCATAGGCCTAATCCTTATTCGTTCATTTATCATTTATAATCTTCCCTTGAACGTTGCTTTTATAATGACAATGTGTTGGTCTCTCGTAGCTTCTGTGGAATCCAAAAGACGTTGAACCTGCTGACTCCAGTTGAATTGATGGTAAGCGAGGAAAAAGGTGCTGGGTCCCCCAGTTGTCTAAATAAGTTGCAACATCAGCAAACAATTTTTTTTTATATATATTACCTTTATCTAAACGGTTTCGAAATTTCTTGAATGACTACTTAAAGTGAATGGATTTAAGTGAACTGATTGAGGTTTACAAAATGTATGCATTCATTTGAAAAAAAAATGTTGAAAGTAAAAATATTTAAACAAAGCGCTACTGGGATTCGAACCACGGACATTTGGTTTACGGGAGAGTCGCCTTACACACTAGGCCACTACTATTCAGTGGGCATCAATCAGTGTATAAAAGTACTTAAACAGATTATAGTCCCCATGTAGAAAATACGGAAAGACCCGAATATTAACGGAATATGCAAGGAGTCTCAGTTCAATCTGGTCAAACAATACATAGTTTTAACATTTACCAAACCATTTATCGTGAGCTATACGAGCGAATTAATGTCCTAATTCTTTTATTCCCAAAAGATGAAGTGTTTGTGTAGGGCTATTTATCAACAACAAGAAGTAAAGTGTTTGTATACAAGTCTACAGTTATAGCCGATGAGTTCTACGTAGTTTTAAAATCTATTTTTGCCCTAGCATCTATTGGATAACTAATAGCAACAATTTCAACCAATCAAAGTACAGCGATTCATGTTTACTGATAAGCGCTATAGGCTTTTTAACGACCAGGATGAAGCAAGTTCGGATCTTGTTATATATGTCTCAATAGCGTTGGGGCGGATATCTAGGGCGGCTTCAGTCGCTGTATGAATTATTATCAAGGGCGGATCTAGAGGGGGTTCGGGGTGTCCGGACCCCCTGCCAAAAGTCAAATTTTGACTATATAACGTTACATATTAAGGTTTACGAACTGAGAATGAAATGCAGAGCCAGAGGCGAAATTTGAAAAGTGCCGGTAATTCCTAAGCTTTGTTACATTTCCATTCCAAATACAAACATAAGCATTTTGTATGGTTTAGAATTTTGAATTAATGCATACTTATGGAAATATTTGACAAAAATGTTCAAAATTACCTCCCTTGCATATGAATATAGAGTAAAATAATATTTGTGAATTATTTTCTTCTTGAAGCATAATCTTGAAATCCGGCACGGTGAATCAACTTATGTGAAGTGTATTTACAAGTGTGTGTAATTTGATGTATTTCGTATGGCTAGAAAGTGGTCTTTTCATTCTCAGTTTGTAAACCTTAAGGCATTTAAAGCCACTCTTTGGGCTTTGTACCCCCTCCCCCCATCCCCCCCCCCCACACACACACAAACACACTGGAAAACTAGTCCAGCTACGATATTATGAAAAATAGACCCGTAGGAAGGAATTTCTTATTGGTTGGGCTCAAGCCCCTGTGTCTAAATATTGGGGGGCTAAATTGGATTTTTCGTAAATTTTCAGTGTATGTCTGATGTATGGATAGTTCGGCATTTTTGGCAAAGTTTGTGTGGGTGGGTGAGACGGGGGGTAGCCCGTCCTAGCCCCCCCCCCCCCCCCCCCCCCCCTGTTCCTACAGGCCTGAAAATGGCTACAAAATTTACCCTTGTAAACCAGGAAAATCGTTCTTAATTTCCAACATAATTCTATATGCATTGATTCGAATCTTGCAGGTGTAAGACACCTGCAAGATTCGAAACATCGCATGCAAAATTACAGTAGTGTGGGGTTGGATATCGTGCTGTTTACATAGCTAAATTTTGTAAACATGTGCCATAATATCGTATCTGTTTTATATAGGTTTATTCCTTCTCCCAAACAAGACCTGCTTTTGACGTCTCCAAAGTATTGAGAAAATATTGAGACAAAAGAAGAAAATGCTGGAAATTAGCATTTCTCCTTTAGCCTTAATAATTTCTTTGAGCACTACATTTTTCACAAATCCTTTCCTTCTAAACATCAATTTTTTCGTGTATAGCAATATTCCAATTAAGATAGAATACCCGTAATGTGGCCATTTTGAAATTCATAAAACATCAGAATTTTCGAGCAGCGCCTTTTCGTATCGGATTCTATTCGGGCGCGGTCGTAAATATTCGGCGGTGGAAAGTTCCACCGCAGAATGTTTTCGACGTCGCCCGAATAATACCGACGTCGCGCCCCGAATCTTATTAAGGATGGATCACCTTAAGTCAACCTAAAATTTTGTTGCTTGGGAAAGGGTTAACCACTATGACCCTTATCATGAATACACCCTTGTTGAAGTACACTTGCGTCGCTTTTCAACGAAAACCTCGTAACTGCAGCTTAAAACAAGCTGCAGTTACCAAGTTTTCGGAGAGAAGCGACGCTTGGCATGATTCGTGGGAAATAAATTTGCTTCAGCTGTTTACATTTTGTTTACAAGAGAGTAGCTCTATTTGTTGACCCAGTTTGTTTTATAAGCAAGTTTTGATACACTGTTCATTGTTTGTGCTTTTTACATATTGAAGGATGTGTTAATGTTTTACATGTAAGTATGCTATTTACTCATTTAAACTAATTTAAATTTTCAAAGTTGAATAATTTTCGCTGAAAAAATAGTTGTGAAAATAATAGTTATGTAACTTGACCCTTTTCCAAATGTTGGCGCCTTTCGACGCACCCGATGAAAAAAAAAACAACAACATTGAGACCGATTAAACTTTAGATAAATGCTTTTAATCAGCAATTTCTTCTTTTACCCTAATGTTTTCTTGTCTACGTTGCAGAATCTACATGAATCTTATTTATCAACATCTTTGTTGTTGTCTGCAGCACGTTTAAATTGGAGCACCATAATAATTTGCACTTTATGAAATGGGTTAACTCTGAAAGGGATGAGCGTTGGATTTTGTTATTGAAAAAAAAATGTAATTGTCCACCGTAACATTATTCTGTGGGTACTGGGATTATTTTTGCCATTATCCGTGCATTCTGAAGATTAAAATGGAAACAAAGGATGTTATGTAATTACAAGTAACATGGAACTTGATCGGACCACGAAATCTGATTCGGACCCATGTTCGTCTCAAAGGCCAAGAAGCCTGATTTCCATGCAATATCATTTCCGACCACTGAAAATACTTGTAGCTAATTATGTTTCCTTTTTTTCACCGCATGCCCAAAACCCTTTCCTAAATTACAAAAGCTTGTGATTTTTCAAATACGTAGTTGCTGTAGACAGTCAACACTAATGTTGATGCGAAATAGGTCACTATATCGAGGCAAATGGAGAAAAATGATGATAGTAAACTACAGGAATCAAAAGAAATTGAGGTAGTCCAACCCTGCTAAGATTCCCGCGAATCTCAAAAAAGAAAAAAAAAAAAAAGATTCACGCGACGTCGGAATTGTTCAGGCGACGTCGTAAACATCAGGCAGTGGAACATTCCCATGCCGAATGTTTGTATACGCCGTCGCCCGAATAGGTCGGATACCTAACTATAGGAAACGCAATGACGTAATTTCGGACAAGCAATGGTATTTCCGTAGGTGTTGTTATAAAAGATCGTAACTACGGCTTGATTCAAGCCGTAGTTAAGAGATTTCATAACAACACCGATGGTTTATCAAAACGTAACGGTAAATAGGCCTATAGGCTTTTCATAGCACAAAATTCATTGCTATTGAAATTGTCTTCAACTTGCCGCACACATGGGACAGTCTTTTAAAGGCTTGGTCATATACACCATTCCGCGTCCATATCACGGCTGGAGAGCGTCTAATTAACCCTTTCCCAAACGACAATATTTTAGGGTGGTCCAATTCAAAAGCTGCTGCAGACGACAAAATGGATGTTACTAAAGATAGCATTTGTGTACAATATGGCATAGAAAATGTTGAGACAAAAGGAGAAACTGCTGGTTATCAGCAGTTTCTTCTTTTGTTTCAATGTTTTCCCAAGTCTTTAGTATTAGGGACGTCAAAACCAGGTCTTGTTCAGGAAAGGGTGAAAACAGTGCATCCATGCAGTATATAATTTCGGACGTGATGTAGACGAGCTATGGACGGATAATCGTATGTGACCGGGCCTTAACATCACTCACCCGGGGTGGTCCTAATCCCCGGTAATCCAGTCATTATGCTGATGAAGTCCTTAGTACAAGGACGAAAGCTCTCGGTTAGTTTCCATTTAATTGTGCTGGATATTAAGGTAGTCCATCCCTAATGAGATTCGCGAGACGTTGGAATTATTCGGGCGTAGTCGAAAACATTCGGCAGTGGGGCTTTCCACCGCCGAATGTTTACGACCGCGCCCGAATAGGTTCGGATACGTAACGACGCCGTTCGGAAAAATCCAATATTTTAAGAATCTAAAAGTAGCCACATTACAGTTATTCTACCTTAAAAAACTTTTAAAGTAATACACTCACCCGAACTTCTAAACGGCCACCTCATTCTTTCACCTATAAATCAACATTTCTGATGAAAATTCATGTTGTTTTGGTTCTTAGTAAAATACATTCATTTTTGAAAATTATGACAAAGTTTCACGAAGCTGAGTTCGAAATAAATGAAATGGTGACGTTTAAAAGTGCAACACCCTATAAATAAAAATTCGCATATCACAACTTAATATCCCATGTGATCTCTGTGCGCTTATCAAGGCTAAGAATCCTATTCTCGTGGATAATATGCATTCTTGAAGATACTGTAGGGTATGATACAGTGCGGAAATACCAGGTTTGCCGAGTCAGGTCTTCTAAATCGTTTACTTTGGCAGTGATCGAATCCGGCTGTTTAACAAGTCCAAAACGTGATTCTTGATTAATCACGAAACGTGTTTTGTGTCCAATCCGTTTTCCAATAACATAGGGGATGTTCAGTACAGTTTAGGCTTCAAAATATGTTTCACAGTGCTAAGGCTTTGACATTTCGTTGACGATACGGTCTAGGATCGCTTTTACTAAAGCGCCTCATAGCCGTTTGTAGTGGATTTGGTGGCTAGGATTACCCAAATTTCGTCTATCGTTATTTGTACATGCATGAAATTATTTCTAAAAATTGCTTTATAAAGCTGCCCATCTTGTTGACGAATGGTAGTCCTTCAGCGTGGCCGTCGTCGTGTTTTATGAACACATCCGGTACGCATGCACTCATCCTAAATTTGCTTATTTGTGAAAAAACCGCAAATATCAGATTCGATCCATCGACAAACAATAAAAACGTTATGTTTACCCCAGAAACAAAAGAAATCGAATGATTGCATTAAGATTTTGTTAGAAAAGAAAATTATCAAATTGACCTTTCTGACTGGAGCCCCAACATCAAACATTCCGAAGGTCATTTCCCGCGTTTTGATAATAATTCTTGTCATGTTAAATGTTTTTCTGACTGGGCTATCCATATGGATAAATTATCAAAACAGAATCGTTATTTATCACGTAATTCAAAATGACGTCACGTGCTTCTTTTTTGACGTGGCACTACTGTTCTTTGTTCGAAAAGATAGAATGTGACTTCGTTAAGTATAAAAAGCAAACACACAATCCAAGTAAATTGATATGATTTATTTATTCGAAAAATAAAAGTGGCCGTTTAGAAGTTCGGGTGAGTGTATTTTCATCTTGTAACATCGTAAGATCGACTGTTAGCTAAAGTGCATTTCTTTATTCAGAATGCTGTGGACGTCCACGATGTCGTTATAATAGCTCGATCATGCTGTGATTATGTCGCGTGATTGTCTTTTGCTCTGACTAAACTATTGAAGTTTTTTATGTTCCCCGAATTTTTTTTCGGGTAAGTATATAGTCGCTACGCTGTCCGTTCGTCCTACCGTCCGTCCTTACTTCTGTCCGTCCGTCCACGGCCAGATATCAGCAACCCTTGGACCAAATTCAATGAAACTTCACATGTGAACTCCCTGAGACAATCCCTAGAGATCGTGTTTCTCCGTTTTGTAATTTGAGGCTGCGTCATGGAAGAAGGGCCCTTATTGTAGAAATAAGTTTTCTCTAATTTCTCTTCATCTAACAGGTAGAATTAAATGAAATTTTGTATTCAAGTGATAAATGAAATGTTCTAGACTGTATTCTATTTAAAAAATATGTGTATAAAAAACTTTTCACTGGAAAAGGGGGCTTTAGCTTATTTAGTGACACACACTTATTCCGGGAGCATAACCCGTCTATGACGGCTTTTGTCTCCAACTGTTGTTGTTCTTGTTGCTGCGGTTGCTGCTGCAGTTGTTGTTGCTGATGCTGCTATGCCACGCGATTCACCACCTTAAACCAAAGGAACACGGTTTTGTCAAATGTAATGACTCATTCACGAAATGCTACTTTTTGACAAATTTATTTCAAGATTTATTGTCATGTTATATTAGTAGGCTTGATAGAGTTCAAGGGGCTATATATACGCCGAAGTGAAGAATATACACATCGTCGCTTTTCAACCAAAACCTCGTAACTGTAGTTTGCTTTAAAGGGGCCCATTCTATGTTTCTATGCTTCCGAACTGTTCGGGAACTCATATAAATTTGTGCATGGAAAAACAATTAGCAATGCATAAAAACCTCAATCTCGGCGAAAAAAACATCTTTCCTTTGCTATAGATCAAACCTTTACAAGCGTGTTTACACATTCTATTTTTACTTCAAAACAAGACAAGGTCAAGGTCAACGAGACACACCTCCGCGATATTAACACATACAACCGGCTGTGTCGATAACTGTGACCTTATTTGCGAGGAATACGTGAAAATGTTTATTTTGTACAAGCACTGAACATTTATACGCGTATTTATCAACTATAGAATACCAAAGATCCTTTCGTTTATTTATAAAAGTAAATTCATTTGACCTACCATGCACATGACATCAGATGCCGAATCTGTCTTCGCTGACTTTCTACACAGCCGGTTGTATGGTGTGTTAAATTTCGCTGAGCACAGATGACGTATCTCTGACGTAATTGATTTTTGAAGGTTGGGCATATGTAGCAGTTACAAAACAAAAACAAGGACGACCAGCATGTTATTAATTGACTTGGATTTTAATACTTAATAAAGCTCGATGAGTGCTTACTTGTGGACATAAATGATCTACCCCTTCAGGTTGGTAATTTCATACGTTATTTCTGGTTTGTAATTATTGTGCCATTTGCATTTTCGACAGCCTAGCTCGTCCCCCTTTAAGATGTAGGTACGAGGTTTTTAATTGAAAAGGAGCGATATATGGATGCACTCACGTTGTAACAATGTTTAACCCATTACCACACAGTGACTCTTTTTGACTCCCCACAAGAAATTGGCTTGGGAAAAGTTTGTGGAAAATGAAGAAATTGCTTTTGACAAGCAATTTCTTCATTTCCCACAATATTTTCTAAACGAAATACCAAAATGTGAAATAAATTCATTCACTTTAAATTGTCGTCTGCAACATCTTTGAATTTGGACATGTTGAAAATTTTGCCGTTTGGTAATGGGTTAACCACGCCCACAAGTACGGTCTTTTCTTAACCCTTTCCGAACCAAGACCAGGTTTAGGCGCCCCTTACAGAAAAGCATTATAAAACCAACGAAGAAAAAGAAGAAAATGCTTTCACAAGCAATTTCTTCGTTTTACACAATGTTTTCTAAAGCCTTTTAGTTTAAGGTAGTCCAGAAGTGTCAATGTGTGGTAATGGGATTAACCCTTTCCCAAACGACAAAATTTTAGGGTGATCCATTTCAAAAACTGCCATAAATGACAAAATTGACGTTATTAAAGATGGGATTAGTGTAAAATATGGCGCAGAAAGTATTGATACAAAAGCAGAAACTGCTGGTTATCAGCATTTCTTCCTTTGTTTCAATGTTTTCCAAAGCCTTTTCTATTAGGGACGTCAAAACCAGGTCTTGTTTGGGAAAGGAGTTTAACAACAGGACATGCGTAATAGGGAGTGCAGCACCTTCCGTGCATAGGCTATCCTTTACGATGAAAAAAGAATCTAAATCGTTTCCCACAACAATAATGTTTTTGTGTCCTTTATATGTAAAAAGCTTTTGGTAATTATTGAGACAAAAGAAGAAAATGTTGATAACGAGCATTTTCTCATTTTGCCCCTTGGGTTTCTGATCTGTATTTACCAAGCCAAATAAAATCTAGAAAAAAATATGCAGAAGACAGCGTAATGTTCTCTTTTCTAAATTAAAGCAGTAGGCCTATAGAGCCTAATGATGAATTAAAATCATAAATGAAGAGTACAAGTCGTTTTATTTTGGTGAATTCCTCTTCAGCTATTCATTAACACTTTCCCTTTCCCACGCGATGACTTTTTAGACAGTCTGTCTTAAATGTTTCTGATTTATTAAAACAATACTTGAAACAGGTTTATCGTTTAAGGTTTACAGACCATGAAAAAATCTACACTTTCTAGCCGTACGAAATGCATCAAATTTCACACACTTGTAAATACACTTCACATAAGTTGATTCACCGTGGCGTATTTCAAGCTTATGCTTCAAGAAGAAAATAATTTACAAATATTATTTTACTCTATATTCATATGCAAGGGAGGTAATTTTGAACATTTTTGTCAAATATTTTCATAAGTATGCATTAATTCAAAATTCTAAACCGTGCAAAATGCTTGTATTTGTATTTGGAATGGAAATGTAACACAGTTTAGGAATTATTTGCACTTTAAAATTTCGCCTCTGGCCCTTTGGTGCTTTTGAGGGGTCGGATACCTTAAACATTTCACCCTCAAACAAGACCAGTTTGTAACGTCCGTGATGGACTTGGGAGAACATTGAGACAAAAAGAAGAAACTGCCGATAACTTAATTTGCTTTAAATTTGAAGGTTGACTTTGGCAAAGGTATAAACTAACTTCGTTTGGAAAAGGGCAACAAGGTTAAAGTACAAGGAACAATACGTCATATTACCACATCCTAAATGAATTAAGATTAAATACATGTTTTGTTTTGTCGACATTATTAACGGAAAAACGTTAAAGTAATATTTAAGTTACATGTGCAAACGATAACAAATTGGTAAGTTTTATTATATTTTTTACATTCTCATTCCATCGATTGTTATCCTTTAATAATCGGTCAAATCATATCAGCGACAACAACAGCAGCAGCAGTAACAACAACAGCAATATCTTATTTTAACCCTTTGTCTAACAAGATCTCTTGTATAACGCCCATATAAAAAACGCTTGAACCGAAATATTGAATCAAAAGAAAAATACCGATAATCAACATTTTCTGCCTTTGACCTATTTATCGTATTATTTTTTAAAACAAAATACTATCCATATTATCAGCCATTTTGTTGTTTGCAGTAGCTTTCAAATTGAACCAGCATAAAATGCCGTCTTGCAAAGTGTTAAATCATTCATTTAATTATAGTGAAGTTTGCATCTTCTTAAAGATAAACTTAATTGAATCACTCTAAAAGATTTTAAAAGAAACAAGCATGTTGCAAAATCTACATGTATACGTCACTATTAACAGGCTCGTAGGAAGCAATTTCATGTCGAATGGGCTCAAGCCCCTATGCATGAATATTGTGTGTGGGGGTGCTAAATTGGATTATGCCCAAATGTTCAATGTAAAATAAGGAAAATTCGGCATTTTGACCAACTTTTGGGGACTAAGCCGCCCCCCAGCCCCTTGTTCCTACGGGCAATGCATGTTAGTTACCTTATCGTAGCTTTCCAACGAAACCTCGTAACTGCAGCTTGTTCTAAGTTGCAGTTGCGATGATTTCGTTGAAAAGGAGCGGTAAATGACAATTTTGGGAACAATTCTCCCATTTTGTGTTCATGTTTGTTTTTCTCTTTTTTATAACCTCGTGTGATGTATCGAGTATTTTTTTCTTCTTCAAAAATCACAATGACAATAACATCGAGACGCATATTATTTAAATAATGTACTTAAAGATAAACTGATTGATTCGCTCTAGAAAATATTGAAGCAAAAACACTTGCATAAACTACGCTGGGGTTACTTTTAATTGCTTTCCACTGTTCTTGTTACACGTGTCATAAAAACTTATAGCTCACGATAAATAACCTGGCAGAGCATCTCTTGCAATTAGCTAGGGTTGCTCTGCCAGGTCATTTATTGTGAGCTATACCAAAATATATTTTTGCAGTTCAAAGTTTCGAATTTTTTGCTCATCGGCCTTTTCCGTCTATGAGCACCCCGTTGGGCCGAACTCAAGGCGGATCTGGGGCAACTTTCAATTAGTCGATCGATCAATAAATCAACCGATCGATTGATCGATCAATCAATCAATCAATCAATCAATCAATCCGAATATTTTCATCTCGCAAAAGACAGTCATTAACACATTTTTTTATAATAAAGTTTAATTGTAATTTAGTAGTAGTTATATTGTCAAGAGCTTTAGGAAATCTTAGTCTTATGAAAAAAAAAACTTATTTTTTTTCTAAAATAAAGGCGTTATTTTAATATAGTAGACTTGGAAAACATTGTTGAAAAGGAAGAAAAATCTGAGAACCAGTCTTTTCTGCTCAATCTTCGCATTGTTATGTTTAAAAACAAATCCTATCTTTTTCTACATCTGTTTTTGCTGTAGGCCCGAAACCTTTTTCAAAGTTGTCTGGAAATTGGTTTATTAAACCGCTCTGTTTATTTTTTCGAATGACGTCACGAAAATAAATTTAGATTTTGTTTATTAGTTTCGACATTTATCTTTTTCGTTTCAGTATAAGAAAATGGATTTTAAAGTAATTGCGATATTTGGACTGTTCTTCGGTAAGTATATCTATTACACTGTTTCAATTTATTTGTCTTTTTATTTAGCTATTCTCCAATCAAGATTAACATCAATTCTGCTGTTTGCAGCAGCTTTCAAGTTAGAAAAGTCCAAATTTAGGTCGTTTTTGAAAGGGTTAATTAATATTTAAAAAAATCCCCCATTTTGACGTTTATATACAAAATGATTCCGAAATATTGAGGAAAAAAGAAAACACCGAAGACTAGCATTCTGTTTACCCTTGCTATTTCCGTGCAATTTTGTACAAACATTTCATCTTTATAAATGTCCGTTTCGTTATCTTCTGCAGCATTCTGCATTCAGATTGGACCAGTCTTAAAACGTTTTGTTTAGGAAAGAGTTAATGCAATAGAAATGAATTTTGTGCAAAAAATAGATTCGGTTTATTGTTGTATATTGATAAATCGTGGGAGTTGAAATAAAATCTCGTAACTACGGCTTGAATCAAGCCGTAGTTACGAGGTTTTATAGCAACAACTACTAGATACTATACTCTGTGTTTACGTTTAACATGGTAAAATCGTTCCCTATGTATATTAATCAATCAATCATTCAATTAATTTTTCGCAAATTTGTTTCGATTTGAAACCATCTTCAAAAGAATCCTACATTTATTTCGATTTTGAGCCAATAAAGAATTGTGTCTGCAAAAGGATACCTTATCACTTGATGTTATACCTCACGATAGATAGTTTGGCAGAGCTTCTCTATCTCTTGACATGGGCTGCTTTGTCAGGTCATTTATCGTGAGGTATATGTAGCACTGACCAATGCCTTGACGTCGCGCACGGTATTGGGGAACTAAATGTAACGTCAAACTAGCGAACGTCATTTTTATAATAATTGCGTAACGTTGAAGTTTTTACGTAGACGGTTGTGTCGTGCTTTTAATGCTTACTCTCTGTACAAACTAATGTGAATTAAAAAGACAAGACCATGTTTTAGGAAAATCCACACATTTTCTGTCTTTTGCCTTTCTTAAGCTTTAACTCCACTTTCATTTTATTTTTGTCTTAAAATGCGCCAAATAGATACTTTTAATGCTACGACAATTAAAAAAGTGTACGTTTATAAAAATTCTGTCCACACGAACAAATTTGAATATCTCTTTTACGTTTCATTATGATACGTTGAAATTTTGATATAACAAATTAGAAAAAAATAATATTTCCACATTGAAATTAAATTGTTGTATGAATAAGGGAACCGGTATTTCTTAAACTCTAAAGGGTAAAAACAAGTGTATTTACGCAAATATTGACGTCAGAACAATTAAAAAGGTCAAGATATTCCAACAATAATTAGTTGTCAAACACTTCGTGCAACTTCGGGCGTCATCCGTGGCAATGGAAATTGACGAAGATATCCCTAAAAGACACCTGAAAATTGGGGAGGGTATAACATCGTCAACTTTTGTTGCCAAGGATGAAGCCCGAAGTCGCACGGAGTGTTTGGCATCAAATTATGGGTATACTCCGTAAAAGTTGACCTGAACCTTTTGAATATGTAATGAGTAACTGTGATGCGAAATAATCACTCTTCGACGTATATTGACACGAGGAGCACGTGCAGAATACAAAGTTCCAATGCTTATGGAAACTATCGACTCTGCTCGACAGTGAGGAGTGTGGGCTAGTATTGATTATTCCGCATCACAGTTACTAATTACATATTCAACAGGTTCAGGTCAATATTTACGGAGTATAGCACTGGTGGTGAACTAAAACAATTTTCGCGACTACAAGGTATAGATATTTTGCGATTAAATATGAGTTTATAGATTTTTCTTTCTAATGACAATGAACTTGTTCTAAAAACAGACCGGGCTTACCGTTTTGTATTGACAAACTGTCGGTGTTGTTATAAAATCTCGTAACTACGGCTTCGATAAAGCCGTAGTTACGATATTTTATAACAACACCGACTGAATACACTGTATTCGCGAAAAAACGTCCGACGCTTTGTCCGAGTTCCCCATCAGTGGGTAGAATACCTCATGAAAGTCAGTGAATAGTATGTTTACCCATCCATACACAGGATTTTCCTGATACTTTTCTGTCCACTTTTGTACATGAATGCAGTCTTACTCAGCATTCTGTTTTGTCATTTATAGCAGCTTTTTATTCTGCTGCTCTGATGTTATGCTGTTAGGAAAAGATTTAACCAAAATCAAATCATAACTGTTCAATGAATAGTTTAATGCCCAAAAATATCCTTATGTCGTAGTTTCTTGTTTTTAGCCTGATTGGAACAGAAAGTCCCTAGTTATATGCCTTTGCAGGTGACAATTTTGCTATTTTCGCGCATGTCATCTTGGTCCAGGTGTGCGATATAGGACCATCATGGTCCTCTTGTTCCCCCTTTTTTCTTATTAAAAGCTAGTTTTACTTTTATGTCTCGGCGATATCCGATTTTATAATTTAGATTTTATAATTGGCACGTAACTTCACTAAAAAGCTTTAAAAGCATATAAATGGAAAATACTTGCATCCGTAATGGCTCTCCCCAAGGCAACAAACATTTAACCCTTTTCCGAAAACGTCCTGGTTTTGACGTCTTTGATAAACTGGTCTTTGAAAAGTATTGAGAGAAAGTGAGAAAACACTGAAAATGACAATTGTCTCCTTTTGTCACAGCGCTTTCACGCTAAAACATAATTAAATATTTTCGAGATTTGGTATGAAAATAGATTTTGTCGCCTGTCCAATTTACGAATTTGTCTACATTTAGTCCATCGAATAATTTAATTAACCCTTTCCCAAACAAGACCTGGTTTTGACGGGTGTAATTAGAAAGGCTTGGGAAACATTGAGACAAAAGAAGAAACTGCTGATATCCAGCAGTTTCTCCTTTTGTCTCAATATTTTCTGTGCCATATTTTACACAAATCCTATCTTTAATAGCACCCATTTTGTCATTTGTGGCAGTTTTTGAAGTGGATCACCCTAAAATTTTGTCGTTCGGGAAAGGGTTAAAGCAAGTGACGCATGTCTTCCTAAGTTTACATGTATTTAATTTAGTCCACCCATACCGAGATTCACTCGGCGAAAAACAAAAACTTTGGGGAGACGTCGTAAACATAATTAGACGGTGAAACAACAACCGCATAACGTAGGTTAACGATTTGCATTACACGTCTATTACCCTAATACGTAAGTCATCGGTAAGACAAAAAATACGTCTTAACGTATACAACCCATCATTAGCACCAAAGAGCCAGGGGCGAAATTGAAAAGTTCCAGTAAATCCTAAACTGTGTTATATTTCCATTCCAAATACAAACTTAAGCATTTTTAACGGTTTAGAACTTTGACTTAATGCATAATTATGGATATACATATTTGACAAAATTGTTATGAATTACCTCCCTTGCATATGAATATAGAGTAAAAAGATATTTGTAAATTATTTTCTTCTTGAAGCATAATCTTGAAATTCGGCACAGTGAATCAACTTATTTGAAGTGTATTTACAAGAGTATGTAATTTGATGCATGTCCCATGGCTAGAAAGTGGAGTTTTTAATGATGGGTCATATACCTTAAATGTTTTGATGAAACTGGCCCCTGATTTCGTCTGTCTCGTAACGTGTCGGTAGCCTATAATTCGGAAATAATAATTTCATAAAAATTCTAAATGTATCTGTATCTTTTCAAATAATTAGTAAAGTACAGTCCAGACACGATATTATGATTTGTTTACAAAATTTATATTACTAAACAAGAGGACAAATGTTCTCAATTTACTATAACATTTTGCATGTGATGGTTTGAATCTTGCAGGTGCTTCACACCTGCAAGATTCGAACCATTCCATGCAAAATTACAGTAGATTGGAGTTCAATATTGCGTTGTTTACATAATGTAAATGTTGTAAACTTGTTCCATGATGTCGTGACCGTTCTAGATTGGGTGTCGATAATAGGGAGAGAGGGTGTCGATAAAAGGACAATTTTTGTTGAATCGTTTTCACGTATTTGATTGGCTGAAAAGTGCATAATACATAAACAATACAAAAACATATACCAATGAAAGGTGATGTTACATGAATCTCGCAAGAAATCCAATGAATGATAACTACTAATCATAATAACATACATGAAAGCTTAAGGTGTCGATAATAGACGAACTTACTCTATATGTTTGACCTAATTACAGGTCATGGATCCAGCTACCCACAGGGTGCCCCCGGAAGCACGTGTCTCACTATGTTTCCAAAACATGGCGGCGCGCAACGTCAAATCGCCGACAGCCCCTTTGACATTTTAACCAGTTCCTCAACTTACGTACCCGGACAAAATATCACAGGTAAGATTATGTTTCTGTTTCAATATATAAATTATAATAACAATTTCTGAGATTGCTGTGTCACGTGATTCTCCGCCATTTTGCATAAACTGTGGCCTACGGCACTTTTTAACGACATTCGGTTAAACAAAATGAATCGATTTCATAACCGAAGATTGAAGTTAATTTGAAGATTACCAACAAATGTGTCATTACAATCCCTTGTTCAAACGATCATGACAATTAAGGTATTCCGTCCATGATTACACACCAAACTTTTCGTGCGACTTCGAGCGTCTTCACTGCCAACGACAATTGACGAGTGATGCCCTCACCAATTGCCACCAAACACCAAACGACGCCCGAAGTTACACGAAAAGTGTGGTATCTAATGATGGATTGAATACATTAAGTCAGAAATCGAATTTGCATATCGCTGATTTTCATCGAAAACCTCGTAACTGCAGCTTAGTTTAAGCTACAGTTACGAGATTCTCTTTGAAAAACGACAAAATATGTGGTGTGTACTATTCTTCACTATTCCGCACAATTATATTGAGAAGACTGATCTAAGTACAGTCGACACTCGTTATGTCGACATCGGATAAGTCGAATTTTCGCTTAAGTCGAAGTTCAAATCTGGGCCCGTCCCCATCGATTGACATAATTTTTTCAAACAAAATAATTTTGAACTCAATATAGCTATTAATTTCTACTATATTTCAATAATAATCGTACTTGATTACAAAAAAACGGTCAAATATCAACTTTATCGAAGGCGAACAAAATCGGATGAGTCGAACTCCGGATATGTCGAGGTATTTTGACGGCCCCTCCGACTTCGACACAACGATTGTCGAATATACATGTACTACAATAATTCTCTTCTACTATTTTCTCTAGTGACACTGAGATCGAACATCAATGGTCGCACATTCACTGGGTTACAGATCCGAGCCTACCCGACGGTCGGCGACACAGAACTCATTGTTGGGCAATTTCTACAATGGCCGACTAACAAAACCAAAGTCATCAATTGCTTAGGTGGCAGTCAGGTAATGTATTTTGTATTAACTTAAAAGTCTTAAATATATTTAGTCGTTTTCTACAAAAAAAACTACATTTGAGCCGGGATCTGGAAAAACGTCCCTTGTAGCATTTTCTAAAATTGAGTTTGAAGATAAGCCTGTTGTCAAATGCAGTACAATATGCATCCATGCAGCTCTCTTTAAGTTACTACAGGTCACGAGCAACCTATTAGAGAAGAACATGGATCCTGATCAGACTGTGCGTATGTACAGGCTGATCTGGATCTATGCTGGGCTCAAAAGCCTTAAGTTTGAACAGTTTGAACAGTTTATTAAGGTCACTCAGCACAAAAATACATGTGATATGAGGTACAAATAAACATTATCAGATGGAAAAATAGATACCAGGCTGTAAATATTGGTTGAATGACGTGTTAGAATGAGTTTATATTGTTAGTAAAATATTTTGTTGTGAGAACTAGAGAATTTTTTATCATCTATCAATACGATTTGTCCAAAATAAATAAAAAGGGAGTTTATTATAGGTGTTAAGTAAGAATTTCTGAGGGCTATTTTCATAGAAGAGCCGGCTATGAGTCAGGTGGACTTTTAACAGTGTTTAAAATGCTGATAAGGAATTTCGTTAGCTTTTTGAGTTTTCCAAAATTATCATTATTCATAATATTTCTAAAGGTGAAAATGCTTGGATTCTTTAACAGTGACTTATTTATTGTTTGTAATCTTATGTTTTGGAAGAAGGAACATTTGAAAAGATAGTGGAATTCGTCGCCTATTTCGTGTAAATTACAGAGTTGACATTTCCTCTCATTTCTTGCTATACCTAACCAACGCCCTTTTTCAATTGGCATGTGGTTATTGCATAATCGAAAATTTATCATGGCTTGAAGTTGTTTTCCGTGCAGAGTGCTATAAAAGCTTTCATACTTATGATCAGTTTTGTAAATGCGATAATTAGTACATTTTGTTGAGCTAGAAATATCATTAAGGGATCGTTCGATTTCCAGACCCTGGCTCATTTTGTTTTAGCTATAACACGGTGTATAATCACGTGACTTAGAATTTCCGATTATCTTCAATAATTTTGTCAATACTTGACCAATTTGAATTCAGTTTGAAGCAGAGAAGGCGGGAAAATGTCAGGAATAGCCTAGGCGTTTCAGATTCTTTTTTTTTTTTAAACAACTGATAAAAAAGTTATTGAAGATAAACCAAAATTTTGGTTTATCTTCAATAACTTTTTTATCAGTTGATTTTTCAAAAATCCAACACGTTCATCTAATGCGTGACGTCTGTCCACATTCTCTGCTTCAAACCGAATTCAAATCGGTCAAGTATTAACAAAATTATTGAAGATTTTCTGAAATTGCTGTATCACGTGATTATCCACCGTGTATAATAACGAGTAGATGTTTTGTTACAAAAATATGCATATGCGTAAATATTTTCTAGCCTACCCAACTCGTTGCTCAAATTGCGGAATTGTCGGCCATCATAACAAAAGTTATTAGTTGCTTGTGAGTGAGCCCATGTCCCATTTTACTTACGAACTTGGAACGATTTTATCCAGTTAACCGTGACGTAACTTCGGACAAACAAAATGTATTCCGTGGGTGTTGTTATAAAATCTCGTAACTACGGCTTGAATCAAGCCGTATAAATAAACCATGACCTCTGGACAGACGAGTCAAACTGAACAGGTAAACCAGGTATGTAAAAGTCGTGGTTTTAAGAAGGCGTTTACCGTTAGATGTAATCACAACACCCCTCTCACATAGGACAGTCAATAGTTAAAAGTACATTTGAGTCTCAATGTTGATGGTACCACTATAGTTACTAAATTCTATAACAACACCAGCGGTTTATCAAAAACATAACAGTATTTAGCAAGTCTATTTTTAGCACAAAATCCAATGCTGTTGCTTGTGAGCGGGCAGATGTCCCTTTTACTTACGAACTTACAAACATTTTGTGTCCGCCAATTATGTAATAACTAACAAGACATCTGATTGAACAAGAAACATAGTCTGGGTTCCCTCCCCTACCCTACGTTCTTTTCGCAGTATAGAAGGCAGGGAACCAGACTACAAGAAACATGCATTGGGTCTTTCAGGACCACTCAGAACGATTGTTGGTAAATTACGTTAAAAGTAATATAAAATGATTTTAAGGTTTACACCACTTTCTGGCCGTACGAAATGCATCAAATTACATAGACTTGTAAATATTTCCTTAAGTATGCATTAAGGTATACAGTCCATCATTAAAAACACCACTTTTTAGCCATACAAAATGCATCAAATTACATGTATACACACTTGTAAATACACTTCACATAAGTTGATTCACCGTGCCGGATTTCAAGACTATGCCCCAAGAAGAAAATGATTGACAAGTATTATTTATCTCTGTATTAATATGCAAGGGAGGTACTTTTGAACATTTTTGTCCAATATTTCCACAACTATGCTTATTTTGTTTGTATTTGTAATGGAAATTTAACACATTTTAGGAATTATTGACACTTTTCAAATTTTGCTTCTGGCTCTTTGGTGATAATGATGGGTTGGATATACGCTTTTAACCCTTTCCCAAACAAGACCTGGTTTTGACGTCCCTAATAGAAAAGGCTTGGGAAAACATTGAAACAAAAGAAGAAACTGCTGATAACCAGCAGTTTCTTCTTTTGTCTCAATATTTTCTATGCCATATTTTACACAAATACTATCTTTAATAACATCCATTTTATCATTTTTAGCAGATTTTGAAGTGGATTCCCCTAGAATCGGCCGTTTGGGAAAGGGCTAAGACGGCAAACTCAGTTGGCTGGTCTAAAAGTAAAAGTGTATCAGACAAAAAATGGCGTCATTTCGGACATATGTTGACTGAAGATTTCTTTACATGTTTTATTATACATTTACAGAATATGATAACGCATACCAACAACATACCTGTCTCTGACGTCTATCTGACGTGGCAAGCACCAAACACGTCATATGGAGAGATTGCCTTTTTGTAAGTCGTAATGTTATTGTTTTGATATTAAACTGTATTATATTAGTTTTGTATTAACACACATTTTTACGGAAATCATAATGAACTTGGGATAAACGTAGGCTAAATTAGATAAAGGCTGTATAGTATATTCTACGCGAAATAAACATTCAAATGCGCACAGCGCATTGAATGTTTATATCGCGTAGAATCTACTGACGCAATCCCAGTTAAAGTGGACAATTGACTATTTTTTTTTTTTTCGATTTTTTTCATTTTATCATTCACTCATTCTGGACAAATTTTCTTCATGGATCACATCTTCTGCGCAAATTTCTCTTGTTTTGTCAACTGGGCTTGCTTAGTTTTGGATTCATAGACTTTTAAATGATCAAATGTGTGCATAAAAAACTACGTATTTTAAATAGACCCCTTTGTGAAATGTGTGCCTAATTCCACATTAAGTAATGCCTAAAGAATAGTAAATCCAATACATTTTGATGAGTATTTGTTTGTAAAATGTGAATCAATTGATAATATGGGTGGAAATTGCGAATTGTACCTATGCGAATGAAAATACAAAACGGCCAACCTTGTGCAATTCCTTTGTTTTAGAACGTTGACTTCTTCCAACTCTTCTAAAATACACCAAACAACCTTTAATTTTCTCTCGTATTGTTATACAAAAGCAATGAGTTATTCCCTAAATCTATAATCGGAAATGGAAAGTCAATGACTTATTACAAATCAACAATAGTTTAAAACGGGTCTGTCCCGAACGTAACTAGAGCTTGTCCCGTACGTAATGTGCTTTCTTTTCTTTAACATCACAGCCTCTGTGTTATTACCTTTTCAATTAAATCATAATATTATCAGGCAATATCCATTTGCCAAACACTTTGTCAAAAAAAAATTATAATGAAATGAATAAATGAAAATAAATACAACTCTATAAACCATCTGGGTGTGTTGTTTTACAAATTAAAACTTTCTAGCCAAATTAATTTCAATTTATAAAAGTTGAGATGTTCGTATTGTTTCACACATGAGGTATATGTAATAACTTCTTAATTAAGTGAAATGCTATCCAAAATTTGCTAGACATTCTTAACTCTGATGGATCCAATATACGAAGACGTACGGGACACTTTTTATAAAGGTAAGAAACGCTGAAATAATCTATCTTAATGCACCAATCTAGTGTAATGTATATGGGTATGAATATATTTCTATATATATCAACAAAAACCGGCATATTTTGTGGAAGTTTCCTCAATATTGTAAAAATAGTATCAATTAATCGTAATTATAATACCATAACGTTCGAGACTAGTACGAGTACGTGTACAGTCTATTATGTGCATTAAAAGTCTATTTTTCTTAAACTGGAGTCCTTAAGGAACCCAAAACACATAAATAAAACACAGGAAACGTTCCATTTAAGCAATGTAAAAACTGAAAACTAGAAATTGCCTCGAACGTTATGGACTCGTACGTCACTTTTTAATGTGTACCCAACTTTATTTGGCCTGCTGTATTAATGCTATTATAGTAATCGGCATGATTATTTTTATCATATTTGGAAACACTTCGAATAGTGATGTTACTCGAAGAATCAAATTATTTATAGTAACACATTTTTAACTACAGTAACTTTAGTTCTTGCCTCGTACGTTACGGGGTTAAAATTACGGTAAATTGTTTAAGAATGATGTTGATTTTTTAAAAATATTGACAAAGGTATATCAAAATACGACTTCATTTTGATAATATATATTTATACTTAAGTAGATTACGCTAGATTAATGCATTAAATGTAGATTTATGCCAGTGTTTCTTAGCTTTAAAGAAAGTGTCCCGTACGTTTTTGAATTTTGGAGACAACGACTCGAGGCTGTTCTACAAATTTTCGATTACATTTTTTATATAAATCTTGGTATCGTATTGGAGCTCTATGTTTTCTGTACAAGATTGGAACAGTTCTGTTAGGATAATTTATTGTTGAAAGTGACACTTTTGGTTTGAAAGTTAGAATTTATACCCGGAGACATCGATTTTTGGTACCCCCTAGTTCGATTGCCACATGATTTTAATAAGAAATGGAGTTCTTACGAACGTAAATAATAAATAATTTTTTTAGTTATAGGTTTTGGATGAAAATAAATGTGGTGGGCATTTATATAATATTGAATATTTGCAGCTAGTACATATTAAAGGCCGGAGACATCAATTGTCCCCTTTAACTGGGATTGCGTCTAGTACTATACAAACTCTATCTAAATTAGTGTTCACTAGCGGTCCATTGGAGACGGGGCATGGCTATGTATAGACGTCACATAAACTCATAGCTCATTTATGCGAAATAAAGCGGCATTTTTTTTTTAAAATATACTGCAATTTCATTGGTCCAAAAAGTAGGTCGAACACTTTAGAGTATATGTAAACGTCAAATCACCGTTGTGGAATAGAAAATTGATTGACCAAAAACGATGCGCGAAATTTCAGACTGTTCCAACTTTGCAGACAAAGCAGCTATTGATGTTAATTTAATAATATTTTATTCACAAATTCAAATACAATGACAATAGAATGATTATGAAACAATACATTGGCGAATAGGATCAGAACGAAAGCTTAAAGCTTAATAGCTTAAAGCTATTGATGTTGATTTATTTCATTCCAGGGTTACCTTTCTTGAAAACTTCCAAACATTTTGGATTAATCAGAAAGCTTACATTAATACAACCGTCCCTGCTACCAACGGACCCGCTGAACCGGTGAGTCAAAACAAATGAGTCTGGAACTTAAAAAGGGCCTTTAAGGTAGTCCATCCCTAATGAGATTCGCGCGACGTCGGAATTATTCGGGCGAAGTCGAAAACATTCGGCGGTGGAACTTTCCACCGTCGAATGTTTATGACCTCGCCCGAATAGGTTCAGATACGTAACCACGCCGCTCGAAATTATCCGATGTTTTATGAATCTCAAAAGGTTACGGATATTCTACCTTAAAACCATGTTTCAAGATCAGCCTAAATGCACAAGTGCAGGCTCACCGGAACCCATACTGTTTTCTTGCATTTGATACAAGTTACGAAGAAGCTATTGGAGAACAAAATGGTTCTTGACCAGACTGATATGGAATGATATTGGGCCCAAAGGCTAAAATTATTAAAGGATCTTTTTACTGATTCTTGCTTAAAGTGACATTTCAGATTTTTTTGTCATAAATTTTCTTTTATTTTTATCTGAAAGAGCATATTTCCTTATGAAAATTCTGAAAATTTCAAGCCAAAATATTGCGCCGTTTACGAGAAATTTATATTTTTGTGTTAAAATTGAACAAATTGTTGTGGACAACAGATCAGATTTATATGCAATTTATCGATTATGTCTCAACTTTAAATGCGTGTTTCTCTCTTATTGGCAACAACTTCAAAAAACTAATAGTATTTATACTCATTAGAATAACCAATCTTTGCATCAAGACATACTTTAAAAAATTGAAATTGGAATGAAATGTCCCTTTAAATCTAAACATTACTCTCCATACATACTTTATTACTTTTATCGACCGAATTTTCCTCTGTTTTCAGGACATGGGTTTCGTTATTTTCAATATTTTGACGTCATTTAGTGCGTCATAGTTATAGGCTACTTTTTGTATTCGAAATTGCAGTTTGGATTAATCTTAATGTGCATTTTGATTTTTGTGTAATAAATCAGGCTTTGGATCAGACAAACCGTATAATGTTAGATTATTGCATGACAGTAGCAACGTGCTTATTAATCCGAGTTTTCTCTAAATTAAATAAAATTTGCTCTTTGATATGACATCAACATATCAAAGAGCGAATTTCATCACAGAAAACTCGGATTATGTGCTTATCAATGTAAAATTTCACTGCTTAGGTAGAGCCCAACTTCCACGTAATGGACTGGTCCAAGTGTGGCAAGGAGCGGGGCTGTTTCCTATACCCACAACCATGCACGGGGTACAATTGCTACGCCAGCGTTACGTATAAAACCGTCAACCAGACTGTCGAGTTCGAAATGTTCGTCAAGGAGGAGGGGTATGTCTCCGTGGGATTTTCCGAGGATAAGATCATGGTAATTAAATATGTTTTATAAAATATATATGTATATATATCGTTGTGTTTCAACATAACAAAAAACTCGAAACTGCAGCTTATTTGTCTGTTGAAAAGTGGTGATATATGGTAACTAGTTTATAGTTTATTTCTGTCTCATTCATGTACATAGACGTTATTTCTAAAAACCATTTATTTTCGTTCGGACTTACAAAATAACACTATTAAAGACCATAGTAAAAGAGGACAATGATGCTTCCTTCTCATTCATGGTGAAGAAGCAACAATCACGTGCACGACAGGGATTTGACCACAATTCTTTTCATATTACCACAAATTTATCTTATTACCACAATAGCGAACAGTTTTCCTGCGTTCGTGTGCTTAAAATAGATTTCTGATGGGAATACCCCAACAACGTTTGCCGGGTACCAGTCTAATATTTTGTTTATCGGTCAATGAATCGGACAATTTTTCGTAACCGTGTTAGCAAAAAAATATTATTTTCAAGCGCGATATTAGTCGATCATAGATAATGCAGGCGGGAACTAAAACTACGAAACATTGCGCATATGCAACATGCAACATTGCTTCCAGATACGGAGACAGACCAGAAATGACAAACGTTTTTTTTTTGAGATTCCTCAGCAGCTTAACCAGAAAAAACATCGAAAAGTCTGAAAGTAAAGTAGCTATGATCATGAAACTTCTCTGGTAGATAGATCTCACCAAGGAGAAGTGCAACATACAACGAACATAACTCTATCTTGCTTATTTTGTGAGTTAGATTGCCCATTGTTGTAGTGAAAGCCTATGGGGTATCAAATCACATTCAGCGACAAATTCTAGTTTTTTTGTCTATATTAACCCTTTCCCAAACAAGACCGGTTTTGACATCCCCAACAGAAAATTCTTTGGAAAACATTGAGGCAAAAGAAGAAAATGATGATCGACAAATCGAAAAGGCATGCACAGCAGACAAAATGTGTGTGAATAACTTCTTTGGATATTGATGATCATCCTTCTTTTACCTCAATATTTTCTCCGAGATAAAACACTAAAGATATTCACATCCGTTTTGTCGTCTGCAGACTTTTTTTTCAATTTAGCCCAACATGACATTATGTCGTTTTGGAAAGGGTAAGCGAGCACGCACGAGCGGCACGATGAAGTTAGGACATGTCCGTATGTGTAAACATTACTTGTCAACTGCTTATTTCATAGTTACCGATCTTAAAAAGTACACGACAGTGCAGCAACCTTCTCAACTCGGAATTAGAATGTTTCTCAACAAATGATTACAGCAATCAAGTTCTTAGAATGTTATCTCCGGCGAGTTGAAGGTGGAAAATCTTCGCGAGATTCACATCCATATTTGTACGATAAGGGATTCCCAATCTATTTTTAGACCAGTGAGGCGTGACGATGACGTATTTGTTCACACGGAAAATCGAAGCCTATTGTATTTATACCCCCGCAAAACGAATGTTTTAGGGGGTATACTGGAATCAACCTGTCTGTCTGTCTGTCTGTCTGTCTGTATGTCTGTATGTATGTATGTCTGTCCGTGGACAAAATAGTTCTCTAGAGCATATCTTCTAAACCATATGTGCTAGCAACTTAAAAGTTGCTACACTTATAGATCTGGTTGTGGGCTAGTGTCCTGTGTAAGAATCGTTACTCTGCCACGCCCACTTTTAGAGTTATTGCCCTTTGTTGTTTGTAACCTTCCTTTTTTGTCCGGACCATATTTTCTAAACCATAAGTGCTAGCAATTTCAAACTTGGTACACTTATACATCTCATTGTGGGGAAGTGTCATGTACAATATCTGTTACTCAGCCTCGCCCACTTTTTGAGATATTGCCCTTTGTTGTTTGTACCCTTACATTTTGTTTGGACCATATCTTCTAAACCACAAGTGCTAGCAACTTCAAACTTGGTACACTTATTCATCTCATTGTGGGGAAGTGTCCTGTACAATAACTGTTACTCAGCCACGCCCACTTTTTGAGATATTGCCCTTTGTTGTTTGTACCATTACATTTTGTTTGGACCATATCTTCTAAACCACAAGTGCTAGCAACTTCAAACTTAGTACACTTATACATCTCATTCTGGGGAAGTGCCATGTACAATACCTGTCACTCAGCCATGCCCACTTTTTGAGTTATTGCCCTTTGTTGTTTGTACCCTTACATTTTGTGTGGACCATATCTTCTAAACCACAAGTGATAACAACTTCAAACTTGGTACACTTATACATCTCATTCTGGGGAAGTGCCATGTACAATACCTGTAACTCACCCATGCCAAATTTTTTATTAATTACCCTTTGTTGTTTATACCCTTACATTTTGTGTGGACCATATCTTCTAAACCAAAAGTGCTAGCAACTTCAAACTTGGTACACTTATACGTCTCATTCTGGGGATGTGTCATGTACAATAACCATTACTCTGTCACTCGCACTTTTCAGTTATTGCCCTTTGTTGTTTCTACCCTTACACTTTTGTCTGCACCATATCTTCTAAACCATGACTGCTAGCAATTTCAAACTTTGTACACTTATACATCTTATTGTGGGGAAGTGTCTTGTACAACAATCGTTACTCTGGCATGCCTACCATTTGAGTGATTGTCCTTCATTGTTTTTACTCTTGGGTTAGTGTCCGGAACATATCTTCTAAACCATTAGTGCTAGCAACTTCAAAATTGGTAAACTTAAAGATCTCATTGTCGGGAAGTGTCATGTAAAAGAACTGTAACTCTGTCATGCCAACTTTAAGAATTATTGCACTTTGTTGTTTGTACTCTTGCATTTTGTCTAGACCATATCTTCTAAACCATAAGTGCTAGCAACTTTAAGCTTGATACACTGATTGCCCTTTTTATAATGAAGCTTGTGCGGGGGTATCAAGTCACATCCTGTGACAGTTCTAGTTGTTTTTTGTTTTACCACCATCTTATTTGCTTTTGTTTTACTATAGATCTTAATTTACGTTAGGGGCCTCAGTATACATGTATATTGTCACAATCATATTTCTTAGTGTTATACCTACTTTTGGGACCAATGAAATTGCAGTGTATTTTGAAATTCCACTGCTATATTTTGGCATAAACGAGACTGCCAGCTAGTTTATGTGACGTCTATACATAGCCGCGTCTCCAATTAACCGCTAGCGAACACTAAGTCACATAGAGTCCGTATAGTAGATTCTACGCGAAATAGACATTCAAATGCTGCGCGCATTTGAATGTCTATTCGCGTAGATTTTATACTGACGTCCAAAAGAAACGCCTCAGTCCTAATAAATGTCCGACTATTCAGTAAATCTAAATCAAATTACACAAACTTATTTCCATCTGTAAATTTGATTATCTGTTGTTGAAAAATGATGATAAAGAAATTATCAAAGTGTTACAGTTTAGAAAAAGGCACATTTAAACAGAGCGGTATCAGAATTTCCAATTTGAAAAATCAGTAGCGCGTGGTTCAAACTTAACTTGCGACGATAAAAGATAACGTAAAACGGCTTATTTGGTGACCACAATTATTAGTAAATACTAAACGCGACGTCAATTTCAACGTCTCAAACCTGAAACGCAAATGACGTTAGCGTAAGATAGCTTCTTGTATAACAGCCGTTACGCGAGGTCTATCTGACTTTGGCCGACTGGCAAATGTTTCTGTAACTCTGACCCGTCGACCAAGATGCCAAATCGTGCCATGTAAGACGCCAAAACGTCAGACGGCTTGTTTTGGAGTTTCCAGTATTGAAAAACGGCTTTTCTACGAGCTCTGTTTTCCGAGCAATGTGTCTATTTCAAACGTTACTTACAACAACAACAGTTACCAGAAAAACACTTATTTGGCCACCACAGTAACCGATTACTCGACAGAACGTCGATCCCAACGTCACAAGCCTGAAACGTATATGACGTCAACGTGTGGAATTATCTTGCTTTACAGACGTTACACGAGGTCTAATTAAGCGTGGCCGATCGGTAGACGTTCGCGGAATTCTAACAATTCGATCAAGACACCAAATCGAGAAACACAATATGTTAAACCGCCTTGCGACTTGTTTGTGCATTTGTCGCATTCAAAAATGTCTATATTACGTGCTTCCTATTCAGAATTTAGTCCTGGTATCCTTCAAATCGGGTGTTTCATAAGAAAATCTTTAAATTCGTGGTTGCCTATCCACTAACACATGCTACTGTGTAAAATATGACCAATTTTATCACGTGATAAATATACACGAAGCGCACGTAGAAAACGTGATCAGTCACCGGAAATGGACATAAAGGAGAACAGAAATGCATATTTTTTCATTTGCCGTAATTGACAAAATGATAATATACAGTATACATTTCACTAATATTGTAGTAGGCATAAGGATAATAACGACAAATTTCATTGGAGCGTTTCTTTTGGACGTCAGTTTACTATACAGCCTCTATCTAATACATATTACCACACATAGTTCTGATGTTCCTTTTCTCACACAGGGTGAAGAAGAAACGATCACATGCACGACAGGGGACTTGAACATTGGTTTTCAGAGAGGATATAACCACGAGCCAAAATATAATGAAAGACAATCCAAGGTATTGCTAAAGTTATGAGTAAATAATAGCTTTTCAAAATGTAACTTGTTTTTGTTTGTTTTTTTCACAAGTCATAAAACCATATATTGTCGGTGCTCATTGGAATCGTCTCATTGAGACGATGCAAATGCGTACACACAACATAGGGTTTCGTTTGGGATTTTGGTTTGGATTATGAAGTGATATCAGACCAATAAAATGGTCCTTGTAAATTAATCAATCAAGCTTTTCCCCCGAGGGGTGGGGGGAGGAGAAACAGCGCCACTGTGCGTAAATTGGGTCTCCAGGGCTAAGAATAACATGGATTCAAATCCCGACTTCACAAACAATCCGAAATTTTGTGTAAAATTGGTCACTCTACAAAGGCAGTAACTATATTTGTGGTCGACTGTACCGAATTATGTTTACACTGTCCATGGAAGGTAGATTCCTCATAATTATTTGAAGCCGTAGTGGCAAATTATAGGTATTGGTAAATCTTGAAATGTATTGTATTCATGCGAACAATTGTGAATAAAAACATGTTGGGAAAAGAAGAAATTGCTCAATTTGAGCAATTTCTTCTTTTCCCATTATGTTTTTATACAGAATTAATACATTTACTTTTATAAGAATGCATTATTTATTACTTTTTGACAGGAAATGTCTACAAATCCCCCTATTTTGTGACCTTTTTTAGGAAACCAATCTGTGGGGTAGTTTTGAAACTGTAGTGGTATTGCACTGATTTACATGAAGCTGTAGTTGGGCCGATACAGCTTATTGGGCTGGGGAGAACACTGATGTAAGAGTGCAAATCAAATCTTATTCACTTATAATATTTTTGCACTAATTAATATATTTTCCTCTTTTTACCGTATTTCAGTCAGGTCTAGTCAGTCTACAAGGGCAATATGTGGATGGTCGATTGTACTGCCGGTTTTCTCGGCCCCTGGAATTCTCGATATCGGTTTACGGCCAGCCCAAGACCGTCAATCTGAACGATGACTTTTATTTGATGTTGGCATGGGGACCAGTATATCAAGGTTGGTTAATATCTTACCCACACGAAACATTTTAGAATGGTTAAATTCGAAATTGGTCACATGACTACAGACTACGAATTTGATGTTACTATAAAAGTTTGTGTAGAATTGATCACAGAAATAAAGCGACAAAAGGAGGAAATGCTGATTATTTGATATTATTATAAAGGATGTAAATACCACGTCTTGTTTCTGAAAGGAATAAATATAGATATCCTCCTCATTGAGGTTACCTCTTACAGAACTTCTTTAACCACAGTAGTTTTCACATGAACAAGGTACCATTATGACGTCATCAATATGTCACAAGTGTTGATTTAATAAACGCTTATACCGATGGCCATAATGCACTCACGTGTTCAAACTATGATAATATATCAAATTCCTTTGTCGGCAATGTCGTGAAAGTTTTAAAGGGACCCATGCTTGGTTGTCGAAGGTAAGAAATGTATTTCAAAAATATTGTATGGAATGACCAACCTAACTAGATCTAGCTAGATTATTTCTGTTCGGGGAACTTTTGTAAAGAAATCATTTACTAGTCCTTCCAGATCAAATCTGTACATATTTGACTGACTCGCCATTTGTATCTATATTAGCATCTATGGAAATCTGAACCTTGATAAATATAGCCCAGCAGATAAATTGGATTTTTCACCAAAATCATGCATTTAGTGATGCAAGCATGAAACTTGGCACATACATTCATATTAGGTGTCTCTTCAGAAAAAAACCCGTTAGCCACCTGAAATTGCAACATGGCGGCCATTTTTCAAGATGGCCACCGAATCATAATTGAAATTGTACCGCTGCGATATTTAGGCTGACTTTAAGGGCAAATTCCCGATAATTTCAAAGGAAAAGTTACTGCAACTACTAAATACAACTAAGAGTGATGTAGTAAAAATGATACAGAGTTGTTCGTATGAGTCAATATGGCCACTATTTGTCAAAATGGCCGCCAATTTATAAATAGTACAGAAGACAATTTGGATTTTTCACCAAAATAATTCATTTAGTGGCGGAAGCATAAAACTTGGCACACACATTCATATTGTGTCTTTCTTCTGGAAAACCCTGTTTGCCACCTGAAAATTCAACATGGCGGCCATTTTTCAAGATGGCCGCTAAATCATAATTGAAATTATACCGTAACAATATTTCGGCAGACTTTAAGGGCAAATTTCTGATAATTTAAAGGTATATTTACTGCAACTACTATATATAGAACTAAGAGTTAAGTAGAAAAATGATACAAAGTTGTTCTTATGGGTTCATATGGCCACTATTTGTCAAAATGGCCGCCAAATTATTACAAAAATCAACTTTTTGCTCTATATCTAATTTTCTGCTACAAAAAATCTTCATTATAATTGAAAATCATTCCATCAGCTGTACCAGTCTCCTACTTCATATTGGTGGAGTTGGTGATGAAAACGTTTCTTTGAAAATATATTTAAGAATTTTATGACAAAACCAGGCACGCACTTGTAACTGCAATACCTCGAAAACTAGCATAGGTTCCAGTGTCGGTGTAACAAAATTTCATTCATTTTGGAAGATCGGTAATGCTATTTAGTAAATAGTAAATACCATACACATAACATGTTATGCTTATCCTACTTCATACTCATTAATGAAAATGTCTGCTGTATGTATAAGCTAGATAGCTACACCTAAATGGACAAGATGTTCTTGTGCGGGAGAGTCAAAACAGTGGCTATGAGGAATTCAATACCGAAATGATGTACATATCGCATACCAATACTTTAGCCCAGGAATGGCTGGAGAGGTTGAATCTCACCAAAAACTTTTTGTTTGGAAATCAAACTAATATGGTCGGCACATCATGCATCTGTAACACATCAGGCATCCATAAACATGGGTATACCATTGAATTGCTGCCCTCTGACCCCTTATGTTGTAACAAGCTCAATCTGTGATAGAATACCTGTTCAGGCTCAAATCATACCTGCCAATTAATAGTGAAAACTTGGTGTTCAGCGCTAAAACTCAATTTCATTGAGTTCTATATAATGTACATGCATTACATCACATAACAATGCAAACTGTAGTTGACCTCATGTTGTTCTGATCCCCGAAACCAATAGCAGGGACCCCTTTCATTTTTGTTCAATGTTTGGTATTCTTCCAGGCTCGGACGTTATCGGAATCCACAAAGCTTTGCCTCCAATTACCTACAACAAAGTCGATTTTCAATCAAACAAAATTGTTCGGGGATCTTCACTCCCGATAACATATCAAATCCATGGTAAGCCATTAATTCTTTTCGAGTAGTACTTAAACCATTACCAAACGGCTAGGGCTGTCCCAAATTAAAATATCACGCAGACGAGAATTTCAAATGGACGATATTCTACATTGTTTGGTCTTTGTTGATAGAAATATTGTGGGAAATGGAGAAATTGCTTGTCACAAGAAATTTCTTAATTTTCTTCGATGTTTTCCAAAGCCATTATCTTGTGGGGAGTCAAAGAGTGTGATTTTGTAGTAATGGGTTAACAGGGGAGTGTTTTAAAAAATCTGGATATCCTTTGTCAATTTCCTTTGCCACGGAGTACACTAGAAGTTGCACGAAGTACCTACTGATAAATGGAATACCTTAATGTATTATATTATACTTTGTTGTAAAAATCTTATATTTATTGCATTTGTTTCATTTGTCTTGTTTTTATCGCATATTTTTCTTATTTAAAGGTATGCTTATGCTGATTGCTTGGATACTGTTCGTCGGCGTGGTTACAGTAATTGCTCGATACTTTAAGACCGGGTTTGGAAGCAAGATGGTCTGCGGTGTAAAAAGTTGGTTTCAGGTAAATTTGAAAATGAGTATTGTTTTTTTTTATTTCCAACCACTAATAATAATTTTATTGATGGCTTTTATAACCATATAACATATTCCTTTTGAAAAGCTTGTGGATAACCCACGTGACTTTTGTGAAACGTTCATATCACAAAATTATCCAATTCAAGGTATGTTTTGTTTAATTTCTCAGCTAATACTCTAAGGATTTTGATGAGATAAAGTGCACCGTACGCGTTTTTGAGAGGGCCATTCCGGTTCTAATTCACTCTGCACCGACTCCTATGGTTTCTTCAAACATTCAAGCGAAAGCAAGAAAATAATTCTTTCGCTTGAACTACTCGTATGCCTTGATTCCGTATATTAGTCCTTGGGCCAGATATGGTTGGAGTTACCACTAAAATGGACAAAGGGACACCTACATATCTTGAAAGACCTATCCAAAAGAAGAACAAAAATGCAATGATATCCACTCTGCTGAGTAGCTATACCTCAGAATGTGCATTTGAAATTTGATAGGGTTTGGATAGTTGAAAATCAGTGCAAGGTTTTGAAATGTTTAAAATAATGTGGATTTACTGCTTTCTATACTAAGCATACACTGTATATATAAACCAGATGCATAGAAATACAATTCATGTTGAATAATTTGTCCTACACAGCATGTATATGGAAAAAATCACAACAGGTATATCCATAAAGGGAGGTAATAAGCCGAGCAAATTACATGCTTTTCAATATGGAGTATGGCATTATTATGTCATAAGCCAAAAATGAAAACCCTCTGTATTTTCTTGAACCTGTTAATGAATTCTGACTGTTGTTCCATTTCAAAGTGCCGGATAAGCAAAATTTAACAACCTTCTTGTTTCCATGGCAACTGTCTTCTTATAGAAGTTTCAGCATTAGCTTCAACTAATCGCAAAAAACATTTTAAAACTATTATAGTAATAAAACATACATTTTAGTTTTGAAATGTTATTTTGTTAAGACATCTCTTACACAAAACTAATTAGTATGCTTATGAATATTAATAAGAACTTAAATAACAAGATCGTGAAACACAAATGCCCAAGGAATGGCAATGTTAAGTTTTTATGCTAAGTTTTCGAGGTAAGGATTGATAAGGGTTAATGAATGACCTTGAGGAAGGTCATATTGATATTGCATGAACAGATAAATATCATTGTTCAAAAGAAGGTTACATACAAAATTATAGCTTTGTATGTCAAATATTTTTGGAGAAAAGGCAAGTTTTAAGTTTTCATACAGACAGATAGACGGACAGACAGACAGACAAGAGAAAAACAATATGCTCCTGCGTGTTTAGGTTGCTGGAATGAGACATTTCTAGTTGCAATGTAAATGTGATGTGTGTTTTATACCGTAATTCAAAAGGTAAAATAACACAAATAAATTAATTATTACTTCGTTGGCAAATTATGGACAATTATGGGTAAACTGCATGTTGATCTAAAAGGAGACAAGAAAGAGACAGGGGACTCAGTACACAGTGTTTTTTGACAGCATTTGGGGTTAAGGATAAATTCCTGTTGTAAGCCCTTAAAAGTTTAAGTTTTTTAAAAGTAGGTCAAACTCAAAGGTCGGGTAACTAGGTCAAAGGTTATGGTCCCAAATAAATGGGCGTGGTGGGAGTCCTCATCCGGAAGGTTTCAAACCAAGGCCAAAGAAGTTCAAGACTTAACCATCTGCATGCAAAGTTGCATAACTATCACCCTTACACTTCTGTTTGTTTCTTGCCCCTCTCAATACCATGGTGAATGACACTGGACATGGATATGACATCCAAGGCAAGAAGATCAACCATCTTTTCTACATGGATGACATAAAGACCTTTGCCAAGAACGATCACCTGCAAAAACAACTGCTCGAGACAGTAAAGGTCTTTAGTGATGACATATGTATGCAATTTGAACTGGACAAGTGTCTAAAAGCCACCTTCAAAAAAGGAAAACTAACATCAACATCTGACATACAGCTAGAAAGAGACAACATCAAGAAACTAGACCAAGACTCTAAATACAAATACCTTGTGTTAAAGAAGGTGACGGAATTCAATATGCAGCAATGAGGGAAAGATCAGAAAAGAGTATTACAGAAGAGTTAAGACTTGCCATCAAGAGTGAGCTAAAAGCTGCAGATAAGAATGAAGCCATAAACACCCTGGCAGTCCCAGTTGTCACATACAATTTCAATATCATAAACTGGCAAATGCAAGAAAAAAGGAAAACTTGACACAAAGACAAGACAGTTACTAACAACAGAAGGAATGCACCACCCAAAGGTTGACGTTGAAAGATTGTACCTACCACGAAAGATCGGTGGTAGGGGCCTCTCATAGATTGAGATGGCATAAACACGTATTTGGAGACAACACAAGACAATCTGCTACATCTGATCCGGGAACATGTACGTAACAAGAAACTTTACTCAATCTCGGAGCAAGCCAGAAAATTCATTCAAGAACTGAACATTGCACAAACGACAAGAAATGGAGAAGAATCCGTCATAGAGTATGCCAAAAGAACACGACGGACAAAGGCAAATGCCCAAAAGGGGATGACACAAACATGGAAAGTCAAACCAATGCATGAGCAATACCCGTAAGGTTTGACAAACCAGATGTTGACCAAGATCAGACACATAAGTGGCTCTCTAGTGCAGGTCTCAATGCAGAAACAGAGGGAATGGTGATAGCAGCACAAGATCAGAGTTTGGCTACAAGAAAATATCACAACAAGATCATCAAAGATGGTACAGATCCAAAGTGTAGACTATGCAACCAATATGATGAAATTGTCTCGGGCTGTCCAACATTAGTGCCAACATAGTACATTCAAGACATGACAAGGCAGCAGGGTACATTCATTGGAAAATCTGCAAGCAATTTGGACTCCCAGCAAACAAAAAATTGTATGAACATCAACCAAAAACTGTCGTAGAGGGACATGTCAGTGAATAATGGTACAGAGATCAAGGCTAACAGACCAGACATCATCATCAAGAACAAATTGGACAAGACGTTCATCATGATTGACATGTCGGTTCCTTCTGAAAGAAATGTCTCCGTCCAGGCACTTGAGAAACTATCAAAATACAAAGACCTTGAGATAGAAGTAGCCAGAATGTGGGGTATGGAGACGACAACTGTATAAGTCATTGTAGGTGCACTTGGTCTCATTAAGAAGGGACTTGACAAAATTTTAAAACAAATCCCTAGTGCACCAGTTATCGAGGAACTGCAGAATGTCGTCGGAAAGGGGTTTTGCCAGCCTATGTTGTGGGTTCACAAACGACGACGAGTATGTTCAATATGATGTTTAATGTGATGAATCATAAAATGAGTTTTCCTGAAAGTACATAATAAGAACAATAACTTTTCTGCGCAAGCTAGAAAAGCCAACGAAGCGTACAATTAATAGACCGACATTTGACAATCATCAGCTGATCATATCCTAAATCAATTGAATAACTTTTATGCACGAGCTATAAATGCAAACGGGTGAAACAATACAATAGACAGACATGTAACAATCGTTTCATTAATCATTTAGATAGTTACCTGAATATATATAATATATATCGAAGATATTTCTAAGTTGAAAATAATTGTTGTCTAGAGACATAGAAGAAGTTACGGAAAGTCAATGAAGAGTATTCAGGCCAGGTTATTCTAACGTGAATTGTTAGTCGAATTAGTAAATTAAATTACCTACCTTTGACCATAAATGGGAATAAATCAAAGTACGGTGGACGAAACGGGCCAAAAACCGAATCGGACATAAATAAAACAAAGTCGCTATAATTTTGGACATATTTAATGATAGCTCAATTTCAACCCTACGACATACTTCCCCACTTCGAGAAAGAAGGCGTCCTCGACTTCGTACTAATCCTGTAAATCAAAATTATATAACATGGACGAAAAAGGCGATTATATAACATGACTAGAAAAATAGTATATGATATGACGAATGAATGAATGAATGAATGAATGAATGATATATAACTGACGAAACAAACAACTCTGAGAACAAACTTCTGAATCTTGCTTAAAGAGATGAACACTGACTAAACAAACGAGCTATTCTATCACCCATTCGCCTGTCCTCTGCAACGCCGGTTTCTGTCTAACTCGTTTCTCACGGGGCGGATACTCTTCTGTCCTCTTGGTAAACCCTGGCCGACGTGCTGGTATCACGTATCTCGGTGTACTATCTGAATCTGCACTGTCAAACGGGGTCCGCAATGGCAGAAGCAGATTCCGATGGATAACCTTTGTCTTCCTGGACCCAGGTGTGGGTTTTTTTATTTCATAAACCGGCGAATCTGGGTCATGTCGCCTCACCACTACATATGGTTCGGATTCCCATTTGTCTGCCAATTTTTGACGACCTCTTATATTGACGTTCCTTGGTAGCACTAAGTCACCCGGTTCAAGTGATGAAGCGGTGGCCCTTTCATCGTACTTTCCCTTGTTCGAACAACCCGTAGCCTCTGCTGCCTCACTTGCCTTCTTATAAGCTGACGACAACCTCTCCTGTAGTTTACGCACGTATTCGTCAGTTTCCTTGGAGGAGGTATCATTAGCTGTTAACCCTAAAAATGCATCAAGTGCAAGTTTAGGGTGACGTCCAAACATCAGAAAGTACGGTGAAAAGCCTGTGCTGGGATGTGTCGTCACATTGTACGCGTGTACCAGAGTGGCTATGTGGCTCTTCCAATCTGACTTCCTGTCTTCCTCCAGTGTACCTAGCATATTAAGTAACGTCTGGTTGAACCGCTCTGTCATACCATTTCCCATAGCATGGTAAGGAGTGGTTCTGGACTTACTTATACCTGCCAGTGAGCAGAGCTCAGTAATGAGTGATGACATGAAGTTGGCCCCTTGATCACTGTGGAGTCTCGCAGGAAAACCGTAGTGCACAATAAAGTTGTCAAACAATACACGAGCGGTTGTCTTGGCTGTCTGGTTTCTTGTAGGGAACGCTTGTGCATATCTAGTGTAATGATCTGTCACTACAAGTACATCTTCGTATCCCCCTTTGGACATGTCAAGTTTCAGATAATCTAAGCAAACTAACTCCAGAGGAGCTGTGGACATGATGGGTACTAATGGTGCAATTTTATGGCCACCTTTGCGTCTAATGCATCTACGGCAATTCTTGATGCGATCCCGGTTCCAGGTTTCCATACCAGGCCAAAAGAACCTATCCTTGAACAAGGATATTGTTCGGTCACGGCCTTGATGACCAAGGTCATCATGCAGCGAGTGAAAGATATCATCACGAAGATCGGATGGCAGAATTAGCTGCAGACGATCATTGTCGCCTACTCTGGCACGGCGATACAGAACTCTATCCCTTAGCTCAAGCTTATCCCATTCTCGAAGATATTTGAGTACTTCTGGACTCTCTGGGAAAGAAGGACGAGCTGATGGTCGTGATCCAACATGTAAATGCGATAGGACCTTTGATATTACAGTGTCCGCTATCTGTGCTTTCACCCAATCTTTCGAAGATAATGAGTAGGCCTGTAAAACGTCCTCGGGTATGTCAGGATCCGCACTAGAAGCCTTCGACGTTGCTGCACCATGAGCTAGACTATAGACCAAAGGTGTTTCCTCAGCATCCATTGAGGAATAGAGCGATAAAGCATCAATCACATTTGATTCTAATACTGAGTCATATTCGTGATGCCGCCGTGATAGACCACCTGTGACATGTAGCATCCAGCTTCGCCGTTGTCTGGACATATGTCAACGGATTGTTATCAGACAGGACTTCAAATTTACAACCGTACAGATAGTCGTTGAATTTCTCCGTGATGGCCCACTTAAGTGCGAGAAACTCGAGCTTATGAGCAGGGTAATTCTTTTCAGACGGTTTCAAGCTTCTGCTTGCATAAGCAATTACCCTGTCTGTCTCGCCTTGTCTTTGATACAAAACTGCACCAAGGCCAACACCAGAGGCATCTGTATGGACCATGAATGGCAAGTTGTAATTAGCATATGCTAACACTGGTGGATTGGTGAGTTTTGATCTGATGCTATCGAAAGCAGTTTTCTGAGCTTCATTCCAAACGAATGGAGCTTTCGTCCTTTTTGACGAGGATTGCTTTCCTGAGCAATGCCCAACAAGCAAATCGTTGAGTGGTCTAACAATAGCTGCGTACCCCTTGACAAAACGTCTATAATAGCCAGTGAAACCAAGGAATTGTCTAACTTCCTTCGTTGACTTTGGTTCTGGCCACGACTTGACGGCTTCAATTTTGTCAGGATCAGCATGTACGCCATTCTCAGAAACTATATGACCTAGGTACTTGACCTGTTTCTTAAAGAATGAGCATTTACTTGCTTTGAGCTTCAAATTATGCTCTGACAGACGTTTGAAAACATGCTCTAGACGTTCCAAATGCTCCTCAAAGGTGGAAGAAAAAATGATGATGTCATCCAAGTATATCAAACACTCCTGGAGATTAATCTCTCCCATGCATCTCTCCATCAACCGCTGAAACGTTGCAGGGGCATTTGTTAGACCAAATGGCATACGATTACACTCAAAGAATCCAAGAGGTCCAACACTGAAAGCTGTCTTACATTTATCAGATTCCTTCATACCAACCTGCCAATACCCTGCCTTTAGATCAAGTGTGGTGAAGTACCTGGAGCCTGCAAGTAAATGAAGGGTGTTTTCGATTTTAGGAATTGCATAAGCATCCCGTACAGTACGCTTATTCAACTTCCTAAAATCGATACAGAACCGAATGGTGCCATCTTTCTTCCGAACGATGACAATATTGGATGAGAACGGACTTGACGAAGGTCTTATAGCACCACAATCTATCATTTCCTGCAGATGCTCCTTTATCTCCTTAAACAAACCAGGGGCTATATGTCTTGGTGGATCTTTGAATGGTTTACTGTCACTTAGATGAATCTCATGCTCTACTAGATCAGTAAAACCAAGATCGGTAGGCCCTTTGGAAAATATATGAGACCACCTGTGAAAAAGATCTCTTACCTGATCCTTCTCCCCTGACTTCAGGCATGTATCTGACATATCAATATCTTCAATAGGGTTCCGTTGCTCAGATGCGTCTTGGTGATGACATGTACCAGCCAGAAGTACATCCTCTGTATCACTTGACGAGTCTACATGTATTGGGCCTATTTTTGGAGACCGCAAGACACTTACTGTGTGTAGCTCACATAGGTTAGCTTTTGGCGCAACTGACACCGGTCGAGCGGACAGATTGCACAGTTTTACTGGTACTCTAGCAGTCTTACCAACCCCGTCAAGCGATACAAGACGTGGGCAAACGGTAACCTTATTGGAACAATTCGCCTCAGAAGTCGCTTCAGTAACAACGTTTGTCGATGATGTAGTCTTGTGGACAATCCCTGATATTGTTCTTGATTCATATGGCCTAAGAGTGAAGCGGTGAGTAGACTTCACAACACCAGCTTTCACGCTTCCAATTGCCTTAAATGCCATATACCATGACTCGGGAATATTTGAGGACTCATCATCTTGAACACTAGCAAGACACTGACGAATGAGATTTGTTCCTATAATAACAGGTGTCTCGTGATTAAAATCGGTCATAGGAACGATTAAGACAGGGATGTCAAATGATCCATCCCTTAGGAAAGGAATTTCAAATCTGGCCTCGATATATCCAATATAGGGGATAGATTGGCCATTTGCGGCATTGATTTCTAAATTGAAATCCGTTAGTTTCCTAAGTGGTGGTTTAGGATCTAAAGTATTATAGAAATCTAAAGCAAGTGTTGTAACCATCGATCCTGTATCTACTAATGCTTTAACCCTAGCTCCCTCAACAACTACTTCATTGGTGTTGTTATTACCAATGATTCTATGTAATAACGTCTCTGGCTCGCTATTACACATTTTAGGGCACTGCTTATCTTCACTGTCTCCAGTTTGCCCTTCGACGGAGACAGTTACTGGTTTAAATCCTTTCTCTGTTCTTCCTTCTTGTCCGAACTTTTGCCATTTCCATTCCATTTTCCCTTCCAGTTGGAACTGCCGCCCTGCTTACTCTTACTGTTACTAGAATCTGAGTTATTCCTATTCTGCTTCTCCATTCTCTCTAATCTCTGTTCTAATGACTTCAGTCTGCCCAAAACCTCTTTCATTAGCTTCGCGTTCTCTTGGTCAACATTCTGCTGTAACACCGAAGACTGATGCGAACCTGTGTTACACAACATCTCATTCTCCTCCCTTCTAACTTTCATCCTTAAATCTTCGAAATCAACTGCTGTATCATAACACCAACGAGTTGCAATTCGTAACTTTTCTGAATATAAATTCCTCCAAAATCTATTTCTCAACAATCCATCATATGTGTCATCCTTTATTAGCCCTGTTCTCATAGCAGCTCCCAACATGTTCTCTAATCTAATGCCCCATTCTGCCACAGATTCTCCTTGCCTTTGCTTTGTAGAGTAAAACTCTGCAAGAATTGCCTCTCCACTCTTAACATTACCAAATATGCTATCCAGCTTCTCAACAATTTCAATCGTTGTTGCAGAAGGATTCACGGATAAGAGAACTTTTCTCGTTCTACCAGTTAGGGAGTTTCTAACTGCCTGTCTCATGAGCTCATCGTGGTATAACCCAGACTTAATCATAAACTCTACCTCTGCTTTCCACTCATCATAAGTTTCCTCTGTTAAAACAGGGACTGATGGCTTATGCATAAAACTTCTAACATTACCATCAGTATCAAAACTATCTCTAAGCATACTCATACTGGCTTCTTTTTGTCTCACACTCTCTCGCAAACTTTTCTCTCTCTGCCGAAGACTCTCTAACCTTCTCTCCCTTTCCCCATCTTTCCTACTTCTTTCTATCTCATCACTCAACTTCCTTTCCTTTAACTCTAATTTTTCAATTTCCTCTTTAAGCCTACTTTCTTCTGCATACGAAAACGTATCAATCTTCGAACTAATTCTGTCACTTTTAATATCATACTCTTTCACCTTTGAATCTATCCAACCCAAGTGTCTGTCTAAAACCTCCTTAGTGCTCCCATCTACTTCACCTAACTGATCTATTGTAGTTAACAACTCCTTATTTTTATCCTCAAAATCTACTTTCCAACCCAAGTGTCTGTCTAAGACCTCCTTAGTGCTCCCATCTACTTCACCTAACTGATCTATTGTAGTTAACAACTCCTTATTTTTATCCTCAAAATCTACTTTCCTCCTATTTCCTACCATTGGGGTTGATGTAACCCTTATTCTATCATCTCTATCAGGCAAAAGTCTATCTAATTTCAATCTTTCCATTAACACTCTTTGTCTATCTGTTTCATCTCTGACTCTATCCCTATGAATCTTTCGCATCTCTCTTTCTGATATAAATTCAGCCATGATTCGTAAAGGGCTACAACTCCTCAGGTAACAAAAAGATATTTTGTTCTAATGAATCAAAAACACACCTGGCTATCAAACTAAGTACCAATTCTACTATCACTTGTGCTCCGCCGAACTAAGTTTCAACTTGTGATAACTTGCGCAAATTAACCCAATTTAGCCAATCAAATCAAACACAATACTACCATCTATCTAAGAACTCAAAGTGTACAGAAAAATATCTTACGCTGGTACGATTCGATCCTTGGTCATCTGGGTTACTAATCCAGCGCCTTATCCATTAGACCACTCAATCCCTTCAACTTAGGTAATGCAAAATAACAAAGTGTATACTTCACCGTATCCGCACGTGTTTGTATCGGAAAATAATAGCGCGTCGTTTCAAAAGTACCCGTAGTGTACACTAAGTATAACCGTAGGTTTAAGATAAAACATTAACCCTTCGCATGTATAAGTTCATTTACTTAGCTGTGCAAAAGTAAATGTTTATACACGTTCTCAAACGACGCGTTTTCCGTAAACTCACTGTAACAAGAAGAATTGTGACGATTTGAATTTGCGTAATGTATCACATATAAATAACTATCTATGATACAAAACAAAAATGATAATCAAACTGTAGTGGGAAAAGAAGCACACTTCTTTTCTCACGACACTGGGTGCATTAAACCGTACAATATTGGATTTTACCTATTGCTATTTATAGCAACACAGGTAAACTACACACTAATGTAAATGTGCACGTGCTAGGTTTAAACAGGTGAATGGTTAGTGTATCAATTGGAATTTGGATAGACAGACAAGATGAAAGAAAAGGATGAATAGCGAAATCATGAAAAATACAACAATCAAATACAAATAATCTTTAGTGACCTTGATCCTTTTGTCTAGCTAACACTATATAGTCTATGATCAATTCTTATGCTCATACAAACACATGATACAAGTACCAACAATACAAAATTATCAAGCACATTTGCATCAAAGTCACAGTTACTAAACAATGATCACCACAGTCTAATACAGGGTAAATTATAGAGTTCCTCAATGTTGATTGCACGATCATCAAAGTCTCTGTATCCAAAATCGGACAGGTGCCATGGAACTTAAACCGGGGTTCAAACAGTCTGTATAGCTTATAGACGACAGTCAATGTTTATGGTTAACCATATTATTAGAATAAACGACTAAACCTTGTCGATGATCCAGGTGGAATCCCGTAATCACGCTTGTTTTTCTTCAGAAAACCAACACAGTGTTGATAAATGTCTCTGTATAGTCACTGCTGCATACGCGGCATAAAACGTTGGGCGCCATTGTCGTCGGAAAGGGGTTTTGCCAGCCTATGTTGTGGGTTCACAAACGACGACGAGTATGTTCAATATGATGTTTAATGTGATGAATCATAAAATGAGTTTTCCTGAAAGTACATAATAAGAACAATAACTTTTCTGCGCAAGCTAGAAAAGCCAACGAAGCGTACAATTAATAGACCGACATTTGACAATCATCAGCTGATCATATCCTAAATCAATTGAATAACTTTTATGCACGAGCTATAAATGCAAACGGGTGAAACAATACAATAGACAGACATGTAACAATCGTTTCATTAATCATTTAGATAGTTACCTGAATATATATAATATATATCGAAGATATTTCTAAGTTGAAAATAATTGTTGTCTAGAGACATAGAAGAAGTTACGGAAAGTCAATGAAGAGTATTCAGGCCAGGTTATTCTAACGTGAATTGTTAGTCGAATTAGTAAATTAAATTACCTACCTTTGACCATAAATGGGAATAAATCAAAGTACGGTGGACGAAACGGGCCAAAAACCGAATCGGACATAAATAAAACAAAGTCGCTATAATTTTGGACATATTTAATGATAGCTCAATTTCAACCCTACGACAAGAAGATCATTCTCCTCGGAAGCCCACATATCATCCAAAGAACGCTGTATAATAATAATGAAATCACTATAATTGCAAGATTTATACCTTCTGTCATAGATCTAGCTATCCCCTAAAGAATCTGCTATACATGTATACGACATACAACCTTAATTTTAAACGATGTCAATAAACTTTCAATATACATGTATTGCAGTTGCCCTTTTTGTAAATCCATGTGTTTTGATTCTACTTTGAATTCTAAAAGTATCAAACCAGATCATTTGAACCATCTAATCAGTTCTGTTGTTTAAATTGTGCGAAGAAAGTGTTAAAATATTTAACAATTATTTATAATAATGTATTCAGTTTACTGTATCAGTGTTTTCCTTAAACTTTAGTGACATTATTTTCTATTTGATGTTGGATTTAGGGTGTATTATTTTACGTTCAAAAGGGTTGTTTAGCCCTTATATTTAAGCAGATTTACAGTAAGATGCAAAATTACGGATGCTAAAAAATGATTGAATCTTGCATGAAAATGAGTGAATATGCCAAACGAATGAACATTAACTGTTACTAGATAACATAACAAATGCTGATCTTAGAAGCAAGAGCAAATGACATGTTTGAAAGCAATAGTTATGGCAGAAACAAACTTATTTGTGACAGATGTTTGAAAGATGCTCATTAAAGTTTGATGAAGAATTTCTAGGCAAAAAAGGTAAAAATTGCTCGACATTAAATGCTAGAGCAATAGATATCTGTCTTGAGGTTGGTACCATGGTCATAGAGGTATGTGCAAAGTTTTAGAGTAATGGCGTTAGTAAAACAGAGATATGACACTTTTACCAAACAAAAACCTAATTCGCAAAAAGAGTCACAGTTTTAAGTAGTGTCATTAATATTCGCGAATATGCAAATAAGGTAATTTGCACAAAATTTATGGTAAATTATTGAGCAAGTCATAAACTTTCATTTGATATCATTCTTACATCTGTAGGTCAATATTCAACCAAGGTATGACCAAAAACGTTTTGAAATGACTGAACAATTTTATAGGGTTAAGGGTTTAGATAAGGTTTATGACCCAAAGCCCCTACGGCCAAATTAAGTGCAAACATCGCTCAAAATGTTTGATAAATTAATTTTCTTTAAGATTTAATATGTTGACGTAATTCCCCTGCACAAAAATGCCTCGTTTTGGAAAGTATTTACCAAATTTCCGTAGAAAATCGCAATTTTAGGAAAATTCATGAATATGCAAATGAGCTAATTTGCATAACATAACTAAAATGAAAGAATTGGTCATAAGCTTTCATTTGATATCATTCTGACAACTGTGTGCAAATATTCAATGAAGATATGGCCGAATTAATTTTCAAAATTTACATAAGTAATTTGATGGGGCTAAGGGTTTAGATAAGGGTTACGGCAAAAAGCCCCAACCGCCAGAGTGTAAACAAGGCTCAAAATGTTTCTAATAAAATGTTCTTTAAGAAAAATCATGTTTTCAAAATTCCCCCTGAAAACAACGCCTTGTTTTGGAAAGTATTTATCAAAATTTTCGCCAAAAAAAGGGAATTTTTAAGGGAAATCATTAATATTCATGAATATGCAAATGAGATAATTTAAATAAGATAACTACAAACAAAAGAGCGAGTCATAAGCTTTCATTTGATACCATTTTGACACCTGTAGGTCAATATTCAATGGAAATATGACCAAATAAGTGTTATAAATTTGAATGCAAAAAATGATAGGGTTAAGGGTTTAAGATAAGGGTTACAGCCAAAAGCCCCGACGGCCAGAGTGCAAACAACGCTCAAAATGTTTCTTAGATAATGTACTTTATGAAAAACCATGTCTTCTTGCATTAGAAATAAATGATAATTATAGAAAAATACTTTTTCGAATATTTCGGCCAGTTCTTATACTTGATTGCACATAAAGCATATTTTGAAGAGGAGTAATGACGTCATAATAATTACATAATTCAAAAAATCATGATTCGTAAGTAGTGAAATACATGCTCATACATATGGATTCAAATAAATAGATTTAAACATTCATTTGATATTTTTTATTAATTTTTCCCTTTCCCTTACCCCAAACCAGATTGTCATTCACGTCGTGAAGGGTACCTATATAAAGGTAAGGGTAAAACATATTTAGCTACTCTTCATGTCGGATATCATCTCTGAAAAACATCCGTCAGATGTATATCTACAAATATATATAGGTGTCCTTTTGTCCTTTTTTCTGGTAATACTTACCCCATTTTCCTGGTCCTGGCCCAAGGACTATATAGCCTAATCACTTTCAACGTATTCCTAAGAAAAATCTTCAATTTGATAATCACATTTCCATTACTTTGAATAAATTGTCTGCACTTTAAAATTGATCGAAACACTCATTTGTCGTATCTTTTCATCAAAAACCTCGTAACTACAGCTTGTTTCAAGCTGTAGTTACGAGGTTTTTGTAGAAAAACTACGATAAATAGAAGTGCACTTTCAACGAAATTCTTCAGGGGCTTTTCTTTTTTCAGATTCACCGTGCCATGGCTATCAGCGTATGGCTGTTCACTGCAGCAAGTTTTATTCTCATATTTGTGGTATTGGAAGGAATGCCAGAGGTGAACATTCATTAATTTTGTCCAATCATCTTTTCATAATTTCAAATCCATGTCTATCATTTTCCTTCATACAATTGTTCCTAAGATCTTAGTCTGTGCATATCCAACTTTTAGATATCTTTTCTCTTTCTTTTATTTCTTTATATGTTTTTTTTTTTTTTTTTTCATTTTGAGTCTTAATATGTATAAACACGAAAGATATGTCTGTGGTTAACATTGGCCTTTTCTCCAAAAGTATTTGACATACAAAGCTAAAATTTGGTATGTGACCTTCTTTCAATGATATCTTTCTGCTCCATGAAATATTACCTTCTTGAAGGTCATTTATTAACCTTTATCAACCCTTTACACGAAAACTTAACATTGCCAATTCGGGGACATTCGTGTTACACAAACACACCTTGTTTTCTGTTTCAGAAAACTCACGCCCACCATTTCCTGGGTATAGTCGTGATGGCTGCTAGCACTCTACAAGTATTAGCCGGGCTATTGCGACCGGGGCTGGATTCTAAGTTTAGACCTGCATTCAACATTGGGCATTGGTTGTTCGGCAAGGGAACACATATACTCGCTGGTAAGCAATCTTATCACTATAGATTTTATGTATACACGATTTCAACCCATTTCCTGACTGCAAAATTTTGGCCTATTCCAATTTGAAAGGTGTTGCAGATGACAATTTCAATTTGATGAAATGTTAAAAATCTTTCCATTTTTGATGGGAAAACATCGAGAAAAAAGAATATTTTTTCTTGGTAAGGAGTCAAAAGGCGCCACTGTATTAACAGTGGTGGGTACATCGATCTATGAATCATTAACCCATTCCCACACAAGGACTCTTTTCTGACTCTCTACAAGATAATGACTTTGGAAAACATTGATAATCAGCATTTTCTTCATTTGCCTCAATATTTCCCTGATATATCTGTGGCGGATCCGGAATTTCAGTGAATTACAAATGGGAGTCGTTTTTCTGTAATAGTATAAACAATTTTGACTGAGTTTCTATATCAAAGTACTGAAAGTTCCGTTGGGAAGCAAATTTGTTAATAATGTAGGTCTGTCCAGTACCTAGAGAACTTTGATTGTGTACTTTTATTATCCATTTGAATACCTTGAATACTTTGATTCCATGTTGGAGTTGTTGTATCTATTTTTAGCGCAACCTTCGTGCATATTTATCGTTTGTGTAAATTAACTTTTGTAGCTTTGAATATATTTCATAGTTCAGTTAACTTGACTGACCCATTTTCAAGGAAGGCCATTGGACTGATCTTTGAACCATAATAAAGCAAATTACTACGTCGGTCTTTTCTTCTCTTAGAGACATGATTGATTGAATGTTTCATTTTCAGTCACACAATTCAATAATTTCATGTATAACTTCAGACTTACATATTGAATATTCGAATGACTGATAACTTATTAATCTTTGCTTTTGATAGAACTATTTGTAGTGAGGAGGACCGGACGATGTTGTGTGGTATGCAGAGAATGGTAAAGTGCAGAGATATGTGGCTGCGTAGAGAAAAATTTGCTTCCCAATAAAAATGAAATAATTCGGCAACAGAGTGTTCTCGTTACGACCCCCGAACTGCCTCCGGATCCGTCACTTCATTTGATACCCGAATCCATTATTCATAAACACCCGATTTGTCGTCCGCAACAGCTCTCAATCAAATTAGAGCATCCCAATATTTTGTTTATGTTAATTTTGTCGCCCACTTTGAACCGTGGTTAAATTAATGATACGTCGTGGTATAACTTAAATTTATAATATTGTTAATTCTTAAAGCGCTATACTAATATCATATAATCAATATTATTTTCCAGCCATAACGTTTTACTTCGCCTATCAACAAGAAATTGTGCCTGAACCACAACGACAATTTGCCTATATCGTACTCTCGGTTTGGTTAGTCGCTCAAATCTGCTGGGAGGGTTTGTACGAGCTGAATGAACTGTGTAGGAAAAGGAAACATTATGGTATGTCTTGTTTGTTTGTTTATGAAACCATTTGTGAAATATTCGTATATGACGGTTTAAAACACTGTCTTTCCATAGTTTTCTTGTTAGTTTTCTTGTGAGTTTTGAGTTGTTGTTGTTGTTGTTGTTGTTGTTGTTGTTGTTGTTGTTGTTGTTGTTGTTGTTGTTGTTGTTGTTGTTGTTAATATATTGAAAATTCCAATATTTTGTAAAGTTTCGTTGAAGAATTATATTATTATAATGACGATGACCATTTCTTTTTACAAACTTACTTCTTTTTTCAGATTCGTACAATATGAGCCCGATGGACAAAGGTAGTCAACTTCAGCCTGACTCTAAGTCGTCAAACCACGATGATGTCCCTTGTCTCACAAAATGGCTGCTATTCTACGTCCTGTCTCTGATAGCCATTTGTGTTGCCGCGCTTTGTTCCATATTTTTGTTTTAGCCATTTTCTACACACAATATCTAAAATGCCCAGACGGGCGCTTTTGTGAAAACAATAGGAGAAAAGAGAAAAAATGCTGATCTGATTATATGTAGGTGCGTACCTAGGCGGAAGCCGGAAAGTCCGGACTTCAATATATTTTTTCAAGTATTGTCTTTCTGAGATAAAAGAAACCGAAAAAAAGTCCCCAGATGCCACCAAATCGTAATAATTTTTTCGATTTTCTCGACACCCTCGTACACCCCATCTCAATCTGATAGAAACATGCACTCGGCCGAACGCTTTAGACTTCAACATAACAAAATTTCTGGGTACGCCACTGACGCCCGTGAGATCTGCCAACAGTTTCTCCATTTTTCCTTATATTTTCTATGTACGGCATAGCAACTTTTGGGAACATTATTTCGTCAGCTGGGCCACTTTTAATTGGACCAGTCGAAACGTTTGTGTTTTCAGAAAGGTTGAGATGTTGTCCCATACAGATTTAAATGATATAATAATAGGGAAAATGTTACAATTTTGTCTCATAAAAAGCCCGCTTTTATACATTTTGTCTCTCGTAGCCATTTTTGTTGTCGCGATTTGTTCTACATGTATATATTTGTTGTTAACCCTTTCCCAATCAAGGATTAGTTTTGACGCCCTTAATTTGAAAGAATTAGCAAAACTCATACTCGTTTTGCCTCATTTTTTCCACGGTATATTATTATCACATATAACTGCCTTTCAACGAAAACCCTGTAACTGCAGCTTAAAACAAGCTGCAGTTACGAGGCTTTTGTTGAAAAGCGACAAAATCTTTATCAACATCCGTGTCGTCTGCACCAGCTCTCAAAGGAGAACAGTCTACATTTTTTCGTTTAGAAAAGGGTTAACTTTATTTGCCATTGCCCGACTGAATAAACTTTAACAAATGGTTTTAGCTCTTTTGGATAAATTTTCCGTCGTAGTCATATGGAAATTTAACCAAAACAGATATTTAGCCATTTGGTTAACGCTATCCAATGTTTTTAGGATCGGGCCCTGGTGAAAACATTAACGACTCTTATACAATGAAATATTTTAAGACACTTTTTGTTGTATTTTTATGGATTATGCTTGTATAGAAACTTTTTTGTATTCATGTATCTACGTAAACGTTTTGACAAATAAAGATTAACTTATTGTTTAAATTACTCTGAAAGTTATTTTTTCGATTGTATATCAGGTAGCCGTCGGGCAATCACGTGACACAAAACATCCAATAATTTTCGATAAATATCCTGTTACATATAATATAAATCTGACCGATTCGAAAATGATTGAAGCAGAGAAGAGTTGAGTTCTCTGGATATGGTCAATATGCTAAACAACGCATTGTAAAAAAAGTTATTGTCGACCAAACAAAATTTAGGTTGGTCGTAAATGACCTTTTTTAATAGTGTGCTGTGTAAAAGGACCTTCTCATTCAACAAATCCTTGGTGCTATTCCGCCTTCCCCGCTTCATTGTTTTCCACATTGGTCATATATCAAGGTAGTCCACCCGTAATGAGATTAACGAGACGTTTGAGTTATTCGGGCAATGTCAGAAACATTCGGCAGTGGAATGTTCCACTGCCGAATGTTTTCGACATCAACCGAATAGGTTCGGATACATAACGAATGTGAACGAGTGAATAACGACGTTGTACAGAAAGTCCCGATATCGCGTTTTAGTCTACCTAAATTATAGAAATAAGGCCCTAGAAAACACATGCGTAGGAACTTTTTGTTAATGCTCGACCTCCATGCCTAAATGAAACTTCGATATGTATGGAAGATCACTAGGGTGGAGGTCACATGATAGAGGTCCTTTTAAGGTCACCACAGGGTCAAAGGTCAACTAAGTGCAAAAATAAATGGTATAGCAAGAAAATCCGCCATAACTCACTTACTTCTGTGTCTAGACTAACAAATTTGGTATCAAAATGAAGCTGGGATATTCATCTTTATTTTGCAGTATAGATATGCAAATCAGCTAATTTGCATATATAAGATTTTGAAGATTTAATTAGAAATTTCGAAGATTTTTTTGTCATTTTTTATAGCATAAAGTTGGAACATAAGCTATAACCCACTAAGTTTGTGGTGTAGATTCACGAATTGGATGCCAAAATAAAGCATAGACATCTGTCCTCAAGTATAGTTAAGCAAAATAAGTAAATTACATATGTATGCTTTTTAATTATTTTTTTAATTAATTGATGAAAATATCGCCAATTTATGAATATTTGATTCACACAGTAATCAGACTTAAAGGTATCACAAGAAAATTCTTTAAAAATCAATCATTGGGCCAATTCCAACCAAACTTGGTATGAATGTTTTTTGAGTGACCCTATTGAAGATGTGTTATCAAAATTTTGATTTGACAAAAAAGTGGGTGTGGCAGGGCGGGGCTTATCTGCCTTAGAGAAATCACAAGAAAATTCTTTAAAAATCAACCACTGGGCCAATTTGAACCAAACTTGGCATGAATGTTCTTTGTGTGACCCTTTTGAACATTTTTTAAACAAAATTTTGATCCGTCAAAAAACGTGGACGTGGCAGGGCGGGGCTTATCGAACTTAAACATATCAAAAGAAAATTCTTTAAAAATCAACCATCGGGTCAATTTGAACCAAACTTTACGTGATTGTTCTTTGAGTGATCCTTTTGAACATTTGCTAACAAATTGTTTGAAATCAACAACAAATAAGGACGTGACAGGGTGGGGTCATTTTCAACTTGGAGAAATCATGAAAAAATACTTTAAAAACAACCATTGTGCTAATTTATATCCAACTTTGTTGGATCGATTTGAACGAAATTGTAACTAAATTGATTATGCAAGAACTGTTTTACTTCTAGCCTGATCGGAACAGAAAGTTCTTAGTTATAAGCCTTTGTAGTTGAAAAAATTGCCATTTTCACTCATGTCATTAGAAATTTTGATGATTGTTTTGTCATTTTCTTTATAATGTAGTTGAAACATAAGCTATAATTTGTGGTGTACATTCACAAATTGGGTACCAAAATAAAGCCTAGACATCTGTCCTCAAGTTCGATTGTGCAAATTAGCTAAATTGCATAAGCAAGATCTTTTCGTCAATTTATGAATATTTGATACACACGGTGCCTTGAAGCTTTGTGGGTTGATTTAATCATATTGTTTATAAATGCAAACATCCAATCAAAAACATGATTATGCATTTTTAGATATGTCCGATTGAATTACAGTATCGTAGAGGGTTTGGTTTCCATGGTAACATGTCTTGTGACTGTGGGGTATAGCAGGATGAACAGCTATAGGTCACAAATACCGGGTTTAGACTTACAGTTGATTTGTTATAAAATGAAGCTAACACATCCGTCCTTTTCAAAATTGTTATGCAAAAAAAAAAAAGGTTTGCATAACCATGACTTTGTAGAATTTATTAGAATAACTGATGAAGTTATGGTCAATTTTATAGAGTACATTGGGAACATCAGATATAGCTCAGTTCTTGGTATAGATTAACAATTTTGGTATCAAATAAAAGCATAGGCATTCATTTTTATTTTTCGGTACAGCTATGCAACCGAGTAGTTATGCAAATCAACTAATTCGCAAATGTATAATTTTGAAGAGTTAATGGGAAATTTCATGAAATTTCCATTGTTTTTGTTTCCTATATAGCAAGAAAAAAGCTTATGTTCACGAACTTTGCGGTGTGCACAAACAATTTTGGTATTGAAATAAAGCCTAGAGATCCATTCTTAACTTAAAATTTGCGAATAAGCATATCTACATGTCCACGATTTAAATGGTTTTTTAATAGATTTTTAGAATTATGATAAACACATCACGAACTTGTGAATATTAGATACATACAGTGCTTTCAAGCATCTTGGAAATACTAGTAAATCACATGGTTTATGTACAACTTCCCGCCCAACATAAACATTAAGCATTTGAAGTCTTTTTTCGGAAATCAGTTTGAACTTCGATATGCTAGAGAGTACGTTTTCCATAAAAAACATATCTTTGAAAGGTCGTTTAAGGGGATATAGCTAGAGAAGCAGATATAACTCACTGTGTTCTGGGTGTAGGTTAACAGTTATGATATCAAAATGAAGGTTAGGCACCCATCTAAATGTTCCAGCATAGCTTTATGCAAAATAAATAACTGGTGTGATTGATAAAATTATTGTCATTTTTGGGAGTGCAATTGGAAAATTAGACACAGATTATTTAAAGTTCTGTGTATCGACTTAAACGTATAGACGATCCAGAAATTAGTATTTACATGATTACCTCCCTTACCGCCGCCATTAACGTACTGAAGATTATCAACTTCTCAGTACTCGAATGTCAATAATTTAGTGATAGTTGGTATCTGGAGAAGCTTCTGAGGGGCATATAACGACTTTAATGGTTAACTTCTGGCTACAGAAACAAAACACATTGATAAGAGAATGTTTGTTCGTCACCAGGAGGTACTTTAATTAAAGACTGTCCATACAAATATGATCCAAAACAGACTGGAATAGAAGGTTAATGCAAATCTTATCAAAATACTTTATGCATTTCCTTTAAATGACAAGAGACCAGGCCTATAAATGACAAGGGGCCAGCACCTGTGACAATCAAAGGTTCAATAAGATGAGGTAGAGCAGACATTCTAAAATAATATTTAGTGCAAAAGCAATTGTATGCAAAAATCTGTAGGCTTTAGATTCTACCAAGAAAAGAAAAAAGACATTTTTTTCGCCAAGATAAGTACTTTCAATGACTAGTGAGTTTAAGAGATACAAGCAGTTAATGCATGCCAAACATCCCAGGGAAATCCATGATGACCAAATTCATGATCACCTAATTCGTCACTTTGACAGCTAAATGTCACGAAATTGTGATAAAGTGGATGTAGGCATATTTCCTTTGATAAGAAAATGAGCACAGTTTGCAACTTTGACTACTGTTAAAGGAAGCCTTAAATCAACTGTGTAATAACGGAGCAGCGTCTACTCTTGGCATAACTGATTCCCCTTCAGGGATATTTATCTGACCCTGATATTTGACCTTAATTTTATGAATGACACCAATGGGAGACATTGGTCGGTTATCCGCCCTTGTATTTATAGAGGGCGCTACAATCAGCAGTTTCTCCTTTTGTATCAATATTTTCTATGCCATAGTTTTCACAAATCCTATCTTTGATAACATCCGTTTTGTCATTTGTGGCACTTTTTGAAGTTGATCACCCTAAAATTTCGCCGTTTGGGAAAGGGTTAAGGAGACAATGCCAGTTTACAGCAGTAGCTTCTTTTCCCCGAATATTGTATAAAATCAATGTTATGGATGTCGAAACCCGGTAGGCTTGTCTGTATGTTTTTCATCCTTTATTAAGAAAATGTTGAAGTAAAGGGAACTATAGACAAGTGATGTATTCTCTCTTTTTTCGTCAACTTTCCTCGCCAGTAATATCAAAAAGATAATCTAACACAACGCATGAAGTTGTCCAACCTGAAAGGAATTGTACTCAAAACTATTGTGACAAGGATCCATGTATGACATAAGCAGAAAACATACTTAAAGGACAGATTTAAGAAAACGTTGGAAGAAACTAGTTAACATTTCGTTGCGATACTGCCCGAAAGGTTGCGATTATAGGACCGTTGTGATTGCAGCGCCACCTGCATAATCCGCCAGGACCGATAACTGACCAATGTCCCCCATTCTGGTACGAAAATATATTTACTTACATACCAAATTTAAGCTATTGAAATGTAAACGATAAGACATTTTAAGTAGGCTTAAGTGCTCGCAATAAGTTATACAGACACATGTAAAGACATTCAGAATTGAAAGATTATAAACCACAAAATTCTAAATTTTTGGCAGCATCATATCAATAATATATGTATAATATATGTAATATGATAATATTGTGATTGAGTCCTACAAGAAACTCCAAAATGCACTGTGGGCATATACAGGTATTCACAAACGGAAGACAATTTTATCAAAATTTCATATTAACTATTCAAACCCAAACGCGGTTGAGCTATTGCAAGTTAGGTACTTTGCATAAATATTCCCATGAAATAAAGACGGATGCAAAACATAATTTTGACATAGTAATTGGTAGTCTACACTCAGAATGCAGTGAAATATTGCTGTTTCTCCAACTATACCCCTCAACAAACTTTTTAAAAGATACGCTTCCATGGAAAACACACTCTCTAGTATACTGTATTTCAATCTGATTCTGTAAAAAGACAGCAACATGCTTTATTCTGTTTGTGACGGGAAGTTGTGCATTGTGCAGCATATACAATACCCTCCATGAATTTTTACCAAGATGGCATGAGCGAAAATGACAAATTTTGTCAAATGCAAATGCTTATAACTAGGGACTTTCTGTTTTGATTAGGCTTAACGTAAAACTATTCTTGCATGATCAATTTAGTTACAATTTTGTTCAAATAGATTCAGCAAAGCTGTGTATAAATTAGCACAATGTTCTTTTTTTAAATCATTATTTCCCCGTGTTGAAAATGTTCACATCCTGCCACGTTAATGAATCAAACTATTTGTTTACAAATGTTTATCAGGGTCACTCAAAGAACATTCAAGTCAAGTTTGGTTAAAATTGGCCCAACGGTTGATTTTTAATGAATTTTCTTATAATTTGTCTGATGAGCATCGCCATGCAATGCCACGCCAACATTTTTTGAAGAATCAAAATGTTCAATAGGGTCACCCAAAGAACATTCATACCAAGTTTGGTTGGATTGGCCCAGTGGTTGATTTTTGAAGAATTTTCTTGTGATTTCTCTAAGGCAGATAAGCCCCGCCCTGCCACACCCACTTTTTTGTCAAATCAAAATTTTGATAACACATCTTCAATAGGGTCACTCAAAGAACATGCATACCAAGTTTGGTTGGAATTGGCCCAGTGGTTGATTTTTAAAGAATTTTCTTGTGATTTCTCTAAGGCAGATAAGCCCCGCCCTGCCACGCCCACTTTTTTGTCAAATCAAAATTTTGATAACACATCTTCAATAGGGTCACTCAAAGAACATTCATACCAAGTTTGGTTGGAATTGGCCCAATGATTGATTTTTAAAGAATTTTCTTGTGATACCTTTAAGTCTGATTACTGTGTGAATCAAATATTCATAAATTGGCGATATTTTCATCAATTAATTAAAAAAATAATTAAAAAGCATACATATGTAATTTACTTATTTTGCTTAACTATACTCGAGGACAGATGTCTAGGCTTTATTTTGCATCCAATTCGTGAATCTACACCACAAACTTAGTGAGTTATAGCTTATGTTCCAACTTTATGCTATAAAAAATGACAAAAAAATCTTCGAAATTTCTAATTAAATCTTCAAAATCTTATATATGCAAATTAGCTGATTTGCATATCTATACTGCAAAATAAAGATGAATATCCCAGCTTCATTTTGATACCAAATTTGTTAGTCTAGACACAGAAGTAAGTGAGTTATGGCGGATTTTCTTGCTATACCATTTATTTTTGCACTTAGTTGACCTTTGACCCTGTGGTGACCTTAAAAGGACCTCTATCATGTGACCTCCACCCTAGTGATCTTCCATACGTATCGAAGTTTCATTTAGGCATGGAGGTCGAGCATTAACAAAAAGTTCCTACACAAGTCACATTTTGGGTGAGATTTAGGTAGACTATTTATTTAATTGGGGGTGGACTACCTTAAGATAATTATTAAAGAATATCAACAAAGTATATATCACATGACTCCTCGCCGTTATTTTATGCAAGTAATTCCTCATTAACTCCAGGTCGAGGCCAAAGCGTGGTTTTCCTCGCACTCGACTCTCACTAATGATGGTTCGGGTTCGTTTCCGGACCGTGGCAAACATCCTTTCTGATGATATTGATTCCCACCATTGGTTTGATTGTAAATAGCCTAAGTGGGCGAGCAGCCGGAGGCTCTTCCAAATTTAAAAAATACTGCAAACGACTATTTCATATAAAAGAAATTTGACACTTTTGGTCTCTCTATGTAGAAAACATTGTGGAAAAGGAAGAAATTGCTTGTCACAAGCAATTTCTTCATTTTCCACAATATTGTCTACAGCTTTCCTTTTTAGGGGCGTCAAAATGCGTCTAATAGACTCGTCAATACGCATTGGGCTTCAAAATTACAAAACTACTGGCTACGCCTCTGATCTATGCCATCTTTGATCTAGATCATATCATACCTTTGTACAAATTGATCTCTGAACAAGCTGTAGTATAACGAGATTATTCTTTCAAAAGCAGCGTCATGTTTCATAAATGTACCGAGAACTGGAAAAGGGGGGCCCTTAGATTATGGCATTTGACAATTAACTACCCTGTAGTTGTATATACTGAGAGGCAAAAATAAAAAGTAAACACCCTTGTTCTTCCATGTTTTCTAAGAAAACGATGAATTGATTATTTACGATTTGTAATCGCCACCGAATGTGGTCGTTTATTGGTGTAGCCTTCTCCGCCATTCGTCTATCCGATCTTTCTTCCGTTGCGAATGTGTTTTCACAGCATACAGCGTCATGCAAAAAGGGGATTTAATCAATTAATTTAAAATACAATTATTCACGTTGGCACAACCGCTGCATTAATGAACGGATTTGGATAATATATTCACAGATAGTGCCTAGTTATCTAGGACCATGCGAACATGGTTATTGCTTTTCCGTATTACGCTGTGTCATGGCAAAAGGGGACTTGATGCAAACAAGATATCTGACATTACATGTAGGCCTACTCCTAAATTTACCGACGGATTTTGATAGAATTTACGCAAAATGTCCCTAGCCACCTGACTAAGTGTATATAGCGTAACGTTTTTTCTTATCATGCTGTGGCATACAAAAATGGGTCTTAATGCAAAAAGTGGCATATTGGTCGAATTCTTCCTGCCACCAAAGATTGTGTTGTAATGTTATAGAAAATGTAACATTGTGATTTGTTCTGGTAACGAATGAGGAAATCAAATACGGATTAACGGCAATATTTGATGCTGCACTAAATTGCACGTGCGAAATTTGCAAAATCGGCTTGTAGCAAGAGTATGAGAAGTCAAGCAATTTCAGGTAAAATTTATTAAAACTGTATAATAGGTTTATGTGTAGAAATAAAAAGTACAAAATTTTAAGTCGGTATGATGGAAATTATGAGAGATATTGACAAACAAAAAGTGTATATTTTCTTTTGCCTCTCAGTATATATACATTTCGTTGTTTTTCAACAAAAACCTCGTATCTACAGCTTTAAATAAGCTGTAGATACGATGATTTTGTTGAAAAGCATCGCTTTGGTCAAATGTGGTCTGATATGGATCCATGCTGCTCTCGTGCTGCTCTCTTACAGTTTTTTTAGGTCATGATCAAGCTCTTAGACAAAAAAACATCGATCTAGATCAGACTTTGCGTATGCACATGCTGATCTGAATCCATGTTAGTTTTAAATGCGATAAATGTCAGTCTATAAATCCCGGCTCAAATACAACGAATACAAAAACATCAAGATTTTTTACTATCTGTCAATGATTTTATTTCATATTTTAACACGGACATCGAAATTAACGTGAGATCGACGTCAGATTAACGTCCTCCTGGAAAATTGCCGAAGCATCTACAAATGTTATCAACGCAATGCCTATTGTTCTCATTGCAACTTGTTAGGCCGGAGCAGTCATTTTTGTTGATACAGCTTGAAGAAGCTGGAAAAAACAACAGACGAAGAGTTCAGTAAAAGTGTTAGTCATTCGGTCTGTTTTAAGCTGCAGTTACTAGGTTTGAGTTGAAAAGAGTGACAAATTACACTTTCTCTACTTCAAACAAAATTCAAATCAGTCACGTATCAATATACATGCATGTATTGAAGATTTTCCTGATCTGTTGTTCTGTCACATGATTCCCTGTCTTGAACTTAAATGAAGCCCATTATGATATTTCAAAGGGACACGTGTCAGTCTATAGAACATATATTCAGTAAAATTCCAAATGAATTAAAATAGCCAAAAACGCTGATAAAGTTGAGACGGAAAGGACAATTCCATTTACGCGTGAACCACAATTAATTGAATAATAATTTAATATAAAAAGATATATTCCTCGTAAACGGCACTACGTTATGCTAGTACAATCAGAGTTTCCGTAAGAACATATTTTGAAATTACAATTAATGAATTTATTTGACAATATTTATGGGATATCTCTTTACTCTGTTGAAGAGACATGTGCATGTTTAAGGCCATCTCGATTGAAATGTTGAACAGGTCCCAAAACCTTGTAAACACAGCAAGATGTTATCATTGGCGCGTTCTTTAGAGCGAGATTTTTTAAGATTTCTTAAGGTGTCTTGGATAAAGCGTTTTTAAGACCGAGACTTTGACCGAGCTGTTCCGAATGCTCCATATTTATACAAATGACGTCATCATGACGTCATTTGTATAAAGTATGGAGCATTCGGAACACCGCGGTTAATGAATTATGGAGTGTTCGGAACAACTCGGTCAAATCTCTTTTATATTGTATGTACAGAATTGCCCAAGGGGTTCCGCACGAAATAAAGGGTAATGGCGCCTCCCATTGAGCGTCTTAAAAAATCTTGCTCTAAAGAACGCTTTATCCTAAAATATCTTAAGAAATCTCGAGATATCTCAAGAAATCACGCTCTAAAGAATGCACCTCATTTCTGACTTTCTAGTTAATAATGATATAAATGTGTAAAAAAATTAGTGCAAAAATACCTATATCGAACAGTTATTTTCTATTTTCATATTTGCGATTTTTTTATTTTTTATTTGATCTACATAACGACAGCGAGAAAATGTTCGACAGTGCGACATCGCTGATTTGACGAAAGGAATTTGAGCTCAAAATAAGCCTGCATGTGTATTTCACTAGTGCGCACGTAAGTGCGCACATGTATCGTAATTTACAGGCCCGTAGGAAGCAATTTCATATGGGGGGGGGGGCTAAAGCCCTTGTCCTGAATATTGGGGGGCTAATTTGGATTTCCCCAAAATTTTCAGTGTAAAAATAAGAACATTCGGCATTTTTGGCCCCCTGTTCCTACGGGCCTGATTTACGCATGCATGCGCGTATTTTACGCGCGAACGCTACAAAAATACTTTTGACCCATTTGGTACGTCATAGTTACCTGTACTCGTACATGTACAGATGCTTTGTACACAGTCTCTATTGAAACCGCTGCCGCAATTTAGATGGGTACATTCTGTGGTGGGATTGCCATTAGGACAGTTTTCGCTCCTTACGACGGCAACTGAAAAAGATATACATATCTTTAGACTCGAAATATCAATGCCTGCCTTTGCACACATGAATGATTTCTTGTCGCTTGTCATCAAAAACCTCGTAGCTGCAGCTTAAAAGACGCTGAAGTTACGAGGTTTTTGTTGAAAACGGGCGATATATGTATTTAGATAATCAAGGTGATGTCAACACTGTAATAAATCTGATGATAATTGAGTGAAAAAAGAAGAAAAAGCTGGTACATGTACCATTTGTTCCTTTTAAGTCAATGTTTCGACTGTATGATACTTATAAATTATATTCCACAGCTCTATTGTTTTCATCAGTTCTTCTGTCTTCTGTAGGCCTACATAATTTACATTTAGATCGGCCTTAAAACGTCGGATTATAGGCCTAAATAGCTAAAATGTCGTTTTACTTACGCGTCGCTGCGATAATAAAAGCTACAAGAAACTTCATCATTTCTTTTCCGTGACTTATTATTATGTGAAAGTTACCAAATGTTGACTGTCTTTTATCTAAGATTATGCCATTCCCTTTCCCTTGCGATAAGAGAAGAAAACATCATATGGCTGTGATCCTATGAGACAATATGTTGTATAATCGGTATTTGTAAACAGGCTTCCACTCGGGTCGACTTTAAAAGGCTGTTTGAATTTTTTTTTTTTTTTTTTTTTTTTTTTTTGCTTTTGTCTTTCATACTTTGTTTAATAGAGTGTATTTTGAGTTTGCAATGATTATTATGAAAAATATGCTTAAAACACAAGAAAGCGTTCGACAGCGAAATGTCCCTTTAACCCTTTTCCAAACAACAAAATTTTAGACTGGTCAAAATTCAAAGATGTTGCAGACGACTATTTCAAGTGAATGAAACTTTACTGTTTTTGTGGGAAAATATTGTGGGAAATGAAGAAATTGCTTGTCACAAGCAATTTCTTCATTTTTCACAATGTTTTCCAAAGTTCTTTTCTCGCATGGTGTCAAAAGGCGTCGCTGTGTGGTAATGGCTTAAAAGTGACTGCGATAAGATCGTGTCACGATTCACGTTCGGCATGATTAGAAATATGAACTATGTTAGCTTGGAGGGACATCTTTTTCCATAACTGTTTCCCAAGCTGTCTCGATTGTGGAGGTCAAAAGCAGTGCTTGTTGTGAGAAAAATAAGAACCTCGTCACTGCGTGTGCTATTCTCCAAAGCCGAGGTCTATTGATTAACCATCAAATATGACCTCTGCCGTTTTTGGTACACAAACAGCCTATTTGGTCGTCATAATCTAATTATAGCACATCATTTGAATTATCGAATCAAAATCATCATTACCTATACATTACGTCGCTTCTATTTTTGGCTGAAGCCGGTAACATTTGAATTATCGAATCAAAATCATTCATACTTATCTTGTTTGATTACGTATAAATTACGTCGCTTCTACTTTTGGCTGAAGGGAGGTAATTTTGAACATTTTTGTCGAATATTTCCATAAATATGCATTAATTCAAAATTCTAAACCATAAAAAATGCTTATGTTTGTATTTTGAATGGAAATGTAACACAGTTCAGGAATTACCGGCACTTTTCAAATTTCGCCTCTGGATCTGCATTTCATTCTATTCTCAGTTCGTAAACCTTAAACAGGATTAGAACTCTGCCAGCTTGTCCTGTTTATTTATAATTCTGTATTTTTTCTCAAAATAAATACATTTTATAACATTCGACATAACATGTAGGGCCTGTGTAGTTTGTACAATAATCATCAATACCTCTCAATTTTCTACAGTGATGAAAGTCAACCTTTTGGTCTCACTAGCTTTAGACCTTTCTTTTACCGGGATAAAAAAATGTTTGTGAACGGATTCAATCGCACCAGTTACTTTTTATTTTCAATGCATTCAAATAAGTTCAATCGCTGGGTACTGAACGACCTTAACCGTTTCCAAACCGGCGAAAATTAAGTGCTTCAGCAGACAAGATGGTGGTCAACCCTTTCCCAGACGACAAATTTTAGGGCGGTCCAATTTGAAAGCTGTTGCAGACGACAAAGTAAATGATCACAAAAGGCCAAAATGTTTATGTTATAGCCAAGAAAATATTGAGGCAAAAGGAGAAACTGCTGGGAATCTTTTGTCTCAATGTTTTCCCAAGTCATTTCTATTAGGGATGTCAAAACAAAGTCTTGTTTGGGAAAGGGTTAATAAAGATATGATTTGCGTACACTTTTTGAAACAATATAACATGGAAACTATTGGGTCAAATGAAGAAAATGCTGGCTGGCATTTTCTCCTTTTGTTTTATTATTTCCCCAAATATTTTCTATTGTGGACGTCAAAATTATCTTCTCTGTGCGAGAGTTAATTCTTTCATCGATAACAAAGATTTCTTCTGTTCCAATTACCAAACAAAATGCTCCAGACGACAAAAAGTGTGTCTATTTTTGCACGGCAAATGTTCAGACAAAAGAAGAAAATGTTGGCTATCTGCATTTTGTTATTTTCTTAATTATATGTATTTATGTTTTCTACATGTACAAGGGGATTGTTCATGAAAAGGTTAAATCTCGCAAAAGTTCAATAAAAATGCATTCATAAATTGCAGATGAAACATATCTAAAGAATGGCTATATTATCACGGTGGAGATTGTGAATCATGGAATGAGTAACGAATATGGACAAAATAATCTCGATTGTGGTAAGATATTTTGCAATAACTTCCTTATTTGTGCGCCAATCTTCAAAAGGTTTATTGCATGTACCCCGCCTTACCGAGCTCTTTCATCGGATGTATGACATATTAGATAACTCATTGTACTTTTTCTGAAATATTGTCCCAACCGACCAGAAAGCGAAATGGTAACGACTACCGCCAAAATAACCACGCTTCAGGTAAGAATTTGTGCAATAATTTTCTTATTTCTGCGTCAATTTTCATGCGGTTTCTTGCATGTACTCCGTCTTACTGGGCCCTTTTCTCAGATGTATTACTAGTACTAATCAGGAAACACCTTGTATTTTTCTCAAAAAACCGATCCCAACCGACTAGAAAAAGGGCCTGAATTTTTTGTCGTTTTTCTGGTCGGTTGGGATCATTTTTTGGACAAAGTACAAAGACTCTACAAACAAATCATATATCTAAGGAAAGAGCTCAGTAATGCGGGGTACATGCAACAAACCGCTTGAAAATTGACGTAGAAATAAGACAATTATTGCACAATTTCTTACCTGAAGCGAGGCAAACTTGTCCGTATTCGTTATCCATCCCATCATACACAATCTCCATCGTGATTATGTGATCATTGTTTTCCTTTATGATAAAATGATTTATGACGTCTTTCTTCCTTAAAAATTTGACCCATTACCAGACGACAAAATTTTAGACAGGCCCAAATTCAAAGATCTAGCAGACGATTAATTCAACTGAATAAATTTTATATTTTTCGGACATTCTGAGTATTACTCGTACTAGAAAAATAGTGGGAAATGAAGAAGTTATGTCACATGGAACTTTCCAATATCAACAATGTTTTCCACGGCCTTCACTGTTTCCATGCGCGTTAAAAAATGTCATTGTTTGGGAATTAGTTAACTCGTTTCTGGTATCTTGTTTGAAAATATTTGCCATGTTTTATCACACAAAGAGCAGGAATATCGCCTTTGGATTCTTGTTTGTAAAAAAATTGTTAGGTTTGAACTTTTACATTATATTTGTAAAAAATATATTTTATAAAAAACTAAAATTGTTGGACGCTGAATTAACCCTTTCAAAAACGACAAAATTTCAAGATTGTCAAAATTCAAAGCTGTTGCAGAAAAAAATGATCGCCAGCATTTTCTTCTTTTCTTTCAATGCGTTCTTTTAAACCTCAAGACGTGCTTTTGCGAAAAAGAAGTAGGTTATATCTTAATATAATCCGAGTTTTCTCTGATGAAATTCGCTATTTGATACATTGATGTCGCATCATTATGAGCGACATCAACATATCAAAGAGCGCATTTCATCAGAGAAAACTCGGATTAATCTTAATATATCTGTTCAAAGCGTAACACAATTTGCCACACTTATATGATCACATAAAGATAAGAAAAGTTTATTGCTCTCGATGTCTTTCGTTCTAAAGTAGGCTAGCATTTCTTTAAAAACTATAGTCCAATGCTACTACAGCATACTTAAGGATATATGACCTGGCAATGCTACTATATCATACTTAAGGATATATGACATGGCAATGCTACCATAGCATACTTAAGGATATATGACCTGGCAATGCTACTATAGCATACTTAAGGATATATGACTTGGCAATGCTATTATAGTATAGTTAAGGATAAATGACCTGGCAGAGCATCTCTAGCTTAAAGCTGGAGATGCTCTGCCAGTTCATTTATAGAGACCTATAATTATATAAATTCATAAAATCTCGCATGTGTCTCACACCCGAAAAGTTCGAACCAGCACATGTTAAATTTCATTGAAATAATAATTATTTACATTAGTAAAACTCATAAACATGTGCAATGATATCGTAACCCGAATAAAAAGCTCTCTGTCCCAGTGTCGAAATAACTCAGGCGCGCTCATAGCGTAGTTGACAGTGCTTTGGATTTCTCAATTGTTGGAACCAGGGTTCGATCCCCCGACTTTGCGAACATTTTTTCTGACATTTCGTCGGTTATTGCAAATCATCGTAACTACTGCTTTAATTAAGCTGTAGTTACGAGATTTCGCAGTAACAGTAACGATTTGTCTACCCTAGATGGGGGCCAAGGTGGGGTTAACCCTTTCCCAAACGGCAAAATTTTAGGGTGATCCACTTCAAAAACTGCCAAAAAGGACATAATGGAAGTTATTTAAGATAGAATTTGTGTAAATAGTGGCATAGAAAATATTGAGGCAAAAGGAGAAACTGCTGGTTATCAGTAGTTTCTTCTTTTGTTTCAATGTTTTCCCAAGCTTTTTCTAATAGGGACGCAAAAACCAGGTCTTGTTTGGGAAAGGGTTAACTGGCGGAGACTCTGAAAGGATGCTGGTGGTAAGCCCTACTGGTGGGAAAATGTCAGGCACCAATAGTTAGGTACTCTTGTCGCCACGACATCGTCAAGCTAACTCTCGTAGATTTTTTACCTAAAAGAGTTTTGGTATGTATGGTTAAGCTGAAAGTAAATTCCTAAAATCTAAAACAGAATTCAGTTTTAAATAGTCATTGCAGATAACAAGTATTTCTCTCTTTGTCTCAAAATTTTCTTTTCTCAATTTGTACCGTAATCGGCGTCCAGTTTGCCGCTTACAACATTTTTTTCAAATTGGGGCTGTCAAATTCTGCTTTGGAAGTGCAAGGTCAACCCTTTCCCTAACGGCCAAATTTCAGAGTGGTCCATTTCAAAAGCAGCTGGTGATCTGAAAATGGATGTTAATAGAGATTAGATTTGCTAACAACGTGGTATCGAAAATATCGGGACAAAAGTAGAAAATGCTGATCATCAGCATTTTCTCATTTTTCCTCCATATTTTCCCAACGCTATTTTTCTTAGAGACGTCAAAACCAGGTCTTGTTTGGGAAAGGGGTTATTCAATTCCGCCAATTAATCAACTATCTGCCAAGAATAATTGTTTGACCGGACATTTAAAACACGTATCGGCCAAAACACGCTTGGAAATAAATCCCTTTCCCGAAAAATATACTTTGAAAGATGCCAAAGACAATAAAATTGGGTTTGATAAATAATAAAAAATAAAATAATTTCATTGTACATTTCAGCACAAGATGTACTGAGATAAAGACGAAAATGCTGGTGATCATCATTTTACTTTTTTAATAATTTTACCTTGATATTTTCTGTTTATGTCGTTATAATGGATATCAAAAGCAATTCTTGTTAGGAAAAGGGTTAATTGGCGATTGATTTTCTAAGTTGAGGCCGAAAATCGATATAGGCGAGTGGAGCGTCTAACGACTTTATAGCCGAACCGGGGTTTATTCAAATTGACTATTGTTGAAAAAATAGACACGTAAAAATGGGGGATTCAGCAAAATATTGATGTTCGGGCTTAAATTTTTGCCAAACGCAAACAATAATCGCCAAACGACATTATAGCTAAAACGGGGTTTATTCAAATTGACTATAGTTGAAAAAAGAGGCACGAGAAAATGAGCGATTTAGCAAAATAGTTGGTATTCGGGCTTAAACATTTTATAATCGTAAAAAAAGATCGGCAAACGGCATCATAACAGAGCCATGGTTTATTCAAATTGACTATAATTGTTGAAAAATAGAGACACGTAAAAATGAGGGATATAACAAAATATTGGTATTCGGGCTTCAACATTTGATAATTGTAAAAAATCGTCAAACGACATTTCAACAGACCCTTGATTTTTTTTTTTTTTCAAATTGGCTATATTTATCTAGTTGAAACAGGAAGTTTAAACGAATGATTTAGCCAAAAGTATTGGTATTTATACTTACACCTTTTCCGAACGCAAACAAACGTCAAAAGACATTAACCCATTACCAAACGGCGGATTTTTAGACTAGTCCAAATTCAAAGATGATGCAGACGACAATTTCAAGTGAATGAAATTTTGAAATTTTTTTTGTCTCTTTGGGTAGGAAACATTGTGGGAAATGAAGAAATTGCTTGTCACAAGCAATTTCTTCACTTTCCACAATGTTTTCCAAAGTCATTATCTTGTGGTGAGTCAAAAGGAGTCACTGTGTGGTAATGGGTTAAAGCAGAACCGGGGTTTATTCAAATTGACTATTGTTGAAACACAAAGTGACGTCATGTAAAAACGAAGGTTTGAGCGGGAAAATGTTGGTATTTAGTGTGCAAAGAAGTAAAATCCCAAAGCCTACAGTGGCCAAATAAGACCACAACGCCTAGCATTGCTTTTAAATAAGTTGTCAGTTGTGACAGTTTTGGTCAGCAAATGTTCATAATAATTATGCAACATAGGGCCTAATAATGTAACATTTCTGAGACATAGAAAAAGTGCCTTGTCATTCAAGGAACACTATGAGGGGTCATTTGAATGGTCATTGTGTCAATGGAACAATGCAAGTTCGCCATGGAGGTCCCTGAGAGGTATTCGTGCGAATTGCCTATTGTTTAGGTCTATAATATAATCATTTTATCGTCTCTTTTCAACACAAACCTCGTAACTGCAGCTTAGAATAAGCTGCAGTTACGATGTTTTGTTGAAAAGCGGCGATATGGTGTGACAAGAAGTTCATGGTAATAAACTGGATTCTTTAGGGACATGAATTTTAATTCAATTTTGTACTAATAATTTTTTTCTATTTTTGAAGTACATTTGACTTTCGTATGACGCCATGTGACATCGGTCGATCCGAATTATTAAAAGTACATGAATATCGAACTGAAAATCTGCTGAAGCTTCAACATTTTCGAAATTTAACTTGGCGTTGACGTCCCTGGCAGAAAATGCCTCGGTAAACTTTGAGGCATAAGAAGAAAATGCTGACCAGCAGCATTATCTTCTGTTGCCTCAATACTTTCTTTGCTACTTTCTACACAGAATCTTTCTTCAACAACACACATTTCGCCGCCTGTCGCAGCTATAAAATAAATTCTTGCCTTTTGGAAGAGGGTTTATGGGGAACGATTTTATCCTTTTTAACCGTGACGTAATTTCGGACAAACAATATTACTTGCGCAGGTATTGCTATTAAATCTCGTAACTACGTCTTAATTCAAGTCGTAGTTACGGGATGTTATAACTACACCTTCGGTTTATCAAAACGTTACGGTAAACTAAGTCTATTTTTAGCACAGAATTTATTGCTATTTAAATTCTCTTCAAATGAATAGGTATACCAGTAAACTATTGTAGAGTCCCAAGTCGACATAATCGATCAGATTATAATACTAAAAGCCATAATTAATATTTCATATTTCACTATGACGATCCTACAATATCGTATGTAAATAATCCGTGCCATGCGAGAAACGTCTGACGATGCACTGTTTTAATAGTTTTAGTCAATAAAATATTGTCTATTGTTATTAACCCTTTCTCAAACAACACAATTTTAGACTTGTTCAAATTCAAAGATGATGCAGACGACAATTTCAGGTGAATGAAATTTAAGGATTTTGGGTCTTTTGGGTAGAAAACATTGTGGGAAATGAAGAAATTGCTTGTCACAAGCAATTTCTTCGTTTTCCAAGATGTCTTCCAAAGCCATTATATTTTGGTGAGAAAAAGGAGTCATTGTGTGGTAATGGGTTAAATAGATTAATTGTCTCACAGAAATTTAAATCTTACTCTAACCTGGATTCAGGTTGTACATGTATGTAAACGATTCTAAGATAATGACACTTTTACGATCCTCAAGACAAAAGTTTTGGAAAATATTGCTGAAAAGGAATGTCTTCACTTCCCACAATATTTCATACCTTGGAATACAAAAAAATGAAGAAAAAAACATTGACTTTAAAGTGACATTTCAGAATTATTTTTACATAAAATTTACTTTTATTCTATCTGAAAGAGCATGTTTTCTTATGAAGATTCTGAAAATTTCAAGGCAAAATATTAAACCGTTTACGAGAAATATATATTTGTGTGCTAAAATTAAACAAATTGTTGTGGACAACAGTTCAGATTAATATATAATTTGTCATTTCTGTCCCAACTTTGAAGGCGTATTCTTCGCTCATAAATAACAACTTCAAAAAACTGTTAACATTTCTACGCATTAGAATAAACAATCTTTGCATCAAGCACTGGTGGTGAACTCGGACAAAGCGAGGAACATTTTTCATGAACACAAGGTACAGATACTTCATGTTTAAATGCGCGTTTAAAAACCAGGTTTACTAGTTTGAGCATGTACACAACGATTTGCACGTGTTTATCCGCCCAAAACAATATGGACGAATTGGAGAAACACTTAGAGGCTATTGTAATTTTTGTTATTTCATTTCTCTGACTGATTCTGAAGTTGGTATTACAATTCTTGGAGTAGAAGTTTTTTTCCGATGTGAAAATCGTAGTTAACGTTTTTTGAAGGGGACTTTTACGGTTTATTCATGACACCGTGAACATTTTCAATGGCTGTTCGAATTGCAATGACTTTTGTCCTAACAATAGAATGGGTTTTCGGTTAAATATGGATAAATCGTAGGTGTTGTTATAAAATCCCGTAACTACAGCTTCAATAAAGTTGAGTTTGTGACGTTTTAGATTTACACCGACGAAGCATTAGTGTTTGTCCGAAAAAACGTCACTAGGTCTATATATAGTAGATAAAAATTATTCTTTTTCAAAGACGAATAAATGGTATACAATAATCATTTCCAAAACAATAGGCCTATCTGGTATTGCAGCCCCCAATTAGAAGGCTTTCAGTAATGACCACCATATAGAAAGTGCTTCGTTTGCCCGTCCGTCCGTTTTTCTACCCGTCCGCCAAGTTCTCTAGCTGACTGCTCTTGGTGTCAAAATACATTAATTTATTATGTTGAGAGTTAAAATGTGTGTACTAAATAAGAAAATATGAAAGGAAAATATTAAGAAAAAAAGAGTCAAATTATTTTCAGTATAGATCTATTCTTCTCTTGATTCAATGTTTTTCCAAACCTTTCTAAATGGGGGAAACTGTTTCGGAAATACATAATGTATTTCATTGCTTCGTCTTTGAATATGGATCAATTTTATCAAGAAAGCAGTGATTAATTTCGGACTACGATGACATTCCGTAAATGTAAATGTAAAACGTCGCAACTAGAGCTTGTTTGAAGCTGTAGTTACGACATTTTATACCAATACCAACGGTTTATAAAAACAGAACAGTAACCAAGTCTATTTTAGCACACAATTGATTGCCATAACCGATATCTCTTATTCATGTGTTCTTCCTATTGATGAGTGAAACATTTTAACCCTTTCCCAAACAATGATTTTGACGTAATCTGTCAACAATAATATTGGGGAAAATACAAAAGTCGGAATGCATAGCGACGAAAATTCTCTTGAAAACTGTCTGAAAGTTTTTTGGACTGTCATATTTACAAAGTCATTGTACATTAAGTATTAGTGTGGCCTTTCGAAGCAGAACTTAAAAAATATATAAACATAGGTATAAGAATTAAATATATAGAAATAGGAAAGTTCCACTGTCCTAAATTAAAGAAATCACCATGGAAACATGCCACATGCGTATAATAATATACACAAAAATATGCTAATTTCAATTTTGATTTTAGTTTGTATATCCTATTGGACATTGTATTGTTAAGAGGTTAAACTGAAAATTGAAAAAGTAGAAGTTGTATGACAATAAGCTATACGTTCTTCAACGCCAATTACACAAAACGCGGGAACAACGTCGTATTGTTTGGCGGCGATGTTATAAAGTCATGAAAACAGATCATGAACGTAAACTTTTGTTTCAGGAGAAATGTAGTGAAACGTCTTTTTTAACATTTTATCTTCCAGAAATCTAAAATATTGAAACAAATGGATTTAATCATATTAGCACAAATATACACCCCGTCATAAGAAAGTAGCCACCTGTCTAATGCAAATGGTCGCCAATTTTAGAATTATTCATAAATGTACCGAAATAAATACAAGATATTGAAGCATGGCAAGTAAATCGAAAACAGTCGAATTACCCCATTAATTAGACTGTTTCGATTTTCTTGCCATACTACAATTTTGAGACGATTCCAACACATCCAACGTCTACACGTGACGTCATTCCGACAAGACAACCATTATCGGGACTACTACCTGTGAAATCGACAGAAAAAGGCAAACGTTACAGATACAACTTCCTGGGTTGAGTTCTATCAGCAGTAGAGGCTGATTAACGTATTAGACCATCCGTTTCAGACGTCTTGAGATACCCATAGTCTTGCTACGATGTTATTGACAACATTACCTTCAGTGGTTTAGACAGCATCTATTGTTTTCTAAGGACAATTGCATAGCATGTATTAATACCAACGGTGTTCACACTCGAAAATGTCTTGTAAACGCGAATCTTATCCTTATCCACTTTCAGGAATTGTTACGGTAATAACAAGTATAGTGATAAATTGACAATTATTGAAAGTAAAAGATTAAATGTGCATTTGTAAAATTTTATTCATGTACCGCATGCAATCAAGGTATTAATTAAAAAGGAAATGCGCACTGTTAACTTTTCCCGTTAGTATACTTTAGAATGCATGCCCGTAGAAAGCAATTCCATATGGGCCCTGTCTAGTCCAGTGTCTAATATTCGGGGGGGGGGGGGGGGGGGACTAAATTAGATTTGCCATAAGTTTTAAATGTGAAATGATGAAAATTCGGCATTTTTGCCAACTATGAGGGGGGGGGGTGGCTCCAGAGTCCCCCTGTTCGTACGGACCTGGGATGTGTGAAGCAGTGGATCCTCCTTAGAATAAATGGTGATAATGGTAATGACAAATATTACAGTATAGATCTGGAAACGTTCATTTAGGCTTTTGCGACCAACATGGATCCAGATCGGACTTTGCATGTGCACTGTCTGATCAAGATCCATCTTGTTCTCATTTAATAGCTTATTCTCCACCTGTACCAAATTTAAGAAGGCATAACGAAAATCTTACCGGTGAAACTCCAAGGTAACGATAAAAATGATGATGATGATGATGATGATGATGATGATGATGATGATGATGATGATGATGATGATGATGATGATGATGATGATGATGATGATGATGATGATGATGATGATGATGATGATGATGATGATGCGATATTACCGAATAAATGTTTAAATGTGCCGTTAAGTCCAGTGCAATCGATTAATTTATCAAACATGTGCTCATAAAACACCGTAGCTGGAAAAGATAACATCGCAAACATGCTGTAACGTTGTCATGAAGAAACCGCACAATGATTTTCAATGACATGACACCGAAAACTGCCATTAACAGCCTTTATTTGTACATTTATATGTCTTTTTTGCATACTTGCAATGCAAATAGATAAACATAAACAGTGATATCGTACCAATTCGTTCGGGCGATTAAGATCAACCCACATGATCTCAATATGCGCTTTGTGCACTTGCAATCCGTTTATACCATTTGAAAATAATGATCGATAAAACTGATATTTTCGTGCGTATTATAAATCATATCTACATACCTTAGTAACTTCCATTTGAGTGCATCCTTTAAAAAAAAGACGGAAAAAGAAGTAAAACAAAATGCCACGTGTATTGTTTACAAAAATCCGTATGTGCAATGAAGTATCTGTAGCTTGTGTTCATGAAAAATGTTCCTCGCTTTGTCCGAGTTCACCACCAGTGTCAAGACCTACTTTTAAAAAATGAAATTAATGTGAAATGTCACTTTAAATTGTCGTCTGCATCATCTTTGGCCATGGCACAGTCCATATTTTTGCCATCTGATAATGGGTTAAACTGTATTTCGTTACAGACTGATCTGAATCCGTCCACTAAGCATCAGATGTCATAAGAGCTCTTCGTAGGTGTAGATGCAAAACCGCGTATGTCGAATTTTGCGATTTTCAAAGTAAAATTTTGTGTGTCCAGTTAGGACAATTCTTTCAGGTTTTGACATATTTTTACTGCTCAGTATTAATGACACATTATTTGTTAACAATATATCCATCACAAGTAAAACATTTCAGTTTGGGAAAAGTTATTAAACTTTAATCCTGCACCTTTAAAATTTTCCAAAAAACGAGATACGGGGTTTTGCATTAACAACGACGACTTTTTAACATCCTCTATGAATTAAAATCAAATTTACAGCAGAAGTGTCCGTACATATTCATTGTCTATAAGTTTTATTTATGGAATGCTTATCAATAATGTAATTCTGCAATAAATCATTGTTACGAAACCAGCTTATTTTATTACAACGGAGGCCAAAGAAATGATAAATTAGGCAAGCAATCACTTTAGAAACATATTGTCGATTTTCAACGAAAACCCCGTAACTGCAGCTTAAAACAAGCTGCAGTTACGAGGTTTTTGTTGAAAAAAAAACCCGACGATATTGTGTATAGTTGGGATACGCATTAATAAATAAATTCTGTAATAACTCATTATTACGAAATATACGTAAATTATATTCAAGACTTAAGAACTTAATTATTCACTATATCTATAGATTTCTAGTAAGAATTCATCCATAAAAACATTGAAGGCAATAAAAATCGGTCATGACAACAAAATATATATAAAGATGATGCCAACCAGGTACTTCATTTCGTCGCTTTCTACATAAACCTCGTAGACCGTAGCTTGTTAAAGAGACAATACATTCCCAATTCATTTTAAAGTATATTTTGATGCCAAAACAAGATTGGTTATTCTAATTAATGCGTTTAAATGCAATCATTTTTTAAATCGTTGCTTATAAGTAAAAAAAAGCGACTTTGGAGTTTAGACGAAAATGACAAATCCATTTCCATGTTATGTGTAGTTTAATACAATTAATTCAATGTTAAGACAAACAAATATGCCTCGTAAGACAATTCCTGCAGGTTTTGAGATATTTTTACTGATTAGTATTAATGACGCATTATTTGTGAACAATATGTCCAAATTTCAAGTAAAACATTTCAGTCTGGGAAAAGTAATTACACCTTTTCCCTCCCCTTTAAAATTTTTCAAAATCGAGATTTTGCATTTACAACGACGATATGCTCTTTCAGATGAAAATAAAAGTAAAACTGAAAAAAATGAAAAAAATATCTATGGAATGTCCCTTTAATGTGATTTCGATGAAAGGGGGCGTATTATTATGATTCTGAAACATCTTGCACCTGAAAATCCTTATTTTATGAATTGACAAGGGTTTTTAACAACTTCCGAAAAGAATAACCCCTACTTTTGTACCGATTCTAAACAATAGAACATGCGTTCCCCCTTTTCTTATGGTTCTATTTTAAGCCATTTGATATTCATTTTCATGTTGGTCCATACTTAGGTTTGCCTTTCCTTAACCAAGGTTCGCCCCTGAATTCCTCTTAACTATATAGTTCCTGTGTCCTTAGCACCGAGGTCTTAGCCATAAAAGTTTCACCATAAGCCAAAATGTCTTAGGCTTAGAATACTGTTACCTACTGTTAACCTTTTCCAAACAATTGCTGGTTTAAACGTCCATCATACAACGATTGGGAAAACATTGAGAGAACAGAAGAAAATGCAGATAGCCACCATTTTCCCCTTTTATCTACATATTTTCTGTGCTAAATTTGATATAAATCCGAGGTGCGTTCTTTAGAGCGAGATTTTTTAAGATTTCTCAAGATGTTTTTGGTACAGCGTTTTTGAGACCGAGATTTTAAGCGAGGTGTTCCGAATGTTCCATATTTCATACAAATGACGTCATCATGACGTCATTTGTATGAAATATGAAGCATTCGGAATAACTCGGTCAATTCTATCCCATAAAGATTCTACAGAATTTACCGAGGGGTTCCAAAAGAAGTAAAGAGCAATGGCGGCTCCCAGTGATCGTCTTTAAAATCTTGCTCAAAAAAGCGCTTTATCCTAACACATCTTAAGAAAACTCAAGATATCTCAAGAAATCTCGCCCTAAAGAACGCGGCTCCGTTCTTTATCAACATGCACTATATTGTCTACAACAGTTCTCAGATTTGATCAACCAAAAATTTTGCCGTTCGGGAAAGGGTTAATCGTTTGTTACAAGCGAATATGACATATTGAATCTGTAGTTACGGCCTTTTCGAATATAACCGACAATTTATGCCACATTCAATTTTCCATCCTTGGCTTAATGAAATGTAATTTTTATATTCAAATATGTTTGACTTTTGTTGTAGAGAAAAATGATTATATGAAATTAATGTTTTTGGCGGTAACATTTGAAATTACTTTTTCAAATGCATTTTTCTAAAATCAAAGGTGAAAATGTTTGCATGCAGAAGTGCAACACAGTAAAGATATTTGGACAACCATATCAGTCTAATAGAAGAAATATCACTGAGATGACGATTATATCCAAATACAGTCGACACTCGTTGTGTCGAAGTCAGAGGGGCCGTTGAAATAACTCGACCAACTCGGAGTTCGAGTAAACCGAATTTTTGCAGTTTATGTACATTGACATTTGAGATATTTGTTCGAAATCAAGTGCGTTCATAATTGAAATATAGTAGGAAAAGGAAAGAAATTGTCCGAAACGAGCAATTTCTCTCCTTTTCCTACTGAATTTCAATGGCTAGGCCTATTGATGCATTTAGGATCATTTCGTTTAAACTTTTTGATAGCCGTTGGTGAGGATGGGGCAATACTTTCATTTCGACTGAAGCGAAAAGTCGACTTACCCGATGTCGAAATATGAGTATCGACTGTATATGTATTTTCTTTTCCTTGAATTATGTCTGTCGTCGGGAATTCCATTGATTTAAATCTCAGACATTTTTTTTTCAAACGGGAAAGGGTTAACGGACTTCCATGTTGTTTATTTGTGAAAAGATCGAAAACTATTCATTTTGCCATGGAACCTCAGGAACATTGACAGCGAATAAGCGGTGCGTTTGTAAGTGAAAGGATTGGAAAACGATTCATTTTGCGATGGAACGTCAGCAATCGTCGGTGTTATTGCAAAACATCGTAACTCCAGCTTGATTAAAGCTGGAGTTACGAGATTTTGCAATAACATCGACGAAATATTGACAGCAGCGGATAAGCGGTGTCGCCCGCTGGCAGACTCAGCTTACTATTGGAGAATAATTGTCCCATAGCACACTTGGAAAGGCAGTATAGATCGTGAAAACATTTCTAGAATATCATAACCAGCCGTGAACGTATTGAATATTGTGCCTTTACCTGGAAATATGTGCGGATTTAATTGACCAAGGTAGATTTTGTATCGTGGAATTTGTCTTTTTTCCTGCTAACTTTGTGATAATATGGGTTTTTACATAAAATCTAGGACAACATTATGATGTAGATCTGATACTTAAGGGGTTGTTCAAAAGGTGGTTTATAGTCTCATATACGAACTAGGTCCATATATTTATGTTGATCAACATAAATTGTTTATTGTTGTCAGAAAATCAAAAGTTTGAGTGACCTGTTACTTTTTTTTCAAAAGTGTTGTTAGCAGATTTTGAAAATATTAATATTCTTTTATCTCTATCATTTTCTATATTTGTCTATTTCATTTTTGACTTATTGTCCCCTTTTTTTATTTGAAAATTGAAAACGTAATGGATAATTCTCGAAGCAATGGAACATTTTAACGCCCATTTGACATGTTTATTTATTTCCTTTATATCCAAAGGTCCGAATTTCATGCGTGTTCTAGACAAACTCGGAACACATAAACCCGAAAATATTTCGTCTCAAATGAGAACATCTAAATAACGATGTCAAGCAAAATAAAAGTAAAGTTTTGTTTAAAGTATGAAATCTACGAATTCGCTGCCATATTTTTAACGACTGAATCCTCTTTACACCACCGACAATTGAGTTGCAAGTCGGTTGATTACAGTCGGCGACTTCTGGCAGCCACAGCTCTTTGACTTTCAACTTTCCCGTGTACCCATTTATACACCTAGGTTGAGAGGGGCAACGTTGGGTACCTTTTCTGCACGGAAAAAATCTCGTGGCACCGGCGGTGTTTGAACCCAGAGTCGCGTTCTTTAGAGCGAGATTTCATGAGATATCTTAAGATTTCTTAAGATGTTTTAGGATAAAGCGCTCTTTTGAGCAAGATTTTTAAGACGATCAGTGGGAGCCGCCATTGCTCTATACTTCTTTCGGAAGCCCTCGGTAAATTCTGTAGAATCTATATGGGATAGAATTGACCGAGTTGTTCCGAATGCTCCATGGTTCATAAACCGCGGTGTTCCGAATGCTCCATACTTCATGCAAATGACGTCATGATGACGTCATTTGTATGATGTATGGAACATTCGGAACACCTCGCTTAAAATCTCGGTCTCAAAAACGCTGTATCAAAACATCTTAAGAAATCGTAAAAAACCTCGCTCTAAAGAACGCGCACCAGGACTCTCAAATCCGAGTCCGCGTCCTACTACTAGACCACTATTGCGCTTTTGAAAAAAAAATCATTGTTCCAAAACTGAATCATTGAATATCGAGTCGAAAATATTTCAAAGAACGTGATGGTCCATTGTTAATATGTAATTTTTCGTTTCTTTTCAGATGTGACAAATACCAGGATATCTTGTGACGAAACCACCAAAAACCTTCATTCTAATTTTTTAGTCCTTGTTAGACAGTGTAAGGCATTTCGGGGTTTTACGTCAACAAAATGTCAAGGCCGATTTCGGCGCGTTCTAAAAATAGCCTGATAGTAGGACTACGTGACAATTTTCGTGAAGGAGCGCAGGAGCGGAGCCTCAGCCCGGCTTTGGGTACGAGACCCAAAGACGCCATAGAACTTGTCGAATTAAACGACAATCTAAAACAATCACTTTCACAAGAAAACCTCACAAATGATGCAAACGATTCAACCAGCACGTTTACGGAAAAGTCAAGCAATTCATCTGAAAGACGGGGTTCGAAATCTTCGGTCTTCATATTGGATGCAAGATCGGTGTCAGCAAAATCGAGCAATCGAGGAAAAGGACCGCGGACAGATTCCGGGAAGCGAAGTTTGGACACAAATTACAACGATGAAGGGATTGAGCTACACAGCAGCAATGACTCGGATTTTTCTGACACGAGCAGAGCCTCGAGAAAGTCGGGGTCGTCTGCTCGATCTAGTGTTTACACCTCTGACGAGGATCTGGAGTACTTTTGTGTGGACCACATGCAGTTATGCTCGAATAAGGTAAATTATCAAAATTTCACTCAAAATCTTGAATGAAAAAGAAGAACTATTGTAACTTATAGGAAATATTGTAACCGGCAACTCTTGAAATCAAAGACTTCTTCTTTTTTAGTGAAATTTTCTAAACTGAACTATTTCAATCGAATTTTGTGGTTAATTGATGACTTCTGCTTAGAGGGTAGCCTAGAATAGTTTAAAATGATGGATTCCGAATGACAAGAGTAGCGAAATTTTCTAACAAAAAGATGTTGTTGATTTAGCCCTTTAAATCTCTCTCAAACTACAAAGAATGAATTGTCCTTTTTAAAGCTGCTACAGGTAAAAATCAAAGTACTGAAAGTACTGTTGGGAAGCAATTTTGTTAATAATGTAGGCCTGTCCAGAAGTAGAGTACTTTGATAAGGTACTTAGATTATCCATTTGAATACCTTGAATACTTTGATTCGTAGAGTACTTTGATTAGGCAATTGAATACCTTGAATACTTTGATTCCATGCATCTATTTATAGCTTTGAATTTTCATAGTTCAGTAAACTTGACTGACCTATTTACAAGGAAGGCCATTGGACTGATCTTTGAACCATAATAAAGCAAATTACTACGCCGGTCTTTTCTTCTCTTAGAGACATGATTAATTGAGTGTTTCATTTTCAGTCACACAATTCAATATCTACACGTAACTTCAGACTTACATAATATTGAATATTTGAATGACTGTTACCTCATCAATCTTTGCTTTTGATAGAACTATTTATAGTGAGGAGGACCGGAAGATGTTGTGTGGTATGCAGAGAATGGTAAAGTGCAGAGAAAGGCGGCTGTAAAGAGAAGCAAATTTTGCAAAATTTGCTTCCCATAAAACGTCGAAGATAAAAATATGCTTGTAATTTGAACTTACATGTATACCAAATAGAACAAAATTTATGCTAGTATGGGCCAAATGAGGAATTGCTAATTGACATAAAATCATTTCTTTTGTCTCTGATTGTTTTTCTCTTTTTGTGTGTGTGTGTGTGGGGGGGGGGGGGGGGGGCAATGCTTCTACATTGGGGACAAAAATCTTGTTTTTACCATACATTGACTCTTTTTGACTCCCGGCAATATGATGACTTTAGAAAACATTGTGGAAAATGAAGAAATTGCTTGCGTCAAGCAATTTCTTCATTTCTCACAATGATTTCTACCCCAAAAGACCGAATATGTTAAGTTTCATCCACTTGAAATTCTTGTCCTCAACTTGTTTCAATTTGAAACAGTTCAAAATGGTGCCATCTAGTAATGGGTTAAGCAAGGTTAAATGTGCATTATGTCACGTGTCAATAAGAACCACGTGAAAGTCATTAACCTAATGACACCAAAGAAAAGTCTTGCAAAAATAACAAAAAAGATGATTATCAAGAAATTTTACATCAAATTTTCATAAATTGAAATGCAGAAGCTTGCCAAGTTTAACATGGGTTGGCACATGAAAAATGCATGCATTTCTGCTAAGTAATGCATGCTTCTGGGAAAAGTCGATAGACAAGATTCGTTATTGATAATACAAGTAGGACAAAAACCTGTAATGGAACATGGAAGGAATAGTGCACTTTTTTCTTCCAGATAATGAATTTGCGCAATCCTGAAGCGCAAATCTTAAGATGGCCTTAAAGGAGCCTATGCTAGATATAAATGTGCGTAAATTCTAGCTTTATCAATATCCATTTTGTAATTTGAAGCAAATTATAGGCTGTATCAATGTAAGAAAATATCGTTTAGTAATTACTTTATAGGATAAAACACAGTTAAGTAATGACTTTATAAGATATATTTTTGTCATTGTGACCTTGTATCAGGACAATGTCCCTCAATGTATGATCAGTGTTTATTTTTAATTTTGGGGGAAGGGGGTCAGGGCCCATAGGTGGGAGGGAATTTGCACATGAACGCCCAAAAAGGGGGCATTTCAATGCATGCTTATACTCTCAAATACAGTGTTATAAGTGCATTTAATTTGCTTGAATTAATGGGACATTCAAACAACCATTTGAACTGCCAGAGATGCCTAGAATATTGATAGGATTTGGATTTTTCTTTGCAACCAAAAAATCTACTTCCAGGAGGGGAAATTTATCTGAAATGGGGGGGGGGGGTATATTCCTCAGAGAGGGGGAAGGGGCCAATAACGACCGTTTTTTAGGAAAAAAGTCACTGACATGCATTTGAGACCATCAGGTTTCCAGAGCAGCCTCTGCCAAATTTAAGTCTGATCAGGATCCAATGCACTACCCTACAGTAAAACTGTTGTCACTGGTCTTTAACCCATTACCACAAAATGCCTCTTTTTGACTCCCCACAAAATAATGACAGAATAATTAATGATGGGATAGATAAAAGCCATGATTTTTGACTCCCCACAAAAAATGTCCGTGGAAAACATCATGGAAAATGAAGAAATTGCTTATGACAAGCAATTCCTTCATTTTCCACAATGTTTTCCGTCCAAAAAGACCTAAAAATAAAAATTCCATTCATTTGAACTTGTCGTCTGCAGGTTCTTTCAAATTGGACCGTCCCAAAAATGTGTCGTTTGGGAAAGGGTTAAGCAGGCATTACAGATGAGACCAGCATTAATTTTGATCAGACTGTGGACATGCACAGACTGATCTTGGCCCATGTTGTTTCTTAAACAATTACCAAACGACAAAAAAAATAGTGCGGTCCAAATTGAAAGATCAAGCAGACGACAAATTTAAGTGAATGGAATAATTAATTTTTAGCGAGCCGGGACTTTATGTCCGGGGAGCTAATGTCACAGCCCCAGTGTCGGCGTACCGTCCCGTCCCGTCCCGTCGCGTCTTCACTTGAAAAACTTTAACCTGGTCTATATCTCGGACACTATTAGAGATACTGCCTTGATATTTCATATGTGGATACATCTCGACAAGACCTTTCATTTGTGACCATGATCTTTGACCTAGTGACCTTGACCTTGGAGTTTGACCTACTTTTGAAAAACTTTAACCTGGCCTATATCTCATGCACTATTATTGATAGAGCCTGGATATTTCACACATGGATACCTCCTGAAAAGACCCTGCACTTGGGACCATGACCTTTGACCTTGTGACCTTGACCTTGGAGTTTGACCTACTTTTAAAAAAATAGCTCTTTTTGTGACAAGCTCCCATATACGCGAGCTACGTTGTCCGCGGACAACTCTTGTTAGGTCTTTTTGGATGGAAAATATTGTGAGAAATGAAGAAATTGCTTTTGCTTTTCCACGATGTTTACCGTGGCCATCATATCATTTTGTGGGGAGTCAAAAAGAGTTATTGTACGGTGATGGGTTAAATGCCGGATGCAATGGTCCCTCTCCCAAATCCTGGCTCATAACTATTCGATCTATCATTTCCTCTTCTATTGTCTTATCTTAATCTTTTCTCAATTATTATCATTTTCTTTTCTCAATTATGATCACTGTTTTTTCTCAGTTATTATCATTATATTTTCGCAATTTTCGCCATTATCTTTTCTCAATAATTTTCAGTATCTTTTCCCAAAAAAAATATTTTAATCATTTTCGTCGTATTTCAGTCGGTAAAGAGGAACCATGAAAACTGTTCTAACGTTGTTCCCGCGTTCGAGTGGGCGGAGGCGCAGAGGATGGAGCGGGACCGGAAAAATACGGAAGCTCGTCTGGCACGATTTGACTCCTTTGCAGGTATGTTTCGATTGCGGTATGTTTTGTGCTAAAAAAGACCTATTTTTTATGTTTTGATAAACTGTCGGTGTTGTCATAAAATATAGTAACTACGGTGCTAGAAAAGGTGTAAAAATGTCACGAAATTTCTCAATTTAGTGTTCGACCTACTTTTTGGACCAATAAAAATGCATTATATTTTGAAATTCATCTCTTTATTTCGCATAAACCAGACTGCCGGATTGTTTATGTGACGTCTATATACAAAGCCACGCCCCCGTTTCCAGTGAACGCTACCGAACACTAAGTCAGATAGAGGCTGTAAATTTGATTCGACGCGAAATAAACATTCAAATGAGCACAGAAATAGAGTCTGTATAGTAGATGGCCGCGGCCTTAGCGCAGTTGGTAGCGCATTTGCCTATCCCCGGTTCGATACCCGGCCGCTGCAAATACCCTTTTTGACAAAAGTGTCACCCACCAATGGGTTTGAAATCGTTAACCTAAGTGGGCGAGTAGCTGGATTCTCGGTAAGGATATTGTGGTAGCACTGATTTGAGAAACAACAGGAATCCATGGGTAGGTGCTTTAGCCGCCGCGATATGACCCTGGCAGTTGAAAACGGCGTAAAACCCCAATAAATAAACCGTATTGTAGATCCTATGCGATATAAACATTCAATGCGCTGCGCGCATTTGAATGTTTATTTCGCGTAGAATCTACTATACAGCCTCTGCCTAATACTTAGTGTTCGACCTACTTTTTGGACCAATGAAATTGCAGTGTGTATATATTTTGAAATTTCACATCTTTGTTTTCCATAAACGGGACTGCCGGCTAGTTTATGTGACGTCTATACATAGCCACGTCTCTATTGTCGACCACTAGGTCTGTATAGTATAGATCCACAAGCAAAAATTGACAGTGACGTAGTTTTGTGTTTACTGTTTCTAAACCAATAAATTCTTCTCATTTGTACCGTTTACAATGTGCACGTGATAAATGAACCGGTTGATTGGTTGTAAACGATAAACACAAAACTACGTCACTGTCATTTTTTGCTTGTGGAATTACAGTTTCTACTCTATGCGCTGTGCGCAATTGAGTGTTTATTTCGCGTAGAATCTACTATACAGCCTCTGCCTAAAACGTGGTGGATCGTTTAAACAGAACCTAAATAGTTAAGGTACTGACGACCAAACAAACTCTTGTTTGGTCCTCAATAACGTTTTGTCACGTGCTGTTTAAAGGATCCACCACATCCAAATGTTCCATAGTGCCTTTTCACCTCTGCTTCATACCGAATTCAAATTAGTCAGACATTAATTAACAAGATTATTAGAGTTTTTTTTAATTGTTGTTGTTGTTGCTGTTGTTTTTGTTGCTGTTGTTGTTGATGTTATTGTTTTGTCACGTGATGTCCCGCCTTGGACTTTCACATTTTAAGGTGCAATCTAGAGTTGCAAATCAATGATTTCACTCGATTAACATATAAAACCGTCAAAACGTCTGCATTCATTCAAATCACTGACAATTAAGACTTTTTTATTTAGGAATTTGTATTACAAAATGTAATATAAAACATCGTCGAGCAACTAAAACCATGTAACTAAGGCTTTCATATTCCATATTCACTAAGTTTTGGTTGCAAACGTAGAAAAATGAATGCAATGACGCACTTTAAATTCATCAAATATTTAGTTTTCAATTCCAGTAAACAACGCGTTATTAATCAAAAACCTGATTGATTTTAGATTGGCCTTTTTTAGTCGATCGATTGCCACAGAATGGCAGGATTTCTAGTTGTTTACCATAATGTCATTCATGCCGTTTTAACATTAGCCATTCAAAACAATTGCTAGGGCTTTGCAAACTATTGAAAAAGGATACAGCTTTTCTATTTTACCTTTTTACCATTCGTTATCTAGTTTTTAAATCCCTATATTGGAAGAAAGAATTTGGAGAAAAAGAAAGAAACTATTTGGAGAAAACAAGGAATTGCAAGCTTAGTATTAGATTGAGGCAGTATAGTAGATTCTACGCGACATAAACATTCAAATGCTCGTAGCGCATTGAATGTTTATATCGCGTAGAATCTACTACAGACTAAATCTGACTTAGTATTCGCTAGTGGTTCATTGGAGACTTGGCGTGGCTATGTATAGACGTCACATAAACTAGCCGGCAGCCCGTTTATGCAAAATACACGGTACGGAAACTACAGAGACAGAGCCATTGGCTCTGCCGCTTAAATCCTCTGGGGCGCTTCCGGCCATGTGTGGCTCTGTCTCTGGGGTCGCGATTTTTTGACAAAAACAGGTGAGTGTTCAACTTTGTTGTTCAATTATTTTCTTCTGGTGCTTAAAATCGAAAAACCGGGAATGTCATGCTCCCCTAAGACCATTTATCTGCCTGTTCTAATTCTGTGGGCTTCAAAGTCGGCAAGGTTTTCACAGGATCATTGTCGTCGTGGGTCGACCCTATGTGATTTTTTCTTGTTTACACCATGTTTTCGTGTACATTTCAACGGTAAATAGCCAATTGCTGCAGCCAAAACATGTGATATACTAATCGAGGGATAAACTCGATCAGACATTGCTTTCCCATGTAACAAAACATTAGAAATGATTGGCAAACGTAAAGTTTGAGCAATTTCTATTGGTGGCTCTGTCTCTGGCGGCTGGCTCTGTCTCTGGTGGCTGGCTCTGTCTCTGCGTGCTTGGTGAAAAAAAAAATAATCTATCACAAAATTCGTGTCGAAGTAATTTACTCACACACTGAATAGATCATATTGTGTATGGCGAATGGTTCAGTCACCGATTAAACCCATTGCAAAACATCGAACATTCAGCGTTGTTCAATTTCAAAGCTACAATTAAACAATGTTCTTTGAATGATCAAAGATCAGCGAGTCTGAATTGACGGGGGAAGAGGGATTTCGATTTATGTAAATATGTGACTCGGAACCGAACATCCTGTGATAAAGAAATTGCACCATTCGCGCCTTTGAGAGGGTCATTCCTGAACCTCTTTATGCATAGAATTCCATAGTTTCATTAAAATGCAACAAAAAACATTCATTTTGAATGTTTGGAGAAACCATGGGATTTGATGCGGAGTAAGTTGGAACCGGGGAATGCCCCCTCTCAATGACGCGCGTGCGGTGCACTTTATCTCGTCAAAATCCGTCGAGTACTAGCTGAGAAAATACACAAAACAGACTTGAAGCAGACGATTTTTCGGTGTGAACGCTTCCGAAAAGTCAGGGGCCTGTTTCATCAAAATATTTAAGAAGTAATTTTGACTTAGCGATGTCTTAATTGTCGGTTAAAACAACAATCGCATAATCCAGGGGATCGTATTTTCAACGATCTTACGACCAAGTTTTTGTATAAAATGTGTAACAAAACATCTGAGTGCAAGAGAAATCAGATTAGACCAATCAGGTTTGTTGTTACAAGTAACTACGCAAAATTTAAGCGTTGATAATACGGGCCCAAGGTCTTGATAAATTGGCGATACGCGTTTCTTGTCCTAAACTTGTCGTAAGTCATCGGTAAGACAAAAAATGCGTCTTAAAAATGAAACTGGCCCCTGATTTTTGTTTTTTTTTTTTATTTTGCACCAATATATCCGACATCTTTCCATTTAATCCTTCCCAAGCAAGACATTTTTCTGGTGCATTGCGAGAAAAGAAAATGGCTCATAACCAGCATTTTCATATTTTTTTCTCACAGATTTCAATGATAACTATTACATATTTGATACTTCGGAGCTATGCGCAGATACATACATTTCTCTCTCATGAGGGGGGGGGGGGGGGGGGGGCGCCCATCTGCATCCTTGCATGTCTGGACATCATTTCGAATTGGAGCAGTCCTAAATAAGATGTAAACGGGGGGCATGGGGTTGGGATGATAAAGCATTTCAGTAAAAAAACCGCGTAATAGAGGAAAATGAATACACATTTTGTATGTTCGAACCCCATCATAGAAATTCCGGATCCGATATATAGTTTCACTTGCTTTTTTTTTGGATACTTGATGCCAAGCTTTCGTGAGAAAGTGCATATCAATTATATAAACGCGGTTATTTCTTAAAACATTTCTAATCTGCAGCCAGCCAGCCACACCACCACCACCATCATCATCATCGTCGATTCGTTCATCATCTGGCGTGCTAGTTCGCAAAGAATCTCTCAACTACTCCAACGCACTAAACAATAGGCTGATATGCCTGTTCTATTTAAAGGTTTGCACTTGAAACTTGTTACAAGTTTGCACTTTGTGAATCATTATTCTAATGTTGACACAAACTCCTCAATCAATCTAATGTATACCATGTTTAAGAAAACGACAAAGAATATTTGCGAAGCATAAACCGAAACGACTAGCAAATTTTTCAGCCTTTGCTTCATGGGGTGGTACAAGTTAAACACTAAATATTGCTCAAAATGAGGACGTGGTCACTAGGCTAACAGTACATGAAGCGAATGCGTCACATGGTTTTATTTGAGTGCGTGTGTAATGATTTAGCGAAATCTCCTTAAAAGATACACCCTAGGCCTATATAAGTCATCATATATTGCACAACGGGCTAAAAACTAAAATTAACCGACAGTTCAAAGCGGAGCCAGCCGCCAGAGACATAGCCAGCCGCCAGAGACAGAGCCATCGATAGAAATTGCTCAAACTTTACGTTTGCCAATCATTTCTAAGGTTTTGTTACATGGGAAAGCAATGTCTGATCGAGTTTATCCCTCGATTAGTATATCACATGTTTTGGCTGCAGCAATTGGCTATTTACCGTTGAAATGTACACGAATACATGATGTAAACAAGAAAAAATCACATAGGGTCGACCCACGACGACAATGATCCTGTGAAAACCCTGCCGACTTTGAAGCCCACAGAATTAGAACAGGCAGATAAATGGTCTTAGGGGAGCATGACATTCCCGGTTTTTCGATTTTAAGCACCAGAAGAAAATAAATGAACAACAAAGTTGAACACTCACCTGTTTTTTGTCAAAAAATCGCGACCCCAGAGACAGAGCCACACATGGCCGGAAGCGCCCCAGAGGATTTAAGCGGCAGAGCCAATGGCTCTGTCTCTGTAGTTTCCGTACCGTGAAATAGTGCGGCGAAATTTTAAAATATACTGTAATTTCATTGGTCCAAAAGGTATTTGGAACACTAATAATAATTCGTTTCTTATTCCCTCACCCGCCCAATTGTAATGCGGCACATATTTTCTACTTTTGAAACATTTTATGTATATTCTTGATGCAGATTGAATAAGTTCAACAAATAATTGATTTCTATTAAAGGGACATTACATTCCAATTTCATTTTCTCCAGGTATGTCTAAATGCAAAGATTGTTTTTTGTTTTTTTTTTTCTAATGCATAGAAATGCTATCAGTTTTTTGAAGTTGTCATTTAAAAGCCAAAAACACGCCTTTAAATTTGAGTCAGAAATGACAAATTCCATATAAATCTGAACTGTTGTCCACAACAATTTGCTTAATTTCAGCACAAGATATGTAATTTATTTTTCATACACGATTTAATATTTTGGCTTGAAATTTTCAGGATTTTCATAAGAAAATTCGCTCTTTCAGATAAAGATAAAAGTAAAATTTAGAAAAAAATAAATGTGAAACGTCACTTTAAAGCTGCCTTAAAGTATCCTTTTTATGAATTATTCAAATGCATTTCCCAAAATAGAACACTAACGTAATAGCCGGCGTCATGCAAATATTTTATATTTGTATAATTTCTGAAATGCAAATTTTTCTTTCTAGACAAACATGCCAATCAAGTTATGAATGAATTTTCCGGGGACGAAAATGACATCAAAGAAGAAGCATTATAATGTATTGCATTTTAATTTACTTAGTACTCGATTTACATAGTTCTAGAAAGTGTAGGCGTAACTCACGCGTTGCGAATTTTTTTTTTTTCGAGGACAAGGGCTCTTTTTAAGGGCCTTATATCCACATCGGCGCTTAATAATGATCGACGAACGAAACACTATTTTAAGACTGTTTTTGTGAAACGAATTACATGTATAATAAAAAGAAAAGGTGGGGATGGTCATGCACGAATAATTATTCTGGAATTGTTCATAAAAGACATTCGAGGGAAAATTGTATAATTGAAGATTTATATGTTGTGAACCGGTTAAGAACTTTTAGAACAATTTTAAAACTAGGTATACGGAACTTTACTCAGTTTTAAAACTGGATGACCAGTTTTGAAACTGGTCATCCAGTTTTAAAACTGCTTATGCATGAGTTCTGTATGTTATGCAGAACCATTCTGACTGTTTATTTTCACTGAATTATTAGTATTTAAATTAAACAACGACATGAAAGGACTTTGTACTGGTAAATTTCGATTTTTTGATCGACTCAATTCTGACAAAGACATAATAATAACAACAGAGATGGGAAACTCCGCGAAATAACGTGGATTCTCGTAAGCTGAGATTTTATTGCGTACCTGATTATCTATCTACCTGCCGTTACGTTGCTAGGCAATGATCTCCAACTTGGGATTTTTTGTTGATGAGATGGCTCGGAAAAAGTTAAACATCGTGGAAAATGAAGGAACTACTTGCGACCATGAGCATTTTCTTTATTTCTCACGATGATTTCTGTCCCAAAAGACATTTCTTATTCACAAACGATCTAGACCTATTTCATCTAAAACACTTTAGCTCTCATTGACAAATATCAAAATAAAGGGGTTCGGGGAACAAAACTTCTGACGAAATTGTGTATGCTTCAGTGGCCGATCAAAAGTGGGTGGGGGCTGATGCTCAAACGAACCCTTTAGTTTTCATTTCCATGTAGAAATTCAGTAAAATGTGTGGTATAATAGGAAACGAACCTCCCCCTTCTATTTGTAGGCCTACGTTCGAACCCCTCAACAGAAACCCGCCGCTGGGCCAGATCTACCTAGGCCTATTTGTTTGCATATACTGACCTACACTATAGGGTGAATGAATTAGTGCCACCAAATTGTTCGCGTATACTAACAGACAATATAGGGTGAATGAATTAGTTCCACTAGGTTGTTCGCATATACTAACCGACACTATAGGATGAATGAATTAGTTCCACCGAGTTGTTAGCATATACTATCCGAAAATATAGAGTGAATGAATTTGATCTACCGAGTTGTTCGCGTATACTGACCGACATTATTGGGTGAATGAATTTGATCTACCCAGTTGTTCGTGTATAATGACTGACAATATGGGATGAATGACTTTATTCAACCGAGTTGTTCGGGTATACTGACCAACATTATAGGTTAAATGAATTTGATCTACCGAGTTGTTTGCATATAAAAATCAACATAATAGGGTGATCAAATAAGATACCGAGTTGTTCACGTATACTGACCGACATTATAGGGTGAACAAATTAGATATAGATCTACTGAGTTTTTTGCGTATACTGACTGACAATTTAGAATGAATGAATTAGTTCCACGGAGTTGTTCGCGTATACTGATCAACACTATAGGTTGAATGAATTTGATCTACCGAGTTGTTTGCGTATACTGTCCGACATTATAGGGTGAATGACTTTGATCTACCGAGTTGTTTGTGTATACTGATTGACAATATAGGATGAATGAATTAGTTCCACCGAGTTGTTCGCATATACTAACCGACAATATAGGGTGAATGAATTACTTCCACCGAGTTGGTTGCATATACTGACTGACATTAAAGGAATTAGATATAAAGTTCTGTTCGCGTAAACTGACTGAAACTTTTTTAGTAACAAGGAAATATTTGACAAAAGCAAGCATAATTGCTATATACTATGCATATACTAACAGACAATATAGGATGAATGAATTACTTCTACCTAGTTGTTAGCATATACTAACCGACAATGGAGGGTGAATGAATTTGATCTACCGAGTTGTTCGCATATACTGACTGACAATATAGGATGAATGAATTAGTTCCACCGAGTTGTTCGCGTATACTGACCGACATTATAGGGTGATCAAAATAAATATACCGAGTTGTTTGCGTATACTAACCGACAATATAGGGTGAATGAATTACTCCCAACGAGTTGTTTGCGTATCTGATCGACATTAATGGGTGAATGAATTAGATCTACAGATTTCTTCGCGTAAACTGACTGAAACTTTTTTAGTTACAAGGAAATATTTGACAAATTTAAAGATACATGTAGTCGCTATATACTATGCATATACTAACAGACAATGTAGCATGAATGAAATGCTTCCACCGAGTTGTTAGCGTATACTAACCGACAAGATAGGGTGAATGAATTTGATCTACCGAGTTGTTCACGTGTACTGACCGACATTATAGGGTGAATGAATTAATCTACTGAGTTGTTTGCGTATGCTGACTGACAATATAGGATGAATGAATTAGTTCCACCGAGTTGTTCGGGTATGCATACCAACATTATAGGTTAAATGAATAAGATATACCGAGTTGTTCAGGTATACTGACCAACATTATAGGGTGAACGATTTAGATCTACCGAGTTGTTCGCGTGTACTGACCGACATTATAGGGTGATCAAATTAGATATACCGAGTTGTTCGCGTATACTGACTGACAATATAAGATGAATAAATTAGTTCCACCGAGTTAGTCGCGTATACTGACCAACATTATAGGTTGATTGATTTACTTCCACCGAGTTGTTCGCGTATACTGACCGACATTATAGGTTGAACAAATTAGAAATACCGAGTTGTTCGTGTATACTGACTGACAATATAGGATGAATGAATTAGTTCCACTTAGTTGTTCGCGTATACTAACCAACAATTCGCCATTTTCGAAATCAATAGTCATTTTAACATTATCAAAATTCATTTTCAGGAATAATGATCGACGAACGAAACAACATGAAGAAACAACTGGTCCAGAGTAAAGAAGTCGTAACTGAAGACTTTCTTGACATGATGGAAGACCTTATAGCCCACCTACTGGCCAAACAGAAGGACTTTATGGCTAAACTGGACGAAATTCACGAGTCCAACATGAAGAAGATTTCAGATCAAATCAAGCGGTGTAAGATGGTGCAGAAAGAAGCCGGAACGAGTTTGCAGCAACTTTCCGTAAGTGATTTGCTTATTAAGGCATTCCAAATATAGTTGGATACCAAATTTTTTAAAATACTTCGTGCAACTTTGGGCGTCATCTGTGGCAACGGTAAATGACGAGGGTATCCCTCGTCAATTTCCGTGGCCACGAATGACGCTCGGTCATTGGCGATTATATGAAATCATCAATTCTCATTGCCACAGATGACGCCCGAATGTTCACCAAGTGTTTTGCACCTAATGGTGGATGGTATACTTTATATTCATAAATTTTAAAAATCATGAACATGTGTAACCTCGTGTTCGTTATGATACAATAGTCGGAATTTTTTATATATGTTTTTTTTTTTTTCAAACCAGTTTTCCACATATTTGACAACTCCTAATATAAGGATTGAGTCCTTGCCCATACTGTAATATATAGCTATACACATTTAGTAATTTATTTTGCATAAAACTTCAAATATTTTAGACCCAATAAAACAAGGTAAAAATGAGATATTGCTTTTTGGCAAAAAAACGAGAGAAAAGCTCTACTGTACAGCTATATGCTCTTACTTTCTGTCTCAGGAACATGCTCCAGACTCCACCGAATACAACCAACTCAGAAAGAAAATCCAGGAAAAATGTCCAGTTTACGAAGAAATCCTGCGACGTGATTTCAACGGAGCTCTCCGGATGGATTACGAGTTCGTTCCGGATCCCACCGTGGAGGGGGTGTTTCAAAAGTTCACAAACATTGGGAACGTAGTGGTGCGGAAGAAACCCTCGAAATTACCAGGGTTCCTCTCAAACGCGACGGAAATCGATTACTCCAAGCGGAATCTGATAAATATAAGTCGTAATGACGGAACCAGCGCCGCTGATACCCAGTCTTGCTGTTTTGCGGGATGCGCCTACATCAGCGAAGGGAGAATGGTTCTGACGGACTGGAACAACTCATGCGTAAAGATGTTTAACAATAAAGGGATTCTGATACACAGGTTGAACTTACCCAACAATCCCTGGGATGTCAGAAAGATCGACGACAAAACGATCGTTGTAACGATCCCGGGTGAGCAGATGATTGTTATTCTGGAATATTCCAAAACCGAACTTGACCTTCTGTTGACCTTCGAGACCGGATGTGAATGCTGGGGCGTCGTGCCATTAGGGGACAAGTTCGCTACGACCTGTGATCCCTGGAGCAAGAGTCCGTCCATTAAAGTATTTTCGGACAGGGGGAAACTTTTATCCTTCTTTCAGAAGGACGAGAACGATCACATGTTGTTGCAGTACCCAGAACACATCGCGACGGACGCGCATCAAAGCATTTTGTTTATATCAGACTCTAGAGCTAATTCCGTGTTAGCCGTCACGCTAGAAGGTGTCGTTGTATTTCGTTACGTGCATGAAAAACTGACCTACCCAGTCGGTTTAGACACGGACACGCAGGGAAACGTGTACGTTTGTGGGAAAGACTCGAAAAACGTTCATCAGATATCGCGGGATGGTCAGTTTGTGAAGATAATTCTTGATAATGAGGAACTTGAATCACCAAGAGCTCTATGTTTTGAACCTGCTGGTGAACTGTTGATGGTCACTGATACTTCGAATGAGGGATGTGATGATTTTCTGACGGCGCAGTTCAGTTAAATATGTATATTATTACACGAAAATAACGGATACTTCAAGATACATTTTAAATTATTTGTGTAAAGCACATCGAAACGAAAAATAGGCAAAATAATCAAGTTGCTGAATACGTAAGCATAATCATTTAGGGGTTTTGGACCAAACGGAAAATTTCCGTTTGGTCCAAAACCCCTAAATAATTATGCTTTCGAACAAATATAGTTGTATTTGTTACGTTTTTTTTTCTCTTCTCAATAAATTGGAAAGTGTAAACGATGAAAAATGTCAACCATTTTATATAAAAAAGATGTTCAAAAGTTTTACATTAGTGAAGATAATTCTTGATAATGTAGAACTCGAATCACCAAGAGCTCTGTGTTTTGAACCTGCAGGTGAAGTGATGATGGTTACGGAGCTTTTTGTTTTGAACCTGCGGTTGAACCGTTGATTTTAACGAATACTTCAAATAAGGAATGTTTTGTTATTACATCTACAAGGGAACCTCGAATTGGGAAATATGCCAATTGAAATATTTTTTCGCGACGATACATTTCGGAGCATTTATTTCACATCGCTTGACCTATACTACTTGTCTTATCACGATTTAGTCTTTGGTTGAGAAAAAATGGGAAATCCAACGCGTGATAAACTTTTTGTCAATAATTTTTCGTTGAGTATAGATAGAGTGTCGGATGCTTTCGCATAGTTGCAACCTTGTCGAATGATTAACCTTCTTTTCACATGTACTTAGCAGAAACATCATTGAAAATTAAGACATTTGGAAACGCGTGATTAGGATGGGTAGAATATCTGTTACATGGATCAAAATAAATTCAGCGAAATAACACGATGCAAAAATATTCAAATTTATTCGGATTTTATTGTCACATGCTTTCCCAGTTGCCCACCGATGGCCAAGCATTCAATAAGGGCGACACTCGTCCTTGGGTTGTAACGATGCAACAAAACGTAACTTTCGTAACTTTTGTGATGGCGTCGTTGGTAACTTAACCCTTTCCCAAACGACAAAATTTTAGGGTGATCCACTTCAAAAACTGCTACAAATGACAAAATGGAAGTTATTAGAGATAGAATTTGTGTAAAATATGACATAGAAAATATTGAGACAAAAGGAGAAACTGCTGGTTATCAGCAGTTTCTTCTTTTGTTTCAATGTTTTCCCAAGCCTTTTCTATTACGTCAAAACCACGTCTTGTTTGGGAAAGGGTTATCGTAACTTTATTGACAAAAGTGTTGCCGGGATCGAGAGGTATTTCCGGGGTATTTCTCCGTCGCAGATCGATTCGTGAGGTCATACCGTGATTACGGTAATAAAAATACTTCAAATAGTGTATGTTATTATTTCCGAACTGCGCGATTCAGCTAAATATCTTTCTAAAGAATGTATTTGATTTTAACATACGTGTATGTGCATGTGTGTTAATTATGTTTTTTTTTTAATAAGAAATTCGAGGTTATTATATTCGTGGAAGAAACATAGGCCTACTAAAGGTACTGATGCACTGTGTCATACTACAATTCTTTGTTAAGTTTGCGTTGTTTTGTTTGTAATTTATGTTTTATACAGATTGTGATTAAATGATAATTGACAGATTCATATTAGATATCTTGTTAACCAAATACCAATGTGTTTGTAGAATATTTATGCCACCAGCCCAGATAGATAGAGGATAATCGTTTGTTTCGGTGTAAGATCGATTTATATCATTGAGTGAACAACAAAAACTTTATGAAAATATAGCTTTCGTTGTTCACGAAACGAAATATCATTCGATCTTACTCAAAAAACAAACGATTATTTCATTTCTTTAATGAAACAATGAGACAAAATGTAAAAAATATGACAAATTTTCTTAAAGCGCGTCATTTTGCACGTGACTGCTATGCAACGCTTATGATGACGTCACTTATTTGGCCCAGCTTAGATAACGTCAGATAGGGTGAACTGAACGAAAGCGGGGCACAGGTTTTTGATAAGTTCACTGGATTTGGGGTGCGTTTATCAAATGATAATCTACCGTTATTTCTCGGTAATCCACCTAAAAGCTTTAAAGAAATATGTATTCACCCCCACCCCCAACCCCCCATTCCCTGGAAATATTGTCACTTTTCAACGAAAAGCAGTGATATTTTATCCACCACCAACTGAATTGGAACTGAACTGAAAACATGGATAAAATTTAATACAGAGGGCGAATCGATACTAGCTCAATTTAATTTAATGCTTGAAATATTCTAACAACAATCTAACGTGACACATGCATTGGAACATATCCCACGTATCACATTGAAGTGCTTTGAAGTTGGAAACATGAAACCATATTTCTTCTTTTTTTTTATTTTCATGTGATATTAAACATTTTTAAAACTGAGCCGTTATCTTGAAAATTGTCTTTATGGTATACGAGAGCAGCATAGATCTAGATCAGCCTGTGCCTACGCGCAGTCTGATCAAGATCCATGTTGATCTCTCATTCTTTCTCTAAAGCTTGTGGTGACTCTAACTAAACAACGCGGGTCTTCGTCAGACTGCATTAAGACACGGGGCTGGTCTGGATATAAGCTAGTCTCAAATGCCATGGGATGTCTTAACCCTTTCCCAAACGGCAATATCTTAGGGCGGTTCTATTGGAAAGCTGCTGTAGATGACAAAATTAATATTAGAAATGAAGGGATTTATGTACAATATAGCACAGAAAATAAGGAGAAACTGTTGGTTATGAGACAAAAGGAGAAACTGCTGGTTATCAGCAGTTTCTTCTTTTATCTCAATGTTTTCCCACGCCTTTTCTATCAGGGCCTTCAAAACCAGGTATTATTTGGAAAGGGTTGTTGGGACCCATGCTAGGTTGTTCGAGGTGAAAGAAAATATATTCCAAGAAATATCGTATGGAATGGTCAACCCGCATAGGTAGATTATTTCTGTCAAAGGAAATTTCAAATGAATTTCATGTAGTCCTTCTAGATATAAGTATATATGTATATAATTGTCCTACCCGCCATTTATATTTATGGTAATATTCATTAGAAACTGGACCTTGATAGATAGTGAAAAACTTGGTATCGGCGCTTAACATTTCTTTCTTTTTGGCCCAAGATAATGCAATGTGCCACACAACAATGCAAACTCTGCCTGTCCCCCGTGTTGTTCTGATCCCTGAAAAACCAAGCATGGGTCCCTTTAATGTCTTGCTATTTATTTATCTCTCAGCTTTTTCTAAATATGTTGTCAGAGGCTCGTATAATGGTGTGATGAAAACTTCAAAGAGATACGCAGTGACACTTGCCATTTCGATCAATAGACAAACGCTTCCATACACAAACTAAATATTTGATTAGTAATAAAAATGTTATTTGATAAAATTTCACCAAAGAGGTGGGCTACATCGACGCCAACACAAAGGGCACAAAGCATGTCTTTTTTCTGGTCCAGTGTTTCTACTTTTTGCCCCAATATTTACAGGAATCGCGACGGATTGGTTATTTTTTCTTCTGTCAACAAAAGATACATCCCGAGTATGTTTCACGGTGTATAATCACGTGACTCAGAATTTCCGATAATCTTCAATATCTTTTTAATACTTGACCAATTTGAAATCGGTTCGAAGCAGAGAAGGTAGGAAAATGCAAGGAATAAGCTTGACGTGTTGGATTTTTGAAAAATCAACTGATAAAAAAAATTATGAAAGATAAACCAAAATTTTGGTTTATCTTCAATAACTTTTTTATCAGTTGATTTTTCAAAAATCAATCACGTTCATCTAATGCGTGACGTCTGTCCACATTCTCTGCTTCAAACCGAATTAAAATCGGTCCAGTATTTACAAAGTTATTGAAGATTTTCTGAAAATATTGTATCACGTGATTATCCACCGTGATGTTTGCATGCGTTTCATTTCTGTTCTCACTCATGAGGTCCCGAGTTCGATCCCCGGCCGCGGCAAACATCTTTTCTGTTAACCCACGCGAGGGAGCAGCTGGAGGTTTGGTAGAGATGTTTTGGTAATGCTGGTATGAGAAACAACATTAATCCATGGATAAGTATTCCAGATGTAACCCTATAAGTTCAAAGAGGTGTTAAACTCCAATTAATCCATCGCTCATTTCTGTTCTAATTTTGTCTCTGTTGACTTGATCAAGTTTTAGTTTGACCAGATTTTTTTACATTTCAATCCGAACTATTTCAAAGGGTAAGTAAATCATTGGATAACGGCTAACTAATCTGTACCCGGGTACTGGCGATTTTTGTAATCTAGCCGTGGGTACTCGGGTAGTCGACTTATCTAAAAGGCAGGTAATAAATTTGTACCCGAGTACTTGCGATGTTTTATCATGCCTTCGGGTACTCGGGTACTCATTTTAGCCTTAGTAACGGATAAAAAATGTACTGGCGATTTTGGTCCAAATCAACGGGTACTCGGGTAGCCTACTCGTTTCTGCCCAACTTGGAGGTCCACAAATGTAAATATCTACACTTGTGCAGATATTTTTGGATTAAAGTGACATTTCACAATTATTTTTACATAAATTTTACTTTTATTCTATCTGAAAGAGCATCTTTTCTTATGGAAATTCTGAAAATTTCAAGTCAAAATATTGAACCGTTAACGAGAAATATATATTTTTGTGCTAGAATTGGACAAATTGTTGTGGACAACAGTTCAGATTTATATAGAATTTGTCATTTTTGTCTCAACTTCAAAGGCACATTTTTCGCTTATAAATAAGAACTTCAAAAAACTGATAGCATTTCTACGCATTAGAATAAGCAATCTTTGCATCAAGACATACTTTTAAAAAATGAAATAAATGTGAAATGTCACTTTAATTGATAGTTCCAGTGAAGTGTTTTGGTTATGAAATGCCGACTTGATTGTTATATCTGGGTTACGTTACATGCTGAAATCGTGTTCCATTTGTTTGAATAAAAAATCGAACGAGAACAAATGAATTTTGTTTACTAATCAAACATACCTTTTGTGTCAATCAATATACCGCTGCTTTTCTTCCAAAACCTCGTATCTGCAGCTTAAAACAAGCTGCAGATACCAGGTTTTCGTAGAAAAGCGACGATATTGCCATTTTCCCACCTAAAACCTCGTAACTACAGTTTTAAACAAGCTGTAGTTACGAGGTTGTTGAAGAAAGGCGACGGTGTCTGTAATCAAACCAGTTCTAAGCAAATGGTTTGGAGCAAAAATTATTTCCAATTATTTCGCCAAGTCATTTACGTCCTGGAAAATTGACAAATCTTTGGATTGGTCAATGAGGCTACGGCTGGGAATCACATGACACAACAGTTTCAATATTTGTCAATATTTTTTTTAATATACGACTGAGTTGGTCGAGATTTGAAACAGAGAAGGCGGGAAAACAACATGGAATAGCTGGATACGACGGATATCTTAGAAATTAGCTGATAAAAAAGTTATTGACGACCAACCAAAATATTCAATTTGGTTGGTCGTCAATAACTTTTATCGACTGAATTTCAAAATGTCTTTTATATCCATCCAATCCCTGTCGTATTTCCACCTTCTCTGCTTCAAACTGAATTCAAATCGGTCAAATATTAACAGAATTATTAACGATTTCATTAAAAAGCTGCGTCACGTGGATCCCTAAGATGAAACAGTTCATGAATTATGAAAACGAATGTCAAGAATCTTTATACACGTGCGCCCGTCGCCTTTGTCTTACTGAAAAAAAATGTAAAGACCATATGTACAGCAATCACGGCAGTGAATCGCGTGACATAACAACAACAATAACAACAACATAACACTTGCAGAAAATCTTTAATAATTACAATTATGATACTTGTTCAATAGGGAATGATTTTATCCAGTTAACCGTGACGTAATTTCGGACAAAAAATGGTATTTTCGCAGGTGTTTGTTTGTTTGTTTTTTTTTTTTTTTTTTTTTTTTTTTTTTTTTTTTTTTTTTTTTAATAAAATCTCGTAACTATGGCTTGATTCAAGCCGTAGTCACCAAGTTTTATAACAACAAGGACGGCTTATCAAACCATAAAGGTGTAACAAGTCTATTTTAGCACACAATTCATGGCTATTTGAAAATGATGTCTGGTCGCCTATAAAATTTTATCATGTGTTGCTAAAAGATCCTCTAAACATAGAATATTATGATATACTGATGATTGGGATAGTTTTGAAATTCTAAAGAAGAAAATATCGAAAAATACAATCGGGTTGTGTGTCGCGTTAGCCTATATTTTCAAAAACGTTACTCTCTTAAAACAGAGCACATTCTCTCTTCATTCCATTACGATAGAATGATACTCTGTTCCCACGGGGTCATTTCACGTCTAATCTCGGGGCCTTGCGGGATTTCGGTATCCAATCGTTGGCTTAAACAGGAAAACATTTGAAAAATCTGATCCAAATTTTCATTGGCTGACGCTTCAAATATTACCGGCTTCAACCAAAATAGAAGCAACGTAATGTATACGTAGGCCTAATGATCATACAAGATAAAGCTGGATGATTTTGATTCGATAATTCAAATGATGTGCTATAATTAGATTATGACGACTAAATAGGTTGTTGGTGTATCAAAAAACGGCAGAGGTTATATTTGATAGTTTAATCAATAGACATCGGCTTTGGAGAGTACAAAAATGTGTAAAAGATTCCGAACTGGGATCCGAACCAGGAGGATATAATGTCGGTGAAAAGCGGGTGGGACATATTCAGTAATTGATCAACAGCGTTTGTTCGTTTTGTTCGTGAATGGAATAATTCTAAGGACAAAATCTATTATTCAGAATTTAAAACTTACCATAACAATCCGCTGCTTTTCAACGAAAATCTCGTAACTGTAGCTTTAAACAAGCTGCAGTTATAAGGTTTTTGGTGAAAAGCGACGATTCACTGGTTTAACATTGGGCATGGCGTCAATAATCAAGAAATAATTCCGGGAAAAGGCAAAAGAAGAAAATGCTGATATTTTCTACGCTTTATTGTATACAAATTATAATACTTTAGTCTTATCAAAACCCAAGTTGTACATTATATCATATGCAACAGTTTCACTGGTGGGGAACTCGGCCAAAGCGATGGACGTTTTTCGCTACAACAAGGTACAGATATTTTGCGTTTAAATGTGAGTTTAAAGATCTGATTGCATAATTTTTCTAATAACAATGAATTTGTTCTAAAAATAGACCGGGTTTACCGATATGCATTGTGTCGTGAACGCTGTATAACGTTGTTTTGTATTTCCCGCGTCTCGTTAACGTCGTTTTGTCTTTCCCGCGTCTTGTGTACGTTCCCGTATTTTGTACGTTGTTTTGACGTTGCTATGTGTGTTCGTTACGTATTAGCTTTGTGTTTGTAAACAACTTTGTAATTTGAAATCAGTTGTAATAAAGGATCGAACCTGAACAGACGTGTATTCATTACGTGACCTACAACTCAGTACATTTTGATAATAATATTAATAAACCGTCGGTGTTGTTATAAAATCACGTAACTACGGCTATATCAAAGCCGTAGTTACGATATTTTTTAACAACACCGACGGAATACAATGATCGCGAAAAAACGTCCCACGCTTTGGCCAAGTTCACCACCAGTGAGTTTTAAAGCTGGCCATCCTAAATTTTTAGGTTTGTTAAGGTGTCATTTTTTCTTTTGAAAATGCTTTGTTAGGAAAAGGGTTGAGCTCTTCAAATTCTGGTTTATGTGTCGATCTATAGCTTATCATAAACAATACATATAAAGAGCTTTTATTTCTAAAGCTTTGAAGCGTAGAAAAGTTAATATATTATTTATTGAATCCTGACTTTAAAACATTACCAAACGGCAAAATTTTAGACTTGTCCAAATTCAAAGATGATGCAGACGACAATTTCAAGTCAATGAAATTATACATTTTTTGGTCTTTCTAAATAGAAAACATTGTGGGAAATGAAGAAATTGCTTCTCACAAGCACTTTCTTCATTTTCCACATTGTTTTCCAAAGCCTCTATATCATGGGCAGTCAAAAAGAGTCACTGGGTGGTAATGGGTTAAAACGTCCTATACGTCGTATACTGCGTCATTCGAAAAACAATTAATCGCTGGCTTCGTTCGAAAACGCCGTAACTGCAGCTTGAAAAAGCTGTAGTTACGGTGCTTTTGAACGAAACCTATGGATTTATCTCCCGAAGTAACAAATTTCATTACTGACCCAGTTAATTTGTTTTATTCCCAACCGTTAACGACTTTTGACCCCACCCCACTCCCTCCCACCCCACGCACACACAGACAATGACACAGACAGACAAACAGACCGGAGAAATGGTTATGGAAAATGAAGAAATTAATTGACACAGGCGATTTCTTTATTTTACACAAAATTGTATACTTGTCTACTAATCAAACAACTTTGAATTTTTTACCATTGTTAAAGTTTCGTCCGTAATTTCTTTGAATAAAGATTGAACGCCATAAAATGCCATTTAGGCAGATATACATTTTTAGGAAGGGTATAAAATTAAAAAGAAAATAAAAGCTCATCAATTATATTACAAAATTATTTAAGGTTTACGAACTGAGAATGAAATGCAGAGCCAGAGGCGAAATTTGAAAAGTGCCAGTAATTCCTAAACTGTGTTATACATTTCCATTCCAAATACAAACATGAACATTTTGTATGGTTTAGAATTTTGGATTAGTGCATACTTATGGAAATATTTGACAAAAATGTTCAAAATTACCTCCCTTGCATATGAATATAGAGTAAAATAATATTTGTAAATCATTTTTTTCTTGAAGCATAATCTTGAAATCCGGCATGGTGAATCAACTTATGTGAAGTGTATTTATGAGAGCCTGACACGAACCATCAAGCTTTTTTGGAAACTCAAAAATTTTCGATTTTTATTTTTTGACTTTAAACTGACCACAGTAATGAAACTAGACATATGATGCCATTCATTTTCAATTTTTTTCGTTTTTTCTATTTTTTTGGATTTTTTTTGTTGTTGCCATGGATACTGAGGAAATGAAATGATTTTTCAAAATTTTGAAGTAGATTTTATTTACATTTACAAATATACAACATACTTCAATACCTAATATCATAATTCAATAATATATCAAATTTTACAAAAGAATGTTTTTAAAACTTTAAACCTTATATTTATGTTGCTATGGTTACCAAAAGTTGACCTACTTTTCAATAATTCACAATTTTGAAAAAATGCCCTAATTTAAAATCGTTTTTTAAAAATCTGCAACCAGATACATATAAACCACGCAGTGTCTATTATTGAGGAAGAGTTCCTTTACAAGAATCATTAATAAAATTTTGCAGCACTCTGAAGGGAAACTGTTAAAAAATGCCCAAAAATCACAAATTTTGGAAAAAATGATAAATACCATAAATAGATTTAACCTTAAACATAGGCACAGTTTTGATCATTTTACCTCAAAAACAGCATAGAAACAAATAATTAGGTTGAGAAACATGTTATAAGTACTTGGACATTTCCATAGCAACCGTTTTTATTCCCTAGCAACCGTTTCTTTTCCTTAGCAACATCATGAAAAATGGAATTTTAAGTAACAAAATATTTCATTTTGACATATAAAATAGGTAATCTTGAAAACAAAATGACAATATTAATAATCTATAATGTATGAAATTTCACCACGGAAACATTTCAAAGGTTTAAAACATACAGGTATGTTGCTATGGAGACCACAAACAACACACATTCAGACTTTCTGGAATTTGAGAAAAAAACACTTGTATTATGACGATTATTTTTCAAAACTGCAACTAGATGAACATGAAATACTTAGTGTTTTATATTGGGGATAAGTATACTTACAAAAATCATCAATATAATTTTGAAGCATTTTTGGGGAAAATGTGGAAAAATTGCATGAAATATCGTGAATTTTGGGAAAATCATAAATATCAATACTGGAGTCAAACTCAATCATATGCACAACTTTGAACTAATGAACTTCAAAAACAACAATTAAACAAATAATCATGTTGAGAAACAAGTTATAACTACTTTCGCATTACCATAGCAACCATTTTTATTCCCTAGCAACCGTTTCTTTTCCTTAGCAACATCATGAAAAATGGAATTTTTAAGTGACAAAATATTACATTCTGACATATAAAATAGGTAATCTTGAAAATAAAATAAAAAAAATTATAGGGTTAAGAAACATGTTAAAAGTACTTAGGAATTACCATAGCAACCATTTTCATTCCTTAGCAACCGTTTCTTTCCCTTAGCAACAGCATTAAAATACGAATTTTGATTAAAAATTAACTTCATTTCTGAGCATGAAAACTGAAAAACAAACTTTGGAAAGATTGTTTTTCCACCATAAAATATTGAACAGTTTGAAAATTAATGGTTGCTATGGTAACCCAAAGTTAACACTCCATTAAATCGTAAATTTAAAAAGAACCCTGATTTAGGACTCTTTTTCATATCTGCATTTAGGTATACATTAAATGTTTACAAAGGAAGAGTCACAAATATAAATTTCTGTAAACATTTTTTTGCTAAAAATTCAATTTCAATTATTGAAAGATGTACATTGCTTTGAATTTGGATCTTGTAATGATGGTAATGAAGTCTCTGAAAAAAATCAAGATTGTTAGGCAATTTTTCAACATTTTAGATAAAATGCATTTTGTTATGGGACTCTTCAATAATTGTAAGCACAATACATAAATATTTTGTTTATCCTATAACAAATTTTAATAAAATGGACATAAGACAAGGGTATTTTTTTTTTTCAAATTGCTAACTTTTGGAAAGGGGGGGATAACACATGGTTACCTTGTCAACATATGTTTAACCCTTTAACAAACGGCAAAATTTTGGGGTGGTCCAATTTGAAAGATGATGTGGACAACAAAATGGATTTATTTAAAGATAGGATTACTGTACAATATAGCACAGAAAATATTGAGGCAAAAGGAGAAACCAGACTTGGAGAACACCAGAAATCTTTGTCAGACATTTGGTCTGACAGTACCGAATAATCTGTCAGACCGAATAAAATTTTGTCAGACAGAACTCTCATTCACTGTCTTGACAGATCAAAAGGAGTGTCAGACATTTGGACTGACATTAGCAAAACAAGATGTGTTTGTGAAACACAAATGCCCCCGAAATGGCTATTTTTCTACAATTATGACCTTAATTGATATTTGACCTTGACCTACATGAATGACCTTGACCCTCTAACCTAAACTCATTGAAAGAAGGATACGTACCAAAATTGATCTTTGTATGTGGGATAGTTTAGATACTTGGAGGAAAGGCCAACGTTGTCATGTTAAGTTGTAACGTTAAGTTTTCATGTAAAGGGTTAATAAGGGTTAAAGGATGATCTTGAGGAAGGTCAAATTGCATGGTGCGACCATATATTATTGAAAGAAGTTTACATATTGTATGTGGAATACTTTTGGAGAAAAGGCAAATGTTAAGTTGTCACATTAAGTTGGCGCGTTAAGTTGCACGTTAAGGGTTGATAAGGGTTAAACGGCGACCTTGAGGAAGGTCAAATTACATGGAGCAGATAGATATCATTGAAAGAAGGTTACATACCAAATTTGAGCTTTGTATGTGGAATACTTTTGGAGAAAAGGCCAATGTTAAGTTGTTGCGTTAAGTTGCTGCGTTAAGTTGCATGTTAAGGGTTGATAAGGGTTAAACAGTGACCTTAAGGAAGGTCAAATTACATGGAGCAGATAGATATCATTGAAGGAAGTTTACATACCAAATTTGGGCTTTGTATGAATAATGGTTGCAGAGAAAATGACAATATTAAGTTTCAGACTGACAGACACACTGACGGACAGACAGACAGACGGACAGACAGACAGACAACAGTAAAACAATATGCCCCCGATCTTTCGATACGGGGGCATAAAAATCATCAGATCAAGGAAAATTTTATCAGATATGTCTGATTGTCTGACGGATTTCGCCATATCTGAGAAACTGCTGGTTATCAGCAGTTTCTTCTTTTGTGTCAATGTTTTCCCAAGCCATTTCTATTAGGGACGTCATGACCAGGTCTTGTTTGGGAAAAGGGTTAAGTTACAAATTTTTGAAATATTTTTGTGATGAATTCAAGAATATTGTATATGAATTCAAGTATGTATATTGTAGATAAATATATGAACATTCAAAAGCTAATTAAACTTTTCTTGTTAAAAAATGAAGTGTTTTGTTACTTAATTTTTTTTTAAATTCTGTTGCTAAGAGAGAAAAACTGTTGCTAAGGAATAAGATCAGTTGCTATGGTAATAAACATGCATGTGTTACTTGTTTATCAACATAATAATTTGTTTCTTTTGCAATGAAAATAACAATGCTGAGCTCAGGATAACCTTTAATTAGTAACATTGATATTTATCATTTTTCCAAAAATTCAGAATCTTTCATGTATTCTTTTAAATTTATTTAGCAAAAATGTTTACAGAACTTTATATTTTTGATTCTTGTAATAGGACTCTTCCTTTGTAAACATGTAATGTATACCTAAATGCAGATATGACAAAAGAGTCCTAAATCAGGGTTCTTTTTAAATTTACGATTTAATGGAAAGAGTGTTAACTTTGGGTTAGGAAACCATTAATTTTCAAACTGTTCAATATTTTTTTTTTAAAAAAAAAAATATTTTATGGTGGAAAAACAATCTCTCCAAAGTTTGTTTTTCAGTTTTCATGCTCAGAAATGAAGTTAATTTTTAATCAAAATTCGTATTTTAATGCTGTTGCTAAGGGAAAGAAACGGTTGCTAAGGAATGAAAATGGTTGCTATGGTAATTCCTAAGTACTTTTAACATGTTTCTTAACCATATAATTTTTTTTATTTTCAAGATTACCTATTTTATATGTCAGAATGTAATATTTTGTCACTTAAAATTTCCATTTTTCATGATGTTGCTAAGGGAAAGAAACGGTTGCTAAGGAATAAAAATGGCTGCTATGGTAATGCGAAAGTAGTTATAACTTGTTTCTCAACATGATTATTTGTTTAATTGTTGTTTTTGAAGTACATTAGTTCAAAGTTGTGCATATGATTGAGTTTGACTCCAGTATTGATATTTATGATTTTCCCAAAATTCGCGATATTTCATGCAATTTTTCCACATTTTCCCCAAAAATGCTTCAAAATTATATTGAAGATTTTTGTAAATATACTTATCCCGAATATAAAACACTAAGTGTTTCATGTTCATCTAGTTGCAGTTTTGAAAACTAATCGTCATAATACAAGTGGTTTTTTCTCAAATTCCAGAAAGTCTGAATGTGTGTTGTTTGTGGTCTCCATAGCAACATACCTGTATGTTTTAAACCTTTGAAATGTTTCAGTGGTGAAATTTCATACATTATAGATTATTAATATTGTCATTTTATTTTCAAGGTTACCTATTTTATATGTCAAAATGAAATATTTTTTTACTTAAAATTCCATTTTCATGATGTTGCTAAGGAAAAGAAACGGTTGCTAGGGAATAAAAACGGTTGCTATGGAAATGTCCAAGTACTTATAACATGTTTCTCAACCTAATTATTTGTTTTTATGCTGTTTTTGAGGTAAAATGATCAAAACTGTGCCTATGTTTAAGGTTAAATCTATTTATGGTATTTATCATTTTTTCCAAAATTTGTGATTTTTGGGCATTTTTTACACGTTTCCCTTCAGAGTGCTGCAAAATTTTATTAATGATTCTTGTAAAGGAACTCTTCCTCAATAATAGACACTGCGTGGTTTATATGTATCTGGTTGCAGATTTTTAAAAAACGATTTTAAATTAGGGCAATTTTTCAAAATTGTGAATTATTGAAAAGTAGGTCAACTTTTGGTAACCATAGCAACTTAAGTATAAGGTTTAAAGTTTTAAAAACATTCTTTTGTGAAATTTGATATGTTATTGAATTATGATAAAAGGTATTGAAGTATGTTGTATATTTGTAAATGTAAATAAAATCTACTTCAAAATCGTGAAAAATCATTTCATTTCCTCAGTATCCATGGCAACAACAAAAAAAAATAAAAAAAAAATAGAAAAAAACAAAAAAAAATTGAAAATGAATGGCATCATATGTCTAGTTTCATTACTGTGGTCAGTTTAAAGTCAAAAAATAAAAATCGAAAATTTTTGAGTTTCCAAAAAAGCTTGATGGTTCGTGTCAGGCTCTCTTATAAGTGTGTGTAATTTGATGCATTTTGTATGGCTAGAAAGTGGTGGTTTCATTCTCAGTTCGTAAACCTTAAAGCTAAAATTCATCTTCGTTTTCATGTCAAATAAGATGAATTCATCTTAAAGAGAATTGTCTAAAAAAAAAGATAAGCAAAACTTGCGATTTAAAAAATCAACCCCTAACCCGAGTTATAACCTTATAAAGATACGTGATTTACAGGCGCGCGTAAAACGAAACTGAAATTTACCTGTGGACCAGATATGGATGATGACGTCAATTGTGCAATCCCATTATAGCCGTGTTAACCTTACATGTATAAACGGTCAACTTTAACTTCAAATTACGGTGACGTTGCAAAAGCAAATATATTAAATAAAAGCATTTTGTGGTGTTTATCATTTGGCCATTAAAGTGGAGAAAAAAATGTGACATTTTTTCGTGAATTTAAACAGTAAAATACAGTTATATTTACATGCTGTGGTCCAAAAATTCTCGAGTATTATACGCTTGATGATAGTGGAAATTTCCGGAAAATTGCCTTTATATCACTCTTTTAACCCATTCTCACACATTGACGCTGTTTGACGCCTCACAAGATAAAGGCTTTGGAAAACATTGTGGAAATGAAGAAATTGCTTGCGACAAGCAATTTCTTCATTTTCCACAATGTTTTCTATCCCAAAAGTCAAACAATTTCAAAATTTTATCAAATTGAAAATATCGTCTGCAACTTCTGTCAATTTGGACGAGCTCAAATCTTTGCCGTCTTGAAAGGGGTTTACATGTAGATTTAGGATAAATGTTTCTTGTAAACCTCTTAAAAGATATATAATTGTGTTGAGAAGTATTCTAGAAATGTCATTTTCTCCAATAACAAAGGAAATCCAACTCTTACATGAAATATTCCGTGAATTCTACCAATCTATCGTATATCTTACACCTTGTATTATATTGTTTTTTTTTTTATTATTATTATTATTATTATTATTATTATTATTTTATACTGAATTTTATTGGGTTGTTCAATTTGGGAAGACGCAATATGGAGCGTTAAAATCTTAGGTAGGGACAATATATATGCCGGGATGTAACTTGTACAATTTTCAACCGTTTCCCAAAGACAAAATTTAAGTCTATTAATATGCGGCCCATTGTAAAAAAAAAACAGCGGGGAAATGTGAAGTTCTTGGTTATTTTTTTATTATTATTATTTTCCTGACTGAATCAATGCAAAAACTTGTTTGAGAAAGGGTGTGGTAAGCTAGCACTTAATTGACATATTATTTGCATGCAAGTGTCAACTGTTTAATGTCTTGTCTAACAAACTGGTATAATATGAAATACCGGTATTTGTTTGATGGGATTATTCGTATCAAAGGATTACGTAATAAATGGACTTGGTTGGTACAACACACCAGTTTGCAGGTGCGCTACCAGAACATAGTATCAAGAATACCAAAAAACTTTAGTTACGGCATTTTTGCCGCTATTTTTAACATGACTTACCGTTTGCTTCTTGATCCTTTACCAGATCATTTCTCGATGTTTAAAAAACCTCTCTGTTTGAAATATGCAAACATTAGGAAAAAACACTACCTCACTAATTCCCCTTACAATATGAAAATACTGTATTAATTTACTCTTTCCCATCAGAGATCAGGTTTCGACATCCACATTAGAAATCGTTTGGGGAAAAAAATCATTGAAAGAAAAGAAGAAATTGATGACGGTAAAGAATTTCTCACTTTCCCTAAATATTGTCAGTACTAAACCAAACACATTTTCTTTTTTTTTAACATCAGTTACTTGTCGTCTAAAAGCATTTACTCAAAAATTAAAATACTTATCTGAATTCTTCCCAACATAATGTAACATAGTTAAATGTCATTTACTTCAATATTTGCGTACTAATTATATACTATTTACGCATGTATTAGGCCATTAATAGGCCTTTAAATTCTTTAACAAGTTTTTGCATTTTTTCAGTCAGGAAAATAAAATACCGAAATAATTTCTAACCAAGAACTTCACATTTCAACGCTGTTTTCTTTAAAATGGGCTGCATATTTTTTAGACTTATATTTTGTCCTTGGGAAACGGTTGAAAATTGTGCGAGTTACGTCAAGGGATATAAATTGTCCATACCCAAGGTTTTAATGTTATATATTGCAACTTCGCAAATGGAACAGTCTTACAAATTTTAGTTTGACAAAACAATATAATACAAGGCGTGACACATTCAAAATATTGTACAAATCACGGAATAATAAATGTAAGAATGGGATTTCCTTTGTTATTGGAGAAAACGACATTTCTACAATACTTCTCGACATAATTATGTATCTTAACAGATTCACAAGAAACATTTATCCTAAATCTACAGATTAAAAAAGCATATTAATTGCACTATTCTGTAAATTCCCACTATCACCAAGCGTATAATACTAGAGAATTTTTGGACCACGGCATGTTAATATAACTGAATTTTACTGTTCAAATTCACGAAAAAATGTCACATTTTTTTCTCCACTTTAATGGCCAAATGATAAACACCATAAAATGCTTTTATTTAGTATATTTGCTTTTGCAACGTCATCGCAATTTGAAGTTAAAGTTGACCGTTTATACATGTGAGGTTAACACGGCTATAATGGGATTGCACAATTGACGTCATCATCCATATCTGGTCCACAGGTAAATTTCAGTTTCGTTTTACGCGCGCCTGTAAATCACGTATCTTTATCAGGTTATAACTCGGGTTAGGGGTTGATTTTTTCATCGCAATTTTTGCTAATCTTTTTTTTAGACAATTCTCTTTAAGATGAATTCATCTTATTTGACATGAAAACGAAGATGAATTTCAGCTTTAAAGCATTAAAAAAAACATAAAAAGCTGAGTGGTTGTTTTGTCTTTTTAAGGTCATTTTATCCTTTCTCAGGTGGTAAATATTTGCACTGGTCTAATTTGAAAGCTGCTGAAGACTACAACTTTTTGTTGATAAAGAAAGGATTGGTGGAAAGTAGATTCTATATGCTACCCCCAGAAAATGATATGACAAAAAGAGAAAATATTTGTTTTGAATCTATGAAGAACGGTTTCGAAAAACATTGTGGAAAATGGAGAAATTACTTGTTGCAAGCTATTCCTTTATTTCCCACAATGTTTTCTACCACGAAAGACAGAAAATGTAAGAATTCCATTCGCTTGAAACCATCGTCTGAACAACTTTCAATATTGACTAGTCTATAATTTTTTTCGCACGGTAATGGGTTTATGTCGCAATAAAATTTACATCATACAGGACAAAATATGACCATTATGATCAAATGTGATCATAATAAGTTTTGATATGCTTCATCCATAATTTAGAAATACATCTATCATCGATGGGAAGTTAAAACCTCGTACCCCATGTTTTTCAAGCTGTAGTTACGCGGTTAAAGGCATATTTTCAGCGGGAAGTCAAAACTTCGTAACTCTAGCTTTTTCAAGGTGTAGTTACGAAGTTATGACATCCCACTGATGTAATATTTCGTCTATTTTATGGTTTCTTGGGTCAATGCGTAGTTGGTCCTTTGAATCAATTGTGTCAAGCCTAAGAGACACAGTGGATAACCCATGTGACTTTTGGGGAACGTTCACATCAAAAAATCGTCTGCTTCAAGTATGTTTTGTCTAATTTCTCAGCTAATAGCCTACACTAGATACGGATTTTGACGAGATAATGTTTACAGTACGCGCCTGAAAAAGAGTCATTCCTGGTTCTAACGCACTTTGCACCGAACTACACGGTTTCATTCAAAATTAGAGCTTTCACTGGAATGTTTGAAGAAACCATGGGATTCGGTGCAGAGTGAAATGGAATCGGGGTTATCCACCGTAAAAAGGTAAAGATGTCAATTGGAAATTTCTTTTTACGTACGCAGGGGAATGGGTTCTCAGAAAACATCGAGAGAAAAAAGGGGGAAAAGTTTTTAGCCCTTTCCCCTCCATATCATCATTGGAAAAAAATGCAAAAAATACAGTTGACAGTTGTTATCTCGACATCGGATGAGACAAATTTCTGCTTAAGTCGAACTGAAGATCTGGCACCGTCATGGGCATCAAAAAATAAAAAAAATCATTTGAAATAAATGTAACATTAGAACTATAGTAGGAAAAGGAAAAGAAATTGCTCGCATGCCGAGCAATTTCTTTCCTTTTCCCTTCTATAGTTCTAATGTTACAATTACACCTTATGAGCGACAAAACCGGTTTAGTAGCATTTAATCGAAACTAAACAAAAACCGGATGAGTCAAACTCCGCATATCTCGAGGTAAAATTACGTTCTCTATGACCTCGACACAACGCGTTTCAACTGTACATTTCGTCGGTGTAAATGCAAAACCTCGTATGCCATTTTTTTTTCTATTTTCAAAGCAAAAACTTGTATGTCCAGTTAAGACAGTTCTTGCAGGTTTTGGCATATTTTACTTATCGATAAAAAAGACACATTGTATGTGAACAATATGTCAGAATTTCATATAAAATCTTTCAATTTCGCAAAAGTTATTGTTATTTTTTTTTCTTCCCCTTTAAAATCTTCCCAAAAAAGAGATACGAGGTTTTGCATTAACACCGACGATTTGTTTTATAACCCATATCGTTGTCTGCATCTTTTTATATTCGCCCAAAGGGTCGTATTATGTTATAGCCCCGGTCTGTCTGTCCGTCTGTCTATCCGTCCATTCTCAATTTCTTGTGTGCGCAACTCCTCCTACAGTTTTGATCGGAATTTGATCAAACTTACCACAATGAATTTCCATGGTGTCTAGTTGTGCACACCGCTTACGGAATTCAGATAATTCTTTTTGTTCTTGAATTATCTGCCCTTGAATTTAAAAATTGCCAGTTTTACTGACAAGCCCCTCTCGGGCGTATATGCGCAGCTCTGCGAAGCTCCTGTTTTCAAATAGGAGCAGTCAACATTTCTTTGATTAAGAAAGGATAAATAAATAAGACGGAACCCAATAAGAGAAAATAGTCAAAATACTAAATAAAGTTGACGTTAGGTTTTTCGACATCGTGTAAGTCGAATTTATGTTAACCCTTTCCCAAACATCAAAATTTTGGGGTGGTTTAATTCAAAAGCAGCTACAAACGACAAAATGCATATTGATAAAGAGAGAATTTGTGTATGGAATAGCACAGAAAATATTGAGACAAAAGGAGAAACTGCTGGTTATCAGCAGTTTCTTCTTTTGTCTCAATGTTTCTCAAGCCATTTGTTTTAGGGACGTCAAAATCAGGTCTTGTTTGGGAAAGGGTTAAAGTCAAAGTGAAAGACTGGTGAAAATCAATGAAATTAGAATAAACATGTTACAAAATTATTTGGAATATTATTAAGGTTGAAATATGTTTGTAACGGGAAAGAAAATGCTTATTTCGATTAATTTCTTTCTTTCAGCTATATTTCAAATATAACCTAATGGACTTTTAAAAAATACAATACTCATACCATTTAAATCGAAATTTAAGAATCGGACGAGTCTAAATCCGGATGTCTAGAGGTAAAATCACTTTCCCTATTACGGATTTCCAACTCCCTATATACAAATTCACCAGATTTAACACATTCCAAAAAAGGACTTTATTTTGATGCCCATAAAAGATAACATTTGGGAGAACATTGGGGCAAAATAATGAAATTCTGATAAACAGTATTTTCTTCCTTTCCATCAATATTTTCTCGGTTATAATCATACACTCAGATACTACGGATTTTGAGTTTTAAAACTCTTATCAAGGGCATTGAACTCTCCAAATCCCTTTAGACAAAGTCACCAACTTTATTTAACACGTTCCAAAACAATGGACTTTGTTTTGATGCCCCTAAAAGATATAAGATAAAGGTTGGGAGAACATTGAGGCAAAAGAATAGTTTTGTATAAACAGCATTTTCTTCCTTTCCATCAATAGTTTCTTGGTTATAATTATACACAACCTAGATATTGCAGATTTGGAGTTTTAAAACTGTTATCAAGGACATTGAACTTTTCAAATCCCTTTAGACAAAATCACCAGATTTGACCCGTCCCAATAAAAAAGAACTTTGTTTTGGTGCCTCTAAAAGATAAAGTTTGGGAGAACATTGGGACAAAAGAATAGTCTTTTCATAAACATCATTTTCTTCCTTTCCATCAATAGTTTCTTGGTTATAATTATACACAACTCAGATAGTACGTATATTCAGTTTTAAAACTGTTATCAAGGGCATTGAACTCTCCAAATCCCTTTAGACAAAGTCACCAGATTTGACACGTTCCAATAAAAAAGGACTTTGTTTTGGTGCCCCTAAAAGATAAAGTTGGGGAGAACATTGAGGCAAAAGAAGAAAAATCTGATGAACAGCATTTTCTTCCTTTCCATCAATATTTACTTGCCCATATCATACAAAAAACTATCTTTATTAACGTCCCTTTTGTCATCTGAAGAAGTTTTCAGATTAGTTCCAGTCTAGAATTCTGCTGTCTGAGAGAGGGTTGATAACATTGGTCATTTAAAGGGACATTTCATTCCAATTTCAATTTTCTAAAGTATGTCTAGATGCCAAGATTGGTTATTCTAATGAGTATAAATACAATTACATGTAGTTTTTTTAAGTTGTTGCCAATAAGCGAGAAACACGCATTTAAAGTTGAGACATAATCAATAAATTGCATATAAATCCGAACTGTTGTCCACAACAATTTGTTCAATTTTAACACAAAAATATAAATTTCTCGTAAACGGCGCAATATTTTGGCTTGAAATTTTCAGAATGTTCATAAGGAAATATGCTCTTTCAGATGAAAATAAAAGTAAAATTTATGACAAAAAATTCTGAAATGTCACTTTAAAAGTTATATCGTCGTTATATCGTCGTTTTTTCAACAATAACCTCGTAACTGCAGCTTGTTTAAAACTGCAGTTACGAGGTTTTTGTTGAAAAGCGAGGACATATAATAAAAAGCTTCATTTCATTTTAATGATTTTTACTTGGGCTAGTTCAAAAGTAGGCCTAATTATATTCCTTTGTGGCATTTGAAAAAAAGGTCATTTTTTTCTCTCATCCAGGCCTGTTCTCATCAATCGATTAACGAAATCTTTAGCCCTTTCCGAAAGTGAGAAAACAGACATCCGATTTTATAGCTGAGACTGAAATCGACGAATTTGATGTTGATTATTGTAGGATTATACATAATATGTATCTACAATTAGCACACATGTTATTGAGACAAAGGGAGAATATGTTTATTATAAGCACTTTCATCTTTTGCTTCAATGCTTCCCAAAATCTATTTTTTAGGGCTTGAAATGAGGCATTGTTTTGGGTTTTGTGTACTTATTAGATTTGACATCGAGAACGGTCTAATTAAAAACAGGAATGTTTTGTGCAGACTGGTCTGTATTCAAAGATATTGCAGGAGACAATTTCAAGTGAATTAAATTTATACGTTTATGTCTTAATTTGTAGAAAAAACAGTTGGAAATAAAGCAATTGCTTGTCACAAGCAGTTTCTTCATTTTCCACAATGTTTTCCCAAGCCCTTCCTTGTGAAGAAGTAAAAAGGTGTCACTGTGCAGTAATGGGTTATTTTAATCTCGGGTTACGATTAGTGAAATAGAGATCGATTTTCTGAGTACATTGCGCTAAAATAGATCGATTAAAACCGTTGTAGATAGAGTTTTATCATAGAAATTCGGACAAGTGACGTCACTAGATACTTGTATAAAACCGAACTCAATTGAGATAATAACTAAATTAAGGGAAGCAATTCTGTTCTGAAAAAGAAATATTCGTAGTAAAGGTTGTGCCCCTTTGACCTATATCAATAGTTTTATATTCAATTTGGTGAAATGCCGCGTTGGCAATGAAGTTATTCCTTTCCCAAATAAGATCTGGTTTTGACGTCCTTGTTAGGATAGGTTTGAGAAAACATTGAGGCAAAAGAAGAAAATGCTGGTAACCAGCATTTTTTTCCTTTTGTCTCAATATTTCTGTGCTATATCATACACAAATGTTAATCTTTTTTACCTTCGACTTCAGAATCTTTCAAATTGAAACACAATACAATTTTGCTGTTTGGGAAGGGTTTAGCGGAAAGTAAGTGACACTTCCATTTTTGTTACGGTTCTCACGTAAAACGAAATGCACATACCGTGTAATCATATGTGACCCGTCACGCTAAAAGGGACCTTATCCGTACTCCAAAAATCCAAATTTTGACAAATTCGTCAGTCTCAGCAAATGTCAACCAGATCCCGTATGCGACAAATGAAGATATAGTAAGATAGGGAAAACATTCCGGATTTAGAAAATTAAATAAAAGTGAAAAGTGTCGGCCCTAGTCTGGCTGCGCGGACTGCGCAGACTGACTAGGGTGGATTTTTTCACACTTCCTATTAGGTCCCTTTTAGCGTGACGGGTCACATATTAAAAAAAATCACACATGAGAGAATTCGGTTCAATATAAAAGCTGTTGCAGCCGATAGAACAGGGAACGATTTTATCCACTAAATCGTAACGTAATTTCGGACAAACACTATTATTTCATGGGTGTTGTTATAAAATCTCGTAACCGCGGCTTGATTCAAGCCGTAGTTACGAGATTTTATTACAACACCTACGGTTTATCAAAACATAACCTTAAACCTAGTCTATGTTTATCGCAAAACTCATTGCCATTGTTGATCATACGGGTTGAATCCTTGTACAATGTAGCTTGGAAATTTTTTAGGCTATCAGAGAAAATGCTTATTATCACCATTTTCTTCTTTTCACGACGTTCTCGTGAGCTTTTTCTACCAGGGACGCTAAAAGCAGTTCTTGTTTGGGAAAGGCTTAAATAAATGCAAAATATTTCGTCATATTTCTTCAAAAAATCGTAAAAGCTTACAAATGTTTTGCTGTAAAGCTGAAGTTACGATATTTTGGCAGAAAACCATTGCATTTCTGCAACACAGGGATTGTTGTTTTTATCTCTTCCCCAAAAAAACAATCTATTGTAAAACCACTTCACTTTGGACAAAATACGTATGATTTAGTGTGTAGAATTCGCATATCTTATCATAAAATACATTGAGAAAAAGGCGGAATTGCTAATAAGAAATCATTTCTTATTTTCTGTCGTTGCTTTCCAAAACAGGCGTTTTGATAAATTGCGCCAAATTCAAGGCATGTTTGCGAAAGGGCTAACCCATTTTCCAATAACAATTATTAGTTCCGTTAAGACAAATAAAACAATCGGAAAAGAGGAGTGGCGGAGTATGAATATCCGCAATATTCCTCATTCCGGGACGATTAACCCTTTCCCAAACGGCCAAACTTTAGACTATTTATTTTGAGAAATAAAACAATCGGGAAAAGGGGAGTTGTGAATCATTATCCGCAATATTCCTCATTCCGGGATGGTAAACCCCTTTTCTAAACAAGACTTTGTTTTGACATCCCTAATAGAATGGGCTCTGGAAATCATTGAGACAAAAGAAGAAATGCCGAATTAGAATTTTGATTAGCTAAAATTTCCTATTAACGTCTGCGCTATATTGTATTTATATGTATTTTTTTCTTTTTTCTCAATGTTTTCAAAAGACTTCAATATCAGGAACGACAGAGCAATGTTTTGTTTTGGGAACGTTTACTCCTTTGCTAAACGACATTTGCGTTTTCTGGTATCCCATTGTGGGTACAAAATCAATTGACGAAAAAGGAGCGGCGCAGTTAAAATCGTTTTTCCTTATGTCGGGATGGTTTATTACTCAGAATCAATATTTTGCCCCGTTACCTAAACACGTATGGTTTTGAAGTCCCCAATAGGAAATGTTTTGGTAAACATAGAGGCAAAAAAGAATATGCTGGTTATGCTGTAAATGATAGATGAAAAATCTTTTACCGTAACGTTTTCATGGCTATAAGGTACACACTTAGTTTTCTATTCTATTCCATATCAATTTTTTAGTGTTCGTCCTAGTTTTTGGGCCAATGAAATTGCAGTATATTTGAAAAATTCACATAAACGCACTGTCGGTCACGGATATACATAGCCACGCCCCCGTTTCCTGTGCAGCTATGAAAAATGATGTGTTTTTTGCGAAAATGATGTAATTTTGGGGAAAATGGTGTAATTCCAGTAAGATCCGCTCGATAGTAGCTCTGGTCGGAATCGTGGTTTATACAGAATGTCAGTAGAAGCGTATGTTTTCATTGGTTGACGAACACTAAGGCAGATAGAGTCTGTATAGTAGATTCTACGCGACATAAACGTTCAAAGGCTGCGCCTTTTGAACGTTTATATCGCGTAGAATTTACTTTTCAGACTCTATCTAATACGTAGTTTGCAAGGGCTTTTAAAGTGACATTTCAGAATTTTTCGTCGTGAATTTTACTATTATTTTTATCTGAAAGAGCATATTTCCTAATGAAAATTCTGAAAATTTTAAGCCAAAATATTGCGCCGTTTACGAGAAATTTATATTTTTGTGTTAAAATTGAACAAATTGTTGTGGACAACAGTTCTGATTTATATGCAATTTATAGATTATGTCTCAACTTTAAATGCGTATTTCTCGCTTATTGGCAACAACTTAAAAAAACTAATAGTATTTTTTACTCATTAGAATAATCAATCTTGGCATCAAGACATACTTTAAAAAATTGAACTTGGAACGAAATGTCCCTTTAAAGTTATCCGGCCTAAAATATTGTTGTTTGGGGGAAAGGGATTAGTTCCGTTGACCCAATCCCAAACAAGACCTGGTTTTGACGTCCCTACTAATATAGGCTTTGGAAATCATTGATGCAAAAGAGGAAGATGATGATAACTAACATTTTCTCCTTTTGCCTCAATATTTTCTATGCCTACACTTTACATTAGTTCATTCTTTATTTCGACCAATTTCGTCATCTGTAGAAAATTTAACAATCTGTAGAAATAGTAACAATCCTGTTTTTGTCGTTTGGAGAAGGTTTATCCCATAACCAAACGACTTATGCAATTATTTCTGGTAAACCATATTGAGTACAAAATCAATCGACGAATTAAAGGAGCGGTTTAGTAAACCCAATTTTCCTGGTTTCGGGATGGATATCTGATGAAATAACTCATTAACCCTTTTCCAAACAGAAAAGTCTAATTCAAAAACTGCTGAAGATGTCAAAATGGTTAATTGCAGATAGAGCAATTTTGTATACAATTAAGTTCAGGAAATATTGAGGCAAAAGGAGAAAATGATGATTTTCAGCATTTTCCTCTTTTTCCTTAATGGTTTCCCAGTTCTTTTCTACTAGGGACGTCAAAACAAGTTCTTGTTTGTTAAAGGGACATTTCATTCCAATTTCAATTTTTTAAAGTATGTCTTGGTGCCATGATTGGTTATTCTAATGAGTATAAATACTATTAGTTCTTTGAAGTTGTTGCCAATAAGCGAGAAACACGCATTTAAAGTTGAGACATAATCGATAAATTGCATATAAATCCGAACTGTTGTCCACAACAATTTGTTCAATTTCAACACAAAAATATAAATTTCTCGTAAACGGCGCAATATTTTAGCTTGAAATTTTCAGAATTTTCATAAGAAAATATGCTCTTTCAGATAAAAATAAAAGTAAAATTTATGACAAAAAATTTTGAAATGTCACTTTAAAGGGTTAACCAAAATAGTAATTACGTTTAGTATCTATCTTTTTATTCTATGCGGCATATCGCTCCTTTTCAACAAAAACCTCGTATCTACAGCTTGTTAAAAAGTTGGTTGATCTTCAATTACTTTATTATCAGCTGATTTTTTCAAGAATACACCACGTGCAGCTTATTCCTGGTATTTCCGCGCCTTCTCTGCTTCAAACCAGCATGAAATGGTCAGGCATTAACAAAACTATTGATGATTTTCTGAAATTTTGAATTACGTGATCAGTCACGGTGGTAAATCTTTCTCGCACAAGGCCTAGTTTTAGGTGTCTCTAATAGAAAGGACTGGAGAAAACATTGAGACAAATTTTGAAAGTAGAAAATGCTGGTGATTTTGCCCACTGTTCAGTGCTGAATGTGGGACAAAAGCCAACTGGGACAAAAAGCCCACTGAACATAAGCCCAATGGAGAAAAAACCCACTGGACAAAATCCCACTCCTCATTATATTAACCCTTTCCAATGAACAAGCCTTCGTTTTGACGTGCATAATGAAAAACGGCTTGGGAAATATTGCTTGATAACCAGCATTTTTTCCCCTTTTGCATCGATATTTTTGTGATATTTTACATATTACAATACCGTTGGCTCGATCGTTCAATTAGGACCAGCCTAAAAACGATCCCTTTGAATTAAGGTTGAAGAACGATAGACAAAAGCAATATTCCATACATTTAAGGATTGACAATGGTTAAACAATGGGTACAATACTTAGAAATTGATTAGAACGTAATTAAAGCTTTCCCAAACGGAAAAGAATTCGATCGGTTCAATTTGAAAGCAGCTGCAGATTAGTAAGTGAATATTTTGATGCTTTTCAACGAAAATCTCGTAACTTTAGCTTGTTATAAGCTACAGTTACGAGGTTTTCGTTAAAAATCTTCGATTTTTAATAACAGATTTTGTGAACAATGTTACACAGAATGTGTTGAACAAAAGGAGAAAAAGTTGGTGTTTCTCCTTTGTTTTAAAGCTTTCCCATGCCTTTTCTAATAGGGCCTGGTAGGGCCTTGAAAGGATTAAACAATAGATTATCATTGAAACAGATACTGACAGATCAGTCAAATTACTTTCATTGTCTTTAACGTAGGATAGTTATTCAACCCTTCCCCCAAACAATTCCTAGTTTGAAATCCTTGTTGCAAGGGGCTTTGGAAACATTGAGATAAAAGAAGAAAATATTGATAATGACCACCTTCTCACTCAAATAAATATTCAGACTCTGTCCCGGACAGGCACTTAAGGGGGAATGCTCCAGTTTTTCGGAACACTCGGTCTTTACTGTAGTAAATTAAATGTTTCGTACCAATATGTTTCGATACCATATTTTCAATAATATAACACATTATTACAATTTACCATTTTCGATGGTTAAAGTGTATTTATTATGCGAAACTGATTTCCTTAAGACGGAAATCGATTATTTGGAGCAAGACTGTCGTAAGTGTGTATGCAGTTACCGCTGTTTTGCGTCATTTTATTCATGTATAATTGATAAAAAATGCTGTAACTCACTAATAAGTGCGCTGACCTATACATTTTCTTTTTGAATTATTACCAGGACATGTTGCTTAATACAATGAGGGAGTTTTATCAAATTCTATTATGTAGAACTTGAAATATTTTCAAAAATATGCAAATTTTGACATAAAACACTCCAGCTTCGTTGATCTAACCGAACACGTGAACATGCTGTTTTATACATTTACGCGTTTATAGTAGCACATGTTTTGGGTTTTCTGTCTTTATTAAATGTAAGACATTACTTTAAATCCGTTTTCGGGACTAAACGATGAATATACAGCATTTTATTAGCATTTTAGTGACCTTGGACAGGTGACAGAATTGTGCATTTTTTCGATGTAGGGGTATGTGATACGAATGCCTATAAAATTCAAACAAGATCGCTGACCATCTATTTTTATTTTATTTTTCAATTGGTAATAACATGTAATTTCGTCATACAAAATATAAATAAATTCTATTATTGGGAAAAAAATTAGGAAACTGGAGCATTCCCTCTTAAGCCCCCATCCCCCCAACACCACCACCAATATGAAAGTGCTTCCTACGGGCCCGACTGCAGCTTAATACAAGCTGTCGTTACGAGATTTTTGTTGAAAAGCAGTGGTATATAGTTTTGGTAATACATGTAAAGTTCAACACTCTTGATTTTACGCAAAACACAAAATGAAAAAGATATACACAAATTCACATCTCTGCTTTCCAACAAAAAAACCTCGTAATTTCAGCTGCGGTAACGAGGCTTTTGTTAAAAAGCGATGATATGATGCGTTTTTAATGCCATTCAGTATAAAATTTCTGTTTGGGAGAGGGTTAGGCATGATACATCAACAGTTCCAATATTTATATACAATATAAGGAGCGTCTACTTATATATGTTCAATGTAACATAAAGTATTGTCTTTCAACTGGGATGGACGCTTATTTATTGACTTTCAACAGACAAATATGGCGCGCGAATAGGGTCTAAAGTCAATATAGCGCTAGACCTATAATTATAATAGGGGTATACCGCTAAAAATAGCGGTCTACCCTTAAATTTTTATTGGTCTACCGATAAAAATGTTGGTCTACCCATAAAATAAAGATAGACCGCTATTTCAATTAACGGTCTAGCGATAAATTACCGGTTGACCGATAATTATTTTTGACCCTTCTGCTCGAAATCTCATTAGCCAATCAAATGGCTCGTTACATCCTCAACACACCGGAAATAAGCGATATCTGTATAGTACAAGCTCTGTGATTGGCTATCGAAAAAAATAGGGGTCTACCGATAAAAATAGCGGTTTACCGATAATTTTATCGCTAGACCATTAATTGAAATAGCGGTCTACCCTTATTTAATGGGTAGACCGATATTTTTATCGGTAGACCGATAAAAATTTAAGGGTAGACCGCTATTTTTAGCGGTCTACCCCTATTCTTATTATAGATCTAGCGCTATATTGACTTTAGACCCTTTTCGCGCGCCATAGACAAAGGCCTCGACGTATATTATATGAGCGGTTTTCGGGTACAGCCGTTCAACCCATTTCAAGACGGCAAATCGTCGCTTTTCAACGAAAACCTCGTAACTGCAGCTTGCTTTAAGCTGCAGTTACGAGGTTTTCGTTGAAAAGCAGCGAAATTTTCCAACTATTCTGAGATGGAAGCTTTTGCCGACGACAAAATGAATGTAGTATTTGTGTAGAATATATACCACAGAAAATATTGAAGTAAAAGGAGAAAATGCTGGTATTTTCTCGTTTGTTTCTAAATAGTTTATGGGTTGTTTTGCACAAACAATCTTATTTCATTCATATTTTTTTCTGAAACAACTTTCAAGATGAAAAATAATGGTTTTCGGTTTAGACATCGTTAAAAAGCCATTTTGACGTCATAGCATCTCAGCACAAACTTTGAAGCTTCATTCAGTTACATGATTGCTGGATACATTCGGACGTGTAATAACTATAGCTTACTAGCAATTTTACCCGTCTCGAAATTTGACCTTTGACCTCGATGACCTTGACCTATCCGGGGCTGACCTTTGACCTCGATTACCTTGACCTATCCGGGGCTGCACTCCACCTAATCCCGTCCCGTAACCCGTAAGCAATCCCGTCCCGTAACCCGTAAAAACGATAAATTTGACCTTTGACCTCGATGACCTTGACCTTTCAAAAAATGAACCCCTCAAGCTAATATCCGGGGCCGCCCTCCACCTTCCCTCCAAGTTTGGTGAAGATCGGCACAAGGACCTGGGAGGAGTAGGGGAACAAACAGACAAACAGACAAACGTTGCTCAAATTATAGTGTGATTCAAACTGTAGTCGCAACATAAATAACAAATAATGCACGAGGGCGCCAGCTCAAGTGGATCATTTATTGAGATACTAACTCAGATTATTCCAATATTGAGAAAAAGGGAGAAATGTTAACCAGTATTTTGTTCTTTTCTTCCAAATGCTTTCCATAAAGCTTTTATAACATAAGTGTAAAACAAGAGCAACATCTTCCCTTTATTTTTCTCTTTGTTCTTATCTTCTCCCGTAGATTATTTTGCTCAAGAGACTTTAGAACAAGGTCTTGTTTGGGAAAGCGATAAATGAAAAATGTTGAGTGTGGTTAGTCGTTGACCACGCTATTGTGTTTAAATACAGGCATGATAAGATTACGTCCATCCTCGTTTTTTAAAACCACACGAAGGGTCAATCTGTTCTGAAGATTTCGGACATTGTGACAAAATAAGTCAATGACATTTTGACCTAGCTTAAACGCTAGTTAACAACGGCAAAAACGTAACTGCTGCAATTATGAAAAGCGGCTAAAGACGACAAAATGGATGGTGATATAAAATAACCTGGCATGTGGATGATAATTATGATGTATAAAATATTGAGACAATAAACAGAAACTACTGGTAATCAGCATGTTCTTCTTTTGTGTCAAGGTTTTCCCAAACTATCTCTATTAAGAACTCCAACAACATTTTTTGCTATTGATTAGAGTTTGATTTTAAAATTTGGGTTTAAGACTTTCCCCAGTCAACAAAAATTTGTATTTGATAGCATTCACAGATGATAAATTTATGGGTGTTAATAAAGATAAAGTCAGCGTACAAAATGACAAAGAAAATAGTGAGATAAAAGGGGAAAATGCTCTTTATCAGAAATTTCGTCTTTTGTTCAATTTTTGCAAACCCTTTCTATACTCCTCACAAAAAGTTAAGCAACAAAAGTAATTCTCTCAATATTATTTTTATACACGCGGAAATTTTTGCACAGATATGTTATTCGGACAGCCATATCTATGCTTAAACACTTTAAAAAAATACGGAATGCTATCGTCTCCAAAAACAGCTATCACGTGATTAGAACACACTCACCCCCAAAACATACATGCAAAATGTGTCGCATATACGGATTTCAAACTTTGAATTAGCTCCGTGTGTGCTTAAAACGCGTAAATTTGACAACTTTGATGTCATAAACATTTGAATCATGCCAATACGTCACTTGACTCCAATTGAAGTGGCTCAAATTGTTGGAATGCTACAGGGTGGGGCAACCAAGACTGCTGCTGCTATTCACTTTAGATTTCATCGCAGTAGTGACTGAAGAGCAATAACCCGATACAATCACACTGGACAGATGTCAGAGAGACCACGTTCAGGTCGTCTAAGAGTAACAACACTTTGTGAAGACCGTTATGTTGCAACTTTAATCCGTAGGAACTGGCCTACAAAGGCGAGATCGCTGGAAAATGACCTTCAGAGGGTGTCAGGAAATAGACTGTCCATCCAAACCACGAGGAACATGTTTCACACAGAAGGTCTAAGGTCCAGGATACCACTTCAACAGATCCAACTTCCCCCAAAAGATCGAAGGCAAAGATTAATATTGGAACATCAACATCAATACTGAGGGTCACTCGTTGGCGTCACAAACTCTTAACTGACTCGTCAAGATTCTGCCGTGATTCTAATGATGGCATGACACGTGTGTGGAGAAACGGTAATGAACGGTTTGCCGACTGTAACATCGCTGAACACGACCAATGTGAACTTAGGAGTTTGATGGTCTGGAGAGGTATCACTGTTTGCCACAGAACAGAGCTGGTTGTCATCAGACGAGGTTCAATGACTGGTGTTAGGTGCATTTTCGAGATCATCATGCCTGTTATCATCCTTCTGGCACAGTAAACAGATCCATCTGTTATGTTAATGGAGTGTAATGCACGTCCCTATCGTTCTGGAATTGTGACTGAAGTTCTGTGGACCAACAACATCAGACATATAGACTGGCCTGCTACGTCTCTAGACCTTAATTCGATAGAACATACATAGGACATTCTTTGAGGGTGTGTTTATGGTCAGCATGTTCGCCCACAGACTCTGGATGAACTGCAACAGGTCTTGCAGACAGAATGGAGGATCAATCCACAACGGACATTAGACAGACAAATCTTTTTGATGCCAAGGTGTGTTCGGGTGTGTGTTGAACGTCGTAGGGGTCATACCAGGTACTTGATGCTCGATCATGGCCTGAAGTGGCCGGAAAACAACTTTCTACACATTCTGAACTGCTGGCGAGTGACGTTTTGCACCATTGTTTCGTCGGGACGGTTTTCGAGGATCTGTAACTTTGTTATTGTTTGATGATTTTCCCAATCATTTAACGTAATTTGTGTAATTAGACCCCAACTTTGTATTGTATAAAACATAGATCATTAGATGTGATAAAACATATTTGAGAAAGAAAAGCATCTTTGTTGCTTAACTTTTTGTGAGGAGTATATTAGAAACGTCAAAACCGGGGCAGCGTTTTACTTACAAACATTCGAAAACTTTTTCGTAATTATGTAATAACACAAATGTCATTTGTTTGAACGAGAAATATGCCTTGGATCATTAAGGGGCAACCAGAATGCTTACTTTCAAATACGCCAAAAAATGTTCGTAAGTTTGTTTAGCAAAATGGAGTCTAGATATTTTTGGTGATAAGGGTATATGTCCATCCTAAAGCCACATGAATGGTCAATGTATTTAACAGTTGTTGGACATTTGGACGAAACATGTCATAACATGTCAATAACATTTTGACCTATCCAAGACTGTCACGCGCCATGCCTGAAACTGGATTTAACACATGCGGGGATCCAGAGATGGGACCCCGTCCCCACCTCGAACTTGTACTCAATGCTTATCAAAGTGATTTTTGGATAACTTTTTTTATGTGACAATACACACGCTGGGGATTGTGCATGATGGGATGGATAACGAATATGAAGTGTACGGACAAATTTGCCTCGCTTCAGGTAAGAAATTGTGCAATAATTTTCTTATTTCTGCTCCAATTTTCAAGCGGTTTGTTGCATGTACCCCGCATTAGTGAGCTCTTTCCTCTGATATATGACTTGTTTGTAGAATCTTTGTACTTTGTCCAAAAATTGATCCCAACCGACCAGAAAAACGACAAAAAATTCAGGCCCTTTTTCTAGTCGGTTGGGATCGGTTTTTGAGAAAAGTACAGGGAAGTTCCAGATAAATAATACACATGAGAAAAGGGCTCAGTAAGACGGAGTACATGCAACAAACCGCATGAAAATTGACGCAGAGATAAGAAAGTTATTGCACAAATTCTTACCTGAAGCGTGGTTAATTTGGCCGTATTCGTTACCATTTCGCTTTCTGGTCGGTTGGGACAAAATTTCGGAAAAAATATCATGAGTTATCTAATATGTCATACATCCGATGAAAAAGCTCGATAAGGCGGGGTACATGCAGCAAACCGCTTGAAAATTGATACAGAAATAACAGAGTTATTGCAAAATGTCTTACCTGAAGCGAGGCGAGTTGGCATCAAATTTTGTGCAAAAAATAGACTGGGTTTACCGTTATGTTTTGATAAACCGTCGGTGTTGTTATAACATCTCGTAACTACGGTTTGATTCAAGCTACTATTTATTTGTCCGAAATTACGTCACGGTTTACTTGATAAATTCGTTCCCTATTGTCGGTAGTCGTTATCCATCCCATCATGCACAATCCCCACCGTGAATACAGTCGGTCCGGAAAAAATGTGTGTATCCATGCATGTAACCCTTTCTTGAACGACGTCTTGTTTTGACATCCCAATAGGAATTGACTTGATACTGAATTGAGTTAAAATAAGAAAATATGAAAGCAAATAGTAAACTGTAATCTAATGTACGTGTTTACTTCTAAAAAACCTTTTAATTTATATCATGTGAAACTTTGTATATGATGTAATTATCTGAAAATAAAGTTTAAAAAAAAATAAGAAAATACTCATAACCAACATTTCCTCCTTTTACCTAAATATTTTCTGTGTTATAACGTGCCAAATTCTATATTGAACAACCTGCATAAATTATTGTCGACTCCAGTAGCTTTTTAATTGACCCCGTGTATTTTCTCGTTTGAATTGGAGTTTTTTTTTCCAGCTTGAAAAGGGCTAAAGTCCATCCCAAAACCGCAGAATGGTCAATGTCGGTGACAGGTGTGGATACATCGTGACAAAAACAGGCTACTTTGCAACAAAAACCTCGTAACTGCAGCTTAAAACAAGCTGCAGTTATAATATTTTTGTTAAAAAGCATCGATATATCGTGACAAAAGCTGTGGGTGACATCTTGATCATTGTCTGCACATGGCATTATTCTGCTATTTAACAAAACCTCGTAACTGCGACTTAAAACATGCTGCTGTTACGAGGTTTGTTTGTTGAAAAGCGATGACATTTTTAGAATCTTGGGTGCCGCATCATTATTTTAGATCATAATAAATAATATTGCGCTATGTACATAACTCTTTAGTTTGTCTCCAAAAAAGGTAGCAAGCGGACAATTCAACTAAAATTTCTGGTTAATTCCGCAATGTGGCCATTGCTAAAGTCCAGGGTTTCCAAACCTTCTAAATACATGTATTATGTATTCATCAGCCTATTCCTCACTGTGCCTCACTGTGTTGTAAGTTGTCCGTTAGGTTTGTGCAGTCATTCAAAGATGGCAACATGAGAGGTAGGTGTCATAGTTTTTCATCGATGAATTTCTTAAACGGTCGTATCTTGCCTTGATACTGATATCATTATACAGGGGAAATGTATACCTATCAACGGTTCTATATATCAAAGTACCAGTGTTGTCGTATCGTACTCGGTAGTTGTGCAAAGACAGCCCAACACGGCAAACTTTTTTCGAAGCGAGAAAGTTGCCCTTTGAAGGATGATTACATAGTAATCAGCGAACTAGGGAACAAACTATTGCTCTAACTTGGATGTTTTTAACATGCTCTTTTCTATGGTTACCGTTATAGTACACAAAAATGTCCAGAATGACCACAAAATCTGTGTTTACTAAATGGCCAAACAACGGTGTAGTCACAGTGAAAATATGCAGACACAACGGTGCAGTTTCTGTGTTTTATGTACGGTGTGGTTATATTTTCATAACAAATTGTGAACGGTGTAGACATAATGCAATAATGCAATTGTGAACGGTGTAGACTTGAAGCAATACAGAACTTATTATTTCTAGAATGATAATATTGTAGTGTTTAATGATAACGTTTTTATGGCTGGGAATCACGTTTTACAATAACTACCGAAATTCTTCAACAATTATGTTAATATATGACTTGTAAATGCTTCGCAGCTAGGAAGATGACAATATGTCTACAAAATATATTTTAATCGGAATAGAGACAGAATCTAGTTTCTTCGCTATTTGTCAAAGCAATTCCGTAAGGGTCAAATAGTAGAAAATACCAAGAATCTGCCGGTGTCTGTTTTATTTTGTCTTTTATTTTCAGTTCCATGCTGTCCACTTGTTACTGCTGTCCTCTCGAATGAAATTTCGAAAAGGTTTTGAAGCATTCGGAACAAGACCATTCCAGCCAGATATTAAAAGTGCACAGGAGGGAGATAAATTATCAGACAGGCCAAACAGGTTTTGGAAAACCTGAGCTTTAGTATAGTTTGAGTTTATTTGGGTTTTACGCCGTTTTCAACTGCCAACGGAACTTTAGTATAATTGTGGATATTATCAAGAAGTCAGACTAGGACATCATCCCCATTTGCGAGCATAGAATGCCCACTTGAGATAGACATTATCAACGTAGAAAATCAGGATTTTGGAATTATCAATCTTTCTATCGATGATATACCCGATTTTGTATGCATGAGTCCTGTACATAAAAAATACGAAGTTCAACACCCCATAAAGTCGTTCAAAAATCTCCGACCTTAATTCCTGATATTTCCATTGGACGTGCTGAAACAGGTGATACGGATAGCTCACGAGACATGAAAATAATGGCTGAAATGAATAGTTTATTTCTAGATGTGATTAAGTCATTGAGCAGCATTGATCAACTTGGTAATTGGTTATATCTTTTCATAACATGGTCAAGGAAGGTCGGTTCCCGATGGAAAACAGTTCATTTCATTTATTTATGGATGTGTGTAAGTTCTACTCTCTTGGAAGTACTTCAATGCGTTTTACTCTAATAGTCAAACAGTTTTGGCGAATAGGATATTGTCTTTTTCAATGCAAATGGTTATATTTTATGAGTGGGCCCAAAAAATCTTGGTCAGAAAATTGTCAGTCCTGAAGTTTTAAGAGGTTAATTACGTCTGAAAATGCCAAAATGAATCTTGCAGTTCCGTAATTCTATTTTCAAGACTTGATTACTTTAAGTCGAACAAGACGAAAGAAATGCTCAAATGTTTATTAAACAAATTTATAATTTATGTTTTGTTATTTATAATTTATGTTTTGTTGATGGTTTCCTTTATTTTGGGTAAAATCGGACATTTCAATGAGGGGTCAAGTTGAAAACAAGATACATGTCGATCAATAATCATCATACTCCATGACTTGAAATAATTTCTGTTTTCATTAATTACAAAAATTGATTATAATAACTAATTTAAACAATTACAAAGAAAAATTCAAAGCCAGAGCCGAAATTTCGAATCTACAAATCAAATGAACGAATGAATATGAAACTGGCCATTGTACCCACATCGTAGGGTAAGTCAGTAAACATTGTTCTAAAATAACGTTTACTGCATGTTTTGTTCAATATTTTGTTATGGTATTCCTTTTGATTATCATGTCCGTCAGATGTTAATTCAATAACAAATAACCAAAAAAGTCTTCCGAAAATTACATTAAACATACGTTGAACTGTTTAGGCTTAGGTGAATGAAGAAAAGAGAAAACGGCATATTTCCTTAAGGTTTACGAACTGAGAATGAATTGCAGAGCCAGAGGCGAAATTTGAAAAATGCCAGTAATTCCTAAAACATGATACATTTCCATTCCAAATACAAACATAAGCATTTTGTATGGTTTAGAATGTTAAATCAATGCATACTTATGAAAATATTTGACGAAATGTTCAAAATTACCTCCCTTGCATATGAATAAAGAGCAAAATAAGTTTGCAAAAAAAATCTTCTTGAAGCATAATCTCGAAATCCGGCATGGTGAATCAACTTATGTGATGTATATTTACAAGTGTGTACAATTTGATGCATTTCGTATGGCTAGAAAGGGGTGTTTTCATTCTCAGTTCGTAAACCTTAACTTTTGTTTTCGGGATAAATCAGAGCTGCATATGATCTACTAATTGTTAGAGCTAGTTCACCCTATACAACATACCAAGTCTACACCGTTCACAATTTGTCATGAAAATAATAACTACACAGTACAGATAACATAGAAACTGCAACGTTGTGTCTGCATATTTTCACTGTGACTACACCATTGTGTGACCATTTAGTAAACACAGCGTTTGTGGTCATTCTGGACATTTTTGTGTACTATAACGGTAACCATAGAAAAGAGCATGTTAAAAACCTGCAAGTTAGAGCAATATTTTTTTCTCTAGTTCGCCGTTTACTATGTAATCATCCTTAATTAAAATGCCAACTTTCTCGCTTCGAAAAAAAATTTCCGTGTTGGGCTGTCTTTGCACTACGACCAAAAGCGATATGACAACACTGGTACTTCGATATATAGCACCGTGAATAGGTATACATTTCTCCTGTACGATGATATCAGTATCAAGACAAGATACGGTCATTTAAGGAAATTATCGACGAAAAACTAAGACACCCACCTCTCACGATTTTCCACGGACGCCATCTTTGACTGACCACTCAAAACTTCCGTACAAACTACACAAATCTAACGGACAGCTTTCAACACAGTGTTCCTTTTACCAGTATATTTTGTGGTTTTCTGTCCAAAATTCAGTTCAGCGCAGGATTGTTTCACGAAATTTCGGTGATTAAGTGGGAGACGGTTAATCCTAGACTTACTGACACAATGACTTTAACCCTTCCCCAAACAAGACCTGGGGCCCGTTTTACTAACAAACTTACGAACATTTTTAAAACAACAACACATCTGATTGGCCGAATAATTACTATTATTATTTCTCTTTCAATCAGATGTGTTGTTACAAGGTTTTTGCAAAAATCTATGTTAGTAAAACGCGGCCCTGGAGCCCGTATTACTAACAATCGTACGTTTTATTTTTGCATAATTAGTAACAACAGCCCTGATTGGCTCAGTCGGATTTCTCGTGCAATCAGATGTCTTGTTACATAGTTTACACAAAAACTTGATCGTAAGATGTTTAGTAATACGGGGCCCTGGTTTTGACGTCCTAATTGAATAGGCTTTGGAAAACATTGAGACAAAAGAAGAAACTGCTGATAACCAGCAGTTTCTCCTTTTGTCTCAATGCTTTCTATGCTCTATCATACATAAATTCAATCATTATCAACATTCATTTTGCTGTCTTCAGCAGCTTTTGAACAGGAACATCCAAAAATTTGTCCTTCGGGAAAAGGTTAACTAACCTTTTTCCAAACGTTAAAAATCATAATTGCGGTAAAAGACGAACAAGTTATTATACAGCATTCTCTCTTTTTGTTTCGATATTTTTGTGGGTATATTTCACAGACCCTGACTTTATAGATATCAATTTTGTCATAAAGCAACAATTTTCAAATAGGAATAGACTTGAAATCCTTCTGAAATATTTGAAAGAATGAAAACCGATTGGATTCTCAAAGTAATTATTACATAATTATATAATGTATATCTCATCGTTTATTCAATTGATTAAAGGCAGAATAACACTTAACATCTTGCAAAGTCCGAGAACTTCGTACAAAAAAAATAAATATATATTATTAAAATATGGTCTTTAAATTGCATATATGCCAAATCTTAGCTTTCTACCTTGTGTATTGGCTTAGATGTCGACGGATTTAAAACCTCATGATTTGTTGTCCCGGGGATAATATTTACAATAATGGAACATATGGGGTTTTAAATCCGTCGACATCCTAGCCAATACACAAGATAGAAAGCTAAGATTTGGCAAAGATGTAATTTAAAGGCCATATTTTCATAATACATATTTATTTTGTACGAAGTTCTCGGAAAATTTGCATGATTTTAAGTGCCATTCACCCTTTAATCTGTTCGGTGAAACGGGAAAACTTCTTTTTTCACTATGTTTTGGTTAGTTAAGTGGAACTGCTTTCTTAACCCTCTTCCAAAACAAGGTCTGGTATTGACGACCCTGATAGAAAAGGTTTGGGAAATCATTGAGAGAAAAGAAGAGAATGCTGATAACCTGCATGTTCTCCTTTTGCCTCAATATGTTTTGTGTTACATTTTACACAAATCCTACTTTTATCAACAAAAATATTGCACATACATCTAAGATAAATTTAAGGTAAATGTTAATTGCGGTTTTCTCGCAATACAGTTTAATGACATAATGGTACATAAATTAAACAAAAACCACAAATATAGGATTGGTTACTTAATAATACATGAAAATTAGCCAAAAGGAGGCAAAGGTCGGTATAATATTTTACATGTCGGGGAATAACGTGGCTGTAGACAAACTTTGACAATTCTCTCAATACATGGAATATTTAAAAAAAAAAGGGGGGGGGGGGGGCAGGGAAGGCAGAAATACATCAGGAAATTGCATATGGTACATTCTTTACACATTCAGCTGATAAAATAGATAGTTATTGTTGATAAAAAAAAAGTAATTGACGACACAGTAAAATTTTCAATCCTTCTTTTAACCTGCTCGTTCAGTACGATAGACACACTGCTGTTGTACAATTGCTGCATGTCACGGGAATTCTGCAACCCTTTCCTAAACAAGTCTTGGTTTTGACCAATCTGAATGAATTCATCTAGACTTTAATCAGATTGGGTTTTGACTTTCATAGTTTTTTAATCATCGTCTTATTTTCGTCTTTAACATCTATAACAGCTATCAATCTACAGTAGTCAGAAAAATGTCGTTTGAGAAAGGGTTAAAACCTAAGAGATCAACGTTTGACATAATGACACAGATATAAAGTAAACAAACAAAACCACAATATTAGGATCGGCAGCTTTATACTACCTATTTCATCATCATCATTATTATTAGCACTGAGTGTCACGACTTTTCCTTTTACCACATTTTATTTCGCTGATTTTGAACGATAATCTCGTAACTCCAGCTTAAAACAAGCTGTAGTTACGAATTTTTCATACATATGCAGATGTCTCGGGTTAATCTTGCTGGACAATAATGTACAAACGGTGATTGACAAAGATCATTGGTTTCGCTATTAACCCTTCCCCAAACAAAAACGTTTTAGGATGTTCCTAATTCAAATGGGTTGGAGGCGACTATATAATTGAAGTATAGAAATATTGAAGGAAACTGAGAACATGCTGATTTTCACATACTTATGTAAAAAGGATGGGATTGCGCTCTTAATTTTCAGTACGATTTTCCATGCGTTGGTTCGAATCTTGCAGGTGTTACACACCTGCAAGATTCGAACCATCGCATGCAAAATTACAGTAGCATGGATTTCAATATTACGTTGTATAGGCCTACATGTGAATTTTGTAAACGTGTGCTGTGCCAAAATAACGTAACCGGATTATAGTAACAAAAGAAAGTGTCGGTGTTTTTTTGAGACTCACCGCACAAAAAAGAACCACCTGTGAGTGTTTTCCAAAACGTCGACCATTGCCAGTTTGCGTACTTTGGACAGTGTGGGCAATGTCGAGTCGTTTTTATAACGTTGTGTATAACGTTTAACCCTTTCCCAAACGGCGATATTTTAGGGTGATCCACTTCAAAAACTGCCACAAATGACAAATGAATTTGTGTAAAATACGAGGGACGGTCGGAAAGTAGTTGGACTTTTGACTAGTTCTCTAAAACCATTTAACTTTTTAACAAAATTCTTTCTACACTGTTTAAACAAATTGTCCATCTGTGTCTATGCATTTTTGCCATGTTAGTAGGAGCTTTACTTTTCCCACTATCAACTATGACGTAGACCCACTGTATTAGGTACTGTGTAACCACCGGTATCAAAGGCGCCCTGGTCTCAAATTTCTTCCCAGCAAGCATTTTCATCAGTTCTAGACACAAATAAAAGTCATATGGGGTAGGGTCTGGACTATAAGAAGAGTAAAACAACTTTTGTCATGGGTAATAGTTGATAATCTCCACTGTAGATGCGGTGGTATGGGAGCGTGCGTAATCGTGAAGTAGAAACATTTTTCTTTGCTAATCTGGGACGCGTTTACTTCAGCATTTATTCTTTGTATTTTATGAGTTACTTCAGAATTGTACTTGGCAATGACAGTTTTTACCATTTGACATGAAATGACTAACTATCAATCCTTGTGAATTCACAAAAGCAACAAACATGACTACCAGCCGAAGGTAACAGCTTAATCTTTTCATGGGTGGGGAACTAGCTCGTTTTCATGGCTGCTTTGGCTGAGTTTTTATCCCAGGTTCGGAATTATTAACCCACATTTAATCTTCAGTGATAATGTAGTTCAAAAACTTAACTTCTTCGCGATTAAAATGACTAAAATGTTCTTTTGTTTTGGTTACCCTTGTTGTTCCTCTAACAAATTGCCTATGATACAGTAAACCCCTATCACATATAAGTGGACAGAATATTGTATATATACAACTATCTTTGGAAATAAACTGACCACGTTATTGGCAAATGGATGTAGATTCCGCCAATATATAATGTGTTTATACAGTTGCAAATGGAGAGACAGCAGCACGAAAAGTCCAACTACTTTCCGACCGTCCCTCGTATGTCTGATTATCAGCAGTTTTTTTCTTTTGTTTCAATGTTTTCCCAAGCCTTTTCTAAAAGAAACGTCACAACCAGGTCTTGTTTGGGAAAGGATTAACTTTACCAAATTAGATATACGCGACGTCGGAATTTTTCCTAGGACGTCGTTAAAATTCGTTTTGTATCAGAACCTATTCGGGCGAAGTCGTAAACATTTTGTAAAAAAAGATATGTAACTTGACGTTTCATTATATCATGTACTCAAGTGTTCGTTAGTAATTTAATATTTTTCTAGTACATGTAATTCTGTACATATAATGGCTTTTCAACAAAAATCTCGCAACTGCAGCTTATTTCAAGCTGCAGTTTCGAGGTTTTTGTGGAAAAGCCGCGATATAAGGAATGTTAATTGGTGTTGTATTAATAATGAATATTTAATTAACACAAGTAATAATTAGGGTTCGAGACCGCTCCTAGTTACTCCTTGTTTCTGAATGGCGTCCTAGATTTCGATGATCCTTTGTTTCTTTTCCAAACACAATTTTGAAGTATTACAGACCTGTACTAATTCAAAGACTACCATGGGCGGATCTAGAGGGGGGGGGGGGGTCGGGGGGGGGCCTCCCCCCCCCCCTGGCAATGGCCGAAAATTAAATTTTGACTATATAAATTTAGTGTAACGTTACATATTTAATACATTTTAAGCCTTAATTTGAGCTTGGACTCCCCCCCCCCCCTTCTGGAAAAAATCTAAGGCTTGGACCCCCATGGAAAAAATTCCTGGATCCACCCTTGAATATAAAACCATATGCTAATAGGGAACGACTTTATCAAGTAAACAGTGATGTAATTTCGAACAAACAATAGCATAGCATATCGTAGGTGTTGTAATAAAATGTCGTAACTACGGCTTGATTCAAAACCGAATTTCGAACTAAAATTTCGAACCAACAATCATAGGCTAACGATTGAAGTAGGAATATGGTCAAATATTGAAATAAGAGAACGAATTTGTAATCTATGTAATAATTCTATTGGCGGTGAATAGTATACCATTACACTTTTGAATGTAACTTTTTCAAAAAATCGAGAAAAACTTTTCTACCAATAAAATACACAGAAAAACATAATGTATGTAAATTTGAATCTCTATTCAATACGAAGAACAAATTAGAACTGATCAACCTATGTAAATTTATAAAAAATGTTATAGAACACTTCTGAGAATTTTGTATAAGTATGTTATAAGTATGTTATAACAATATTTGCCTTATATTATAATATTTGCCTGCAAAAAAATGTTTTTAACGGACCAGTCTGCAATTGTGTTGTCAAACAAGGCCTGGTTTTGACGTCCCTTATAGAAAAGGGTTCGGAAAATATTGAGGCAAAAGAAGAAAGTGCTGATAATTGCCTGAATTTTTTCTTGGCTATTATATACACACATTGTATCACAATTAACATCTATTTTGTCGTCTGCAACCGATTTTGAATTGGACCACCCTGAAATCTTGTCGTTTGGGAAAGGGTTAAAAAAACACGCGTCATAAAACGTCATCGTCGATATAATATTGCCTACTCCATAATGTAATTTTAAGTAGGCCTATATAGTATTCCCGATTAAGCTGTTTATTTGGGCAACCGTAATTCATTTTTTTAACTTTGTAATTTCAAAATATTAAAACATCTCTCAAAATAACCCTTTCCAGAACAACTACATTTCACACTGGTCCAATTCAAAAGCGGGTACAGGCGATAGGATTCATAATTGAGCCGGGATCTGGGAAAATGTCCCTTATAGAATTCCAGGTAGCCATATTTCATGATCAACTTGTACCTAAATGGAAACAGGAATAGACCCATGCTTCTTTTCAAGGTAGTCCACTCCTAATGAGATTCGTGCGACGTCGGAATTTTCCACCGCCGAATGTTTACGACCGCGTCCGAATAAGTTCAGATACGTAACGACGACGCTCGAAAAAAAAACCCGATGTTTTATGAATCTCAAAATGGCCACATTCTACCTTGATGGTTGCTACAGGTCTCGAAGAAGCTATTCCAGAACAACATGGATCTTGATCAGACCGTGTGTATACACAGGCTGATCTGGAACAATATTGGGCTCAAAAGCCTTAAGGGACCTTTGTCCAGACCCGGGCCCATGTGTACTAACGAAAGTATAAATGAAACTGTGTAGGTCCTACATTAGAGACCAGAAAATATATAGACAAAAGAAGTAAAATGCTAGTTACCAACATTTAATACCATAACATACAAATAATGTTTTGACGTTTACAGAAACGTTCACCTCGACAAATGTTTCTTTCTTTCGGTCTTTCCTTCTATTCATATTGTATTTCGTCGGTGTAAATGCAAAACCTCGTATGTCGATTCTTGCGATTTTCAAAGTACAAACTTCTGTGCCCAGTTAAGACAATTGTTGCAGGTTTTGAGATATTTTTACTGATCAGTATCAATGACACATTCTTTGTGAACAATATGTCCAAATTTCAAGTAAAACATTTCAGTTTAGGATAAGTAATTGCACTTTTTCCCCCTCCCCTTTAATTTTTTTCAAAATCAAGATACGAGGTTTTGCATTTACAACGACGATTTACTATTTCATTGGCGATTTCATTGTCGATTGCTATTTTCTGTAAAGCCATTTTCTAACATACGTCATTTTAACTTCAGTATCACTATAATATTGCCAAATAAACAATGTGCCCGATCTAAATAAACTGACACGATTTAAAAACGCAAAAAGGACTTTTACAAAAGGTATCTCCTACATCTTGCAAAACCGATGTATAGCCATGTCAAATTGCAAATGTTACAATTGTTAACATAACAGGACATAAAATGACCTTTAAAGCCACGAATAATGCCTGAATGGACGTCAGATTATGCCAAAATGCACGTTGAGTCAAGGGCCTGGAATCGAACAGGACGACGACAGCGAACCCCGTGTTTCACAGGCGATTTTATCACCATATCGCGATGTATAGGCCGCCCGCGATTACCAACCATAGAATTTGCTGTAGACTGAGCCGTCACAAATCTATTGCGTTGGTGACGTTAACGTATATACAGTTATGTTGACGTACAGTTGTTACACGCAGTTGACCGGGACGTGGGTGGTCTGTAAATCTTCCCGTGTCGTTTACACGTCTCATAAACCTTGGAACCGTCGATTCGGTTACATTAAAGCGTCTAGCTACCTTCATTTGCGAAACACCACAAACCAAAAGCCAAAAACCTTGGTTCCTTTTTCGCAAAGTAAGCCTCAGCATTTTGCACACAATTTTCTGTCGTTGTTGTTGTATGTTTTTAATAAGTAAATCAAAGTGGCAATTTGTACACAAAAAATCTAAGTGATTTAACACGTGGTCTGAATGCACGAGACACACGAGCATTTAGTGATGGGAGGCTCAGATGTCCGGATAGTTTACAGAAAACACGACAAAATCACTGAGGCTTGAAGCGTATACATTTTTTATACATGCCCCAAAATATGGTGCCGATCAAGGCAATAGGAAAGGAATGGTTAATGAAAACGTGTTTTGCGTTTTTAAATCGTGTCAGTTTAGATTAAGTTCAAAATTTTATTCTTGTATATCAAAATCTTTGAAAACGTCACTATTCTATTCCGTCGTGTCTGAAAAACAGTCTCTCATAACATACGCTCTTACAAAATGGCGAATGGTAATGACATTTCATATTGTGAAAAAGAATCTAGTGGAGAAATATAATATGGCACGAATCAGAAATGCTTCTACAGTAACGACCGAATGTTCCGAATAACTGTAGCATTGTTCCTTAAAGGGACATTTCATTCCCATTTCATTTTTTTTAAGTACGTCTTGATGCCAAGATTAGTTATTCTAATGAGTATAAATGCTGTTAGTTTTTTGAAGTTGTTGCTGATAGGCGAAAACACGCATTAAAATTTTAAAGTTAAGACAGAATCGATAAATTCCATATAAATCTGAACTGTTCTCCACAACAATTTGTTTAATTTTAACACAAAAAATAATATTTCTCGTAAACGGCGCAATATTTTGACTTGAAATTTTCAGAATTTTCATAAGAAAATATGCTTTTTCAAATAGAATAAAAGTAAAATTTTATAAAAATAATTGTGAAATGTCACTTTAATGAAAGTAAGATCGTAATATCAAATTTATTCATTTTTCTCCATCATACAGCAGTCATCAACATTTCTTTAACCCTTTCCCAAACGGCATATTCCTAGGGTGGTCCAATTTGAATTCTGCTATGTACAAAAGACAAAATATGTGTGCTGATAAAGATAAGATTCCTGTAAAATATTGCCCAGAAAACATTGAGGCAAAAGGAGAAACTGCTGGTTATCAGCAGTTTCTTCTTTTGTCTTAATGTTTTCCGATGCCTTTTCTATTAGGGACGTCAAAATCAGGTCTTGTTTGGGAAATGGTTAAGCCTGGCCAGTCATTCTCAAGCGACAACAATTTGACCGTTCAAAATTGAAAGCTACTCTAGATGACAGAACGAATGTTGGAAAATATTGTCTGTGTTAATAATTTCCCAAATAAGACATGATTTCACGTCCCTTATAGAAAAGGGCCCGGAAAAAAAGTGAGGCAAAGGAGAAAACGCAAGTATCCAACATTTTCTCCTTTGGCCTCAATACTTTCTGTCCTATATTGTACATTCACTCTTTTTGTCAGCATGAATTTGTCATCTGCAAACGCTTATAAATCATATTGGATCTGTCAAGTTTTGTGCCGTTTCGGAAAGGGTCAAGGCATAATATACAAAACAATAGATTGATACTATCTTGGGTGGAGTGTTACATTGTATATACTTATACATGCATTATTAAATTATCCTTCAAACAATACGGTTTTTGATCTTCACGATAACACACAATATAGACGGAACTTGGGGATTTTATTTTTAATTATTTTTGCATTTTTGTTCGCATAAATCATTACGAATGGGTGAATAATGTAAACAGCATATTCAAATGCGTGAAGAAGGAATTACTTCTGCATTTTTGTTTAAATAAGCTATTATGAATGGTTAATAACCCCGTGTGCATCATTATACTGGAAAAAAATTAAGCTTAGGGGCCCAATTCGTGACTAACTTAGGATATCCGTGGATAAATAATGTAAAAAAAAATCCTGGTTTTTGACGTACTAGTTAGTAAAACCGATTTTCCTCGATTATTTCTCAAGGCTAGCACCGTTAAAACTGCAAAATTGTCTCTTTTGCAAAAAAAAAGTTAACCGTTTTCGTAAGAAGTTATAATAGGCCTATAATGTTCAACTTCCTATATAGAAAAAAAAGCTTCAAAACACGAAAAACCAACATTTTTTTTACAAAATTGTTTATTGTTATATTGCATGAAAAGTAACTATATCAATGACTATTTTCACGTATGCAGCAGCGTTCAAATTCGGACACTCCATACTTTTTTCTTGTATGACTTGAGAAAGAGTAAAAATGTCAGGTTTTCCCGACGGGTTTTCCCCGCCGAGTGATACATCAAACCATCCCATTCAATAATTGAATCGTTCTAAATATAGTAACAAAAAAGCTATAATTAGTATCAATTATCTTACGCATTATTACGTGATCAAGACAACAGAAATCTTATGAGGGAAATTAGCAACAGCTTTTCTCCTTTTTTACACAAAAAAGGATGGTAACGAGTAATTATGAGGGAAACGTCACGGGAAAAGAGACATTTTGGAAGTCCCTACCATTTAAAAAAAATGCCGAAATCCTCGAATGTCCGTAGCCGAACGGGATCACTGGTGGTGAACTAAAACAATTTTCGCTACAACAATGTATAGATATTTTGCGTTTAAATGTGAGTTTATAGATTTTTTTTTTCTAATGACAATGAACTTGTTCTAAAAACAAACCGGGTTTACCGTTTTGTATCGACAAACTGTCGGTGTTGTTATAAAATCTCGTAACTACGGCTTCGATAAAGCCGTAGTTACGATATTTTATAACAACACCGACGGAATACATTGTTCGCGAAAAAACGTCCCTCGCTTTGGCCGAGTTCACCACCAGTGGGTGGGGGGATAGAAGAATAAACTTGTGACCAGCATTAATTATTTTCTTTTCTCCAACATTTCTTTTCACGTGTTGCAATAAACAAAATTAAGTTGTTACTTAGATATTGTTTTAATTAGCATTTACCAACTGAATACGTAAAAAAATTAAGAATACAAAAAAACAATTTACACTGTAATACATGTACAATATGAATACTTTGACAAGTGTAACCCTTTCCCAAACGAAAAAGGTAAACTGTTGGACTGTTCCAATTTCAAAGCTTATCAGGCAGACCACAAAACGATTGTTTGTAAAGATAGGTTTATTCAGTTCCTGATCTTAAAATGGTTGAATTCTTATATACTAGTCAAAACTTCTAACCGGCCACTTGGAATTTTTCGTTTTTGAAATAATTACAATAATCTGGGTGGAAAGAAGGTTACATCATTGGAAAGGCTGACCATTTGAATATCATTTCGCACAAACGTTGAGTGATGCAAAATTAATGCGACTCGAGAATATTACGTGAAAGACAAGAACCCCCATTTTCGAAAATCACAAAAACGGCGAAAATCGACAGAAATTCAAATTTCAGATAACATTAAAGAAAGTAAGTGGCCGGTTAGAAATTTTGACTAGTATATGATAAATGGTGCTTTCTTAAGATATGTTTGGAAAGGGAATGAAACACTTAAAGTCTACCCACGTCAAAGCATTGCAATTAATTGACTTTATTGTAATGGACGTTTTTTCTTTTTAGGTATCGTCGTTCTTTTCAACGAAAACCTCGTAACTGCAGCTTGTATCAAGCTGCAGTTATGAGGTTTTTGTTGAAAGGCAGCAATGTACACATAATAGAATAATTTTTTTCGACGCTCATCTCCGAAAGACGAAAATTGCTTTTTTACTATCTAATGAAGAGCTAATAGCTGCCTTTCTTCAAAAAAACTCGTAACTGCAGCTTAAAACAAGCTGCAGTTACGAGGTTTACGAGAGAAAGCGACGTAATTCGCGTTTGTTTGTTTGTTTTTTGTTTTACTTCCCCCTATGTCAATTGGACGTCACAAGGACTTATAAGTGATATCTATTCATATATATTTGTTTCTAAAAATAAATTTAATATGTACGTTACTATTATCTAAATATGTAATGATCTATAACAAGATAACACTTAAGGACAGATCCTCCATTTATTTCCTACGGTAAGATTTTTTTTTATTTTTTCTGTACTGATATTTAAATATATGTGAAGTAAAAAAATGACTTAAAAACTATAGGTCACCAAGCGAATTAAAAAGTTATTGGATGTCAAGGGAGACTACTCTTGTCTAAAATTGCAAAAATGAGGTGTCACTTGAATACCCAAAAAAAAGGTGTTCGAAATGACTAGGATTACATAAATAAGTCTTTATTGTGTTCAATATGTTTTATTCTGTCTAAATGAGTATCAATTTGGGAAAATTTATTGATGATTTTGAAATTTTTTAGTAAAATATTCTTTCAAAAGTAGGTGAAATTGCTCTTTTTTCGCAACGTTTCTGATAATAAAAAATATTCCAGCGGTAAGAATTTTTTCTTTTTTGGTATAGACATAGTGCTGGGTCATACCTACAAAAACAAAAAAAGAAAAATATATCAAACCAAGCGCTTTTCTTAGTTATAAGTAAAATTTGGTTTACTTTTTGCAGCTCTGTCCGAAATTGTTTCACTATTTTTATCCATTTCCTTCCTTATTACCAGCTTTAGATAATAAAAAGTGTCATCTGTTGTGTCCATCTGAAGCGGACTAGCTCATAAAGACACCGCTTTGCTTTTGTTGCTCCGTTTCCTATCGCTAACGCCACATGTTGAACGCGTAACAGAAAGCGAAATGTACCATCCGAGTATTATTACACTTTAATTGGCCAAACAGAGAAAATTGAAATAACCGAAAAGGATCTTGTCATTTATCAACCAAAGATTAACTAAATGTAAAAGATACATTTGCTGAAAAGGCCAGATTACTGAAACAGCTTAATTTCGTTATTTAGTATATGCGCAGTAAGTTGCGCAGTAACAACTGGAGGATCTGTCCTTAAAACAAACCCTTAAAGTATGTATATTTATAGACAGACAACGACATGTGAATGATCGAAGATCAGCGAGTCTAATTTGACGGGGAAGAGGGATTTCGAATTATAAAGATATGTGACTCGAACCCGTCTCCCTGTAATAAATCGACGAAATACTATCTGAATACAGCTACTGAACTCACACGGCATCGCGGACAGCACGCACTACCTGTCATTGTTCGCTTTTATTCAGTGACAAATAGACACTCCTCCCTATTTACATGTATTGGAATAGTTTTTTTTTTTTTTTTTTTTTTTTTTTTGGGGGGGGGGGGGGGGGGGTTACGCCGTTTTCAACTACCAGGGTCATATCGCGGCGGCTGGAGCAGTATTGGAATAGACCGTAACCTTTCGTCGCGGCTCACAACTCGATGTCCAATTATAGTCTGAAACCATACGACCAAAGTTAAAATTAGTTACCATATGCAATTATCTGCCTTTCACTAAACAATAATTTTTGTTTAAGGCAAGCGAAGTACCAACATTTTCCGAAAAGGTACCCATACCGATTTGTCGAACGCACTAACAGATAAAAATAGATGTATATTGAAGAAATGTCGTATGGATTGGTCAACCTGTATGGGTGGTTGATTTCTGCCCAAATGAAATGAAATGGGGCCTCACATATATAGCAATCTGATCCTCGATATACAATATCACTGGTGGTGAACTCGGCCAAAGCGTGGGACGTTTTTTCGCGATCATAGTATTCCGTCGGTGTTGTTATAAAATATCGTAGCTACGCCTTTATCGAAGCCGTAGTTACGAGATTTTATAACAACACCGACAGTTTGTCAATACAAAACGGTAAACCGGTCTATTTTTAGAACAAATTCATTGTTATTAGAAAAACTATCCAATTTAATCTTTAAACTCACATTTAAAGGCAAAATATCTGTACCTTGTTGTAGCGAAAAACGTCCCTCGCTTTGGACGAGTTCCCCACCAGTGAGTATAGCGGACGAGAATTGACCGGGTAGAGCATTCCATTCGATTATCATGGGCTGCTTTACCAGGTCATTTATCGTGAGGTATAAAAGACCACTAAAATGTCCTTCTTTTGACAATAGATCTTGAGATACACAACCCACCAAGCGAAATCTGACTTTCCCCCATCACGGTGTATAATCACGTGACTTAGAATTTCCGATAATCTTCAATAACTTTGTCAATACTTGACCAATTTGAATTCGGGTTGAAGCAGAGAATGTGGAAAATGTCAGGAATAACATGGTCGTGGTAGATTTTTAAAAAATCAACTGATAAAAAAGTTATTGAAGATAAACCAAAATTTTGGTTTATCTTCAATAACGTTTTTATCAGTTAATTTTTTCAAAAATCAACCACGTTCATCTAATGCGTGACGTCTGTCCACATTATCTGCTTCAAATCGAATTCAAATCGGCCCCGTATTAACAAAGTTATTGAAGATATTCAGTAATTATTGCATCACGTGATTATCCACCCTGCCATGTTGTACTGGTGCCTGAAATATCTCGGGTATGCCCCTTTAAAGTGACATTTCACATTTATTTTTCATAAATTTTACTTTTATTTTATGTGGAAGAGCAAATTTTCTTTTGAAAATTCTAAAAAATTCAAGCCAAAATATTGAACGTTTTCGAGAAATATATTTTTTGTGCTAAAATTAAGCAAACTGTTGTGGACAATAGTTCAGATTTATATAGAAGTTGTCATTTCTGTCTCAACTTTAAAGGCGTATTTTTCGATTGTAAATAACAACTTCAAGAAACTGATAGCATTCCTAAGCATTAGAATAACCAATCTTTGCATCAATACATGCTTTTAAAAAATGAAATTGAAATGTCACGTCCCTTTAATGTGGTTTTTTTTGTACTTTTTGTACTCAAATTCTTGAATATTAACAAGACTCATTTGATAACAGCAGTTTTCAAATGGAAACATTCTATTTTTGACTGATGAGAAAGGGTTATACATAATTAATTGTCTTTTTTCATTGTCACTAATGAAATTTGACTTCTATTCTGCAACAATTTTCGATTCTACAAAATGAACCCTTTCCCAAACGACTCAATTGTTCTTCAGACAAAATGGAAGTCTATTGCGTCAAATAGGATTTGTACAGTTTATGGAAAAAAACGTTTTCAGTGAGATGGAAAACATTCAGGGAAAGGGAGGAAATGCTGACCAGTTGTCAGCATTTTCTCCTTTTCTCTGTATGTTTTCCAAAACATTTACAAATACCATGTGCAGTTCGAAAAAGGATTAAGACGTCTGGTAATAGATTTGGGCAAAACGAGAAAGTTCCCATCCCAAACGAGCAATTTCAGTTCCTGTTAAAGGAATGGTCGGAAACGCGTTATTCCTTCCAACTAATTTATTATTGATACTTTTACCCATTACCAGACGGCAATTTTTAGACCGGTCCAAATTCAAAAGATCTTGCAGACGACAATTTTTAAGTTAATGAAATTTTGCGTTTTGTAATCTTCTGTGATAGAAGACTTTGAGGGAAATGGAGAAATTGCTGAAGTCAAAAGCAATTTGTTCACTTTCCACAATGTATTTCAAAGCCTCTGTCTTGTGAGGTATCAAAAGCGTCATCTTGTAGGAACTGCTTAACATAAAGAGTCGAACTGACAATTCTTTAGATCCTTAATTTGAATAAATATCCTATCAGAACATCCGTTTATTATTTTAGCGCCTTCGTCCGTCCATCCGTCCACCCTTTTGGCGTGGACGCACGACTCATAATGATGCATAACCATGACTCTGCTTTGGTCCGCTTTAGCGATCCATCACTAAAACTATCCTCCATTTGGGTTCGAACTGTCAATATTGTAAACACAAACATGTAGGTGGTGGTATAACGTGACTGCATGTTTCAACGTAAGGTTATTCTGCCGGAAGGAACGAACTTCCAACCTAAAGTATAAGGTTCATAATCATAAACATGCGGTTATTGTTGGATATTATTATTATTAATTATCTCCTTTTGCCTTAAAAGTTTGGAAATAACATTTTGAAAGGATCTTTCAAATCTATCATTGTTTGAAAAACGAATAAATGTTGTAATTTTCGTTAAAAAATGCCCAAAAAACCGACTTTTTCGATAAACTGCTGCTATTTAGACATTAGAACTCTTTGACTCTTTGAAGCTGGTGTAAGAATAACTTGGCAGATACATGAAAAAGAAAGCATTAATTTCTTGTTGCTACTATTCTCATAAAAATAAGCTTACAAAAGTCATCAAACAAATACTTCTTTATTTTAATCAATTACTGTCGTGACCAAAATGACAAACTATCCCATAGTACCATCCTTATACCTATTTATCAATCAATATGTCCTTCCCCAAGTTTGACATGAAATGTTTACAGTTCAATTTTTGTAGGCGGATGCTATATCATACGGAATCCTGTTACCGCCATCCACTTTTCTAAGAAAATTGAGTTTGTGAAAAGTCGAAAAGTCGAAATTAAGGCGACTAACTTCTACTTTTCTACCAAAATTTGACCTTGAAATGTAGAAAACTTGAAGTTTTGTCTGTGACAATTGTCAGAAGTTAGTGTGACTAACTTCAACTTTTCGACTTTTCACAAACTCAATTTTGGTAGAAAAGTGGAAGTTAGTGCGACTAACTTCCACTTTTCTACCAAAATTGAGTTTGTGAAAAGTCGAAATGTTGACGTTTTGTTTGTGACAATTGTCAGAAGTTAGTGACAATTGTCAGAAATTAGTGTGACTAACTTCAACTTTTCGACTTTTCACAAACTCAATTTTGGTAGAAAAGTGGAAGTTAGTGCGACTAACTTCCACTTTTCTACCAAAAATGAGTTTGTGAAAAGTCGAAAAGTTGAAGTTTTGTTTGTGACAATTGTCAGAAGTTAGTGACAATTGTCAGAAATTAGTGTGACTAACTTCAACTTTTCGACTTTTCACAAACTCAATTTTGGTAGAAAAGTGGAAGTTAGTGCGACTAACTTCCACTTTTCGACTTTTCACAAACTCAATTTTGTGAAAAGTCGAAAAGTTGACAATTGTCACACTAATTTCGCAGTAGGATTTAATTGACGACCGTAGGACTAATTTTCCGCGGGAATATTAACCGCCTTTTTAATTCTCCAATGTGACGTCATTATCCGGGCACCTAATAGACGCCTTCATTTAGGAGAGTATTCAAATTACCTCCCTTGTGATGACGTCACTCATCAGAGGATGAACCGAAAGTAAGGAGTTACAGACAACAACGTTTTGAACAAAAGACAAAGGTATTTATAAAGAATTGTAAACGTGATCGATCTTTATATATTTTAGTATTCGAATAGAGATTGTTGCTATTTGTTCCGTGCTTCATATGTTTATTTTTTAAAACTTAACTTCGGTTTGTCATGTGTTTTCGCGATCTTTCTGCTTGCGGATTTTCTTGTATTTAACGCATAACCAGCCGTTTAAATTTTAAACTGGCCCAAATTCAAAGATGTTGCAGGCGACAATTTCAAGTAAATCAAATTTTACATTTCATGGTCTTTTGAGGTAGAAAACATTGTGGGAAATGAGAAAATTGCTTGTCACAAGCAAGTTCTTCATTTTACACGATGTTTTCCAATCCAAAGCAATTATTTTGAAAGGAGTCAAAAAGAGTCACTGTGTGGTAATGGGTTAAGCCAAAATAAACGGATGGATCTATATTATTTTAATTATAAATTATACACTGTAAAGTTTTTTTTCTTGTAGAAATGGACGACATTCTTCTAAATCACGGAAAGTCTTCTTGATCATGGATGCAGCGTAATGCAGCAGATGAAGAACCATTTACAGCAACGCCGATTACAAGTACAAAAAGAAAAGCAAAGGTTCATATATTGACACTATAATAACTCTCTAGAATGTACAATTATAATCCGAGTCTTCTCTGATGTAAATACGCTCTTTGATATTTTGATTTTTCTCTATTTACATCAGAGAGCGTTGCTCTTTGAAAACAGCGGAAACATCGATAACATTACAAGTAACTTGAAGCTTTGTTTTGGTGTATCATATCGAATCACTCGGTAAAACACTGTAGGGTATAGATTTAATATTCTGATCAATCTGACAATTGCAAGCATTTAAGATCTTATGGTCAGTAAGATTCTGTTGAAGTTCTGTATGGATTGGTTAAGTTAATACTTATGGTCGTAAGAGCGAAAAAAAAATTTAAGCCGAAAATGTCAATTTCGCCAATTTTAAGGGCAAATAACTCACAATGTAAATTTCAGATCAAGCTAAAAATTAAATCCAAGCAAGATATTATGGTCACCAACATTCTGTCCTAGAGATGTCTTGATTGGTGTATATTTGTTGTTGCTAGAGTGAAAACAAAGTCAAAATAAAGCCGAAAATGGTCTCTAGATTGCATACAATTTTTATTGATATTTATATCTTATTTTTAAATTTCAGGTGACCCCTGTTGAATTTGTGCCCACTGTTGAGCCAGAGGACAATGGTCCTTTCTACGCGACACGGGTAGAATATAATAGACTGCACTGAAATTTACACAGAGATATCGGTACCCCAATCCTTGATAAATAAATCACTGATGTATTCCCAGTACAAGTCACACATGACCTACAAGGCATTGCTGGGAATAAGTCCTTCAGGAATAATCACATTTGCGTCAGATTTGTGGGCCGGTAGCATCAGTGATATGCAAATTACAAAAAAATAGTGGTTTGCTCGATATGTGTGAAAAGGGTGATGCCATCATGGGTGATAAAGGCTTTTTGATTGCGGACTTGACGACAGCAAAGGGTATACACCTTATCGTTCCTCCATTGAAGATGAAAAGGTTTACACAGCAACAAGTTGAGGAAACGCGCAGGATATCAAATCTCTGTATTGACGTAGAAAGAGCTGTGGAACGTGTTAAGAACTTCAGAATTCTTCAGGGTGTCATACCAATCTCATTAGCACCACAAGCAAATAAGTATTGGAAGATATATATTGCCCTTTCAAATTTGCATCCACCATTAGTCAATGATGACTGATAAAGTTTGACTGGTAAAAGGCTTGGGAAAACAGAAGCAAAAGGAGAATAATCAGCATTTTTCTCCTTCTGCCTCATTGTTTTCTGTGCTAAATTGTTCACAGAATTTAATATTAACCCATGAATAGACGAGGGTGGTCCAAAATGAAAGATATCCCAAAGAACAATTCAAGAGTGTATGAAGATATATAATTTTTGGTCTTTTTACGTATAAAACATTGTGGGCAATGATGGAATTGCTTGTCACAAGCAATTTCTGCATTTTCTTCCATTGATTTTTCAATGTTTTCATCTTGTTGGGTGTCGAAAAGTGTCTTTTGAAATTGTTGTCTGCCCTATGCAGCGGCTTTCAAATTGGATCACCATAAAATTTTGCTGTTTGAGAAATGGTTAAGCCGCTGCCCATCTATGTTGTACTTTGGTAGAGTTAAATGTTTGAAAGTTTCCCAAACTTTTCAATAAATAAAAACTGATGCTGATAAAGCAGTGCACAGAAAATATTAAGGCAAAAAGAACAAACATTGTTTATCAATTTTTCTTCCTTTTGCCATAATATTTTTTCAATCAGTAAGTTCCATTAGGGAGAAAAATTTAATGCTGATTATTAGCATTGTCCTCTTTTTGTCTCAATGTTTTCTCAAGTATTTTCAATAAGGGGCGCAAAACAAGGTCTTTCTTAGCCAAAGGTTAAGTTGATAAAGTCAGCCATGTATTATTTCTTTCACAAATGGCTACAGTTCGGACTGTTCACAAGTGAAAGCTACTGCAGATGACAAGCTTGAAGGTCAATGTTGACGGACAGGAAAAGATTTTGTGAACAATGTAGATCTAGCAAAGTAAATATACCAAAAGGAGAAAATGCTGCCTATTTGCATTTTCTCCTTTTGTCTTCATGTTTTCTATTCATTTTGTTTTGGAGACATCAAAAGCATGTCTTGTTTGGGAAAGACTTAACCCGTTACCCGTGGCAAAATTGTACATTTTCTCAATTCAATTGAGTTTAAGATAACAATTTCAATAATTCTTTAGGTCTATTTTGTGTTGTGTAGAAAACATTATGGGAAATGAAGAAACTGCTTTTCATACGCTATTTCTTTATTTTCCATTGTTTTTGAACGCCTTTATCACGGTGTGGTAATGGGTTAAAACTTTTAAGACCAAGGAAAGGAAAAAAACCAATATCATTTCAAATAATTTTATTTTTCATTCTATTGCATAATAAACTTGAAATAAAATAAAAGAAATTGCTAAATCATCATTGCTATCATTAGTTTTTATCCCTTGATGTGTGTTTCATCATGAAGTCTAAAATTTTGAAATAAGGCCAAAACACAGTCATCATGTTCTATGGTTACTCCACAGATACTCATATAAACTTCAGTCAGCTATTGAAAACATTGTTAGAAAAAAAGAAATTGAAGAAACAAGCAATTTCTCATTTGCTAATGAATGTTTTCTATTCTACTGGACATTATTATCTGTTTTTGTCTCCATTTTCACATCAAATCTTTAACCCATTACCACACGGTGACGCCTTTTGACTCCCTCAAAAGAAAAGGCTTGTGAAAACGATGTGGAAAATAAAGAAATTGCTTGTGACAATCAATTTCTTCATTGCCCACAATGTTTTTTACACAAAATATGTAACATTTTATTCACTTAAAATTGTCGCCTGTGTAATCTTTTCAAGTTTAAACATCCCAAAATTGTGTTGTCTGGTAATGGATTAAAAGCCTTCCAATTAGATTAATAGTTTGTTGGTGTTTTCCACCTTTTTCGACTGCTATGATCATATTGTGGCAGCTGGAGCACCTAACCATGGATTCTGTTGTTTCTCAAACCAGTAATGCCAGAACATCCTTACTAGCCTCCAGCTGCTTGGCCACTAAGTATACAATATTAAACCCATTCGTGGGAGACTATTTTGTCCAAAAGGATAATTGTCACCGAGGATTGAACCCGCGACATCTTAAGTAAGAGGCCACAGTGATACCAACTTCTCTATGGTCGCGCCTCTTTGAATAGGAAGTCAAAATTAAGTACATATGGAAGAAATTGTGACAAAAGAAAGAATTGTGTATTACAAACAATTTCTTCTTTTCTTTCAATATCTTCTACTGTTATTCAAATTGAGCAACTAGTGCATCAAAACGTGATACTACATGTTATTCAAAGCCACCATCTCGATGAAAACTGCTTTGATGTCATTCACAGAAAAGCCAGGTAAAAGATTGAGGCAAAAGAAGAAAATGCTGCTGGAAAGTCCGAAATCCACAATTTCAACGAAACCAATCAAATCTAGTTATATATGTGGCTTTGCGCTAAATGAGTTGTCACTATCACTGATGCCTGTCGGACGTCACTGTCAAGGACAGAAAATAATGAAGAAAGGAAGAAATTTGCTGATGATCATAATCAGTATATTATTCTTTTCTCATTAAAAATTTTGCTTTCCTACACTTTATCCACTAAAATTGTCAAAACCAGAGGCGCGTTCAATAGAGAGATTTTTTAAGATTTCTTAAGATGTTTTTGAAACAGCGTCTTTGAGACCGAGATTATAAGCAAGGTGTTCCGAATGTTCCATACTTCATACACATGACGTCATCATGGCGTCATTTGTATGGAGTATGGAGCATTCGGAACTCCGCGGTTTATGGAGCATTCGGAACAACTCGGTCAATTCTCTCCCATATAGATTCTACAGAATTCACCGAGGGGTTCCGAAAGAAGTATAGAGCAATGGCGGCTCGCAGTGATCATCTTCAAAATCTTGATCAAAAGAGCACTTTATCCAAAAACATCTTAAGAAATCTCAAGATATCTCAAGAAATCTCGCTCTAAAGATCGCGGCTCAGGTCTTAACCCTTTCCCAAACAAGACCTGTTTTTGATGTCCCAATGAGAATAGGAAAACATCAAGACAAAAGAAGAAAATGCTAATAATCAGCATTTTCTCCTTTGTCTCAATATTCTCTGTGCTATTATGTGCACGAAATTGAAATTTTACTTTAATTATCATAAACACTCATTTTGTCGTCTTTAGCAGCTTTCAAATTGGACAACCCTATAATTTTTTCATTTGGGAAAACCACCCATTCCCACACATAGACTCTTTTTTACTCCTCTTATGCTCAAAATAATGCTTTGGAAAACATTGTGGAAAATGACAATATTGCTTGTGACATTTTTGGAAAACATTGTGGAAGATGAAGAAATTCCTTGTAACATGCAATTTCATCATTCCCCACCATGTTTTCTAGGCAACATAATTATGTGATATTCTATTCACTTGAAATTGTCTTCTGCAATTTTTTTTTAATTCAGTCTAAAATTTGTAGTCTGTTATTGGGATAATATCAAATCAAATCAGAACATCATATAGGTTGGTCAAACAGCCACATACTGGTGACATACAGATTAATATCTACATTGGAGCTATACCCCGTTCAATTCTACTTGTGAATAGTTCTGGAATCACATGAGATAAATAGAAATTGTTGATTTTTTGGAGGGCCTTCTCCCAGAAATGTTCGTTGAAGAAAATCCTTTGTACCGATGAACCCTTCAGTGTCCAAATATACAAATCGCACCATGATTTTCCTGTAATTGCCATCTGTCCTTGAATTTGATAGTGATAAATATGGGTTTCTTTCAATGTCAAATTTCCATCTACTACATCACAACAAAAATCTGAATTCCTTGCAGCATCTACTGGTGTTTCATTTCTGTACTTATATGGGCACTTTATTTCTAATAACCCACCAGATACTGGACAATGGTCACACATGACAAAACCGTCAGGACTAGCACCTATAGTCCTATATGAGGGTATTTCGGATTCACTGTCAAGCCACATTCTGTCACAGACAATTTGGGATGCATGTTTCTCATATACTTGATATAAAATCTTCTAGCAGCTGGCTCGTGTGTTCTTCCCCATTTAACAGACGGCACATCGAAACTACTAGGGTACAGAACTGACCTCACAATGTAGTCTGCCCTAGTATCTTCCCTTTTTTTACAAACTACTCCAAATGTTGAGGAACAGATCCTTCCATTTCTGGCCACTTCCCAATTTTTGTTTTTATGTTGTCCTCTTGTCTTTAGTTCAATAAGGTCGCTCTGTTGCTGAGAACAAGACAGGCTGTTGAAATAGTTATTGAATTGTTCTTTACATTTTTCAGTATACACATCAACCCTATCATGGTACATGAACGGAACACTATGTAATGTCAATTTTTTTCACCTTTACTTAGAGAATTAATTTTCTCTGCAGCGGTATCTTGGAAGCCAAGCAGCAAAGCCGCATGTGGATCATTGTTTGAGTTTTTGCTTAAAGCATTCCATATCCAAGCGAGTCACAGGGGGGTCAGAGAGTAGTGAACGTTTTGATTTGGGTGGATCTTGCTCCTGACAGTCAAACTTTTGCTTTTTAAATACCAACTGGCTTGTCTTTTTAGGGCTTAATTTTCTGGCTCTGGGCTTATTCCATAGGCATTCTTTCGAGGTAACTGCATCAAGGCCTTCTTTCTTCTTCACCGTTACATCGACTAGGGCGTAAAATACAGCTGCAATGTGGTTACAGGACTCTCCTTCCCTGAAAAATAAAAAAATACATTTAACAAATTAACCTTTTACCAAAAATAATGATTTGGGCACTGATTGAAATTCTCTCTAGTCTGTCAAATACTAGACAAGAGATGTTTGTAAAACATATATGCCCCCTCAAGGGCCTACATTTGATGTAGGTCAAAGTCCAAGGTCAAGTTAACAAAGTCCAAGGCCATGGTCAAATATGAAAGGTCTTTGTAGGAGGTGTCTATGTGTGAAATATCAAAGCTGTATATGTAAAAGTAAAATGAAACATAGGCCAGATTAAAGTTTTTTAAAAGTAGGCCAAATGCCAAGGTCAAGGTCATGGTCAAATGTGAAAGGTCTTGGTTGGAGGTGTCCATCTGTGAAATATCAAGGCTGTAGGTGTAAAAGGACACGATATACCGGTATATGCCTGGTTTCAGTCTTTTTAAAAGTAGGTCAAACTCCAAGGTCAAGGTTGCAATATTCAAGGTCATGGTCAAACGTGAAAGGTCTTGGTAGGAGGTGTCTATGTGTGAAATATCAAGGCTGTAGGTGTAATAGGACATAAGATAAAGGCTAGGTTAAAGATTTCTAACAGTATGTAAAAATCAAAGGTCAAGGTCACACAGGCCAAGGTCATGGTCAAATGTGAAAGGTCTTGGTAGGAGGTGTCCATATGTAATATATTGAGACTGTATAGGTAACAGGACATGAGATATAGGCCTAGTTTAAATTTTATAAAAGTAGGTCAAACTCCAAGGTCAAGGTCCAAGGTCATGGTCAAAAGTGAAATATCTTGGTTGAAAGTGACCATGTGTGGAATATCAAGGCTGTATATGTAAAATGACATGAAATATAGGCCAGGTTAATGTATTATTAAAGTAGGTCAAACACGAAGGTCAAGGTCACAAGGTCATGGTCAAATGTAAAAGGTCTTGGTCGTAGGTGTGTCCATGTGTCAAATATCAAGGCTGTATGTGTAAAAGGAATTGATATATCGGCTAGGTTATTTTTTTTAAAGTAGGTCAAAGTCAAAGGTCAAGGTCACAAGGTCCAAGGTCATGGTCAAATGTGAAAGGTCTTGGTAAGATGTGTCCATGTGTGAAATACCAAGGCTGTATGTGTAATAGCACATAAGATATAGGCCCAGTTTAATTTTTTTAAAAGTAGGTCAAACTCCAAGGTCAAGGCCACATGGTCCACGGTCATAGTCGTATGTGATAGGTCTTGGTTGGAGGTTTCCATGTGTCAAATATCAAGGCTGTATGTGTAAAAGGACATGATATATCGGCCAGGTTAAAGTTTTTTAAAAATAGGTCAAACTCAAAGGTCAAGGTCACAAAGTCCAAGGTCATGGTCAATTGTGAAAGGTCTTGGTATGATATGTCCATGTGTGAAATCTCAAGGCTGTATTTGTAAAAGATCATGAGATATATGCCAGGTTTAATTTTTTTTAAAGTAGGTCAAACTCCAAGGTCAAGGTCACAAGGTCCAAGGTCATGGTTAAATGTGAACGATGTTGATAGGAGGTATCTATGTGTGAGATATCAAGGCTGTATGTGTAAAAGGACATGAGATATAGGCAAGGTTAAGAAGTAAGAGTAACAAGTATCTGGTGTTGTATGCAATACATAAAGTCCCCTACCGGCTTCACATTGACTCAATATGGTAATCAATAATAGATTAAGATGAACAAGTCATCAAAATAATTGTCAAACATATGAAATGTTATGCCCGACTGGAGGTGATTAATACTGCTGCATCACCACCCTGACTAAGATGGCTTATAATTTTTTTTACATTTTAAAACAGGTTTCATCAAGTTAGCTTGCTTAGTTATTAAGTTATTGCACGATCCATTTTTTGCCATATTTTCACTATTTCCGTTACCATAGCAACCACACTTTTCGTCAAAGAACAAAGATAAAATGATGTGCATAATCTACACATTGCCATCTAGTCATATACCAAGTCTCATCAAATTAGCTTGCTTACTTATTAACTTATCGCAGGATCCAATATTTTTTGCCATATTTTCACTATTTCCGTAACCATAGCAACAACAATTTTAGTCTAAAAACAAAAATAAAATGAAGTGCATAATCTACACATTGCCATATAGTCATATACCAAGTCTCATCAAACTAGCTTGCTTAGTTATTATCTTATCGCAGGATCCCATTTTTGGCCATATTTTCACTATTTCTGTAACCATAGCAACCTCAATTTAAGTCAAAAAACAAAAATAAAATGATGTGCATAATCTACACATTGCCATCTAGTCATATACCAACTTTCATCAAAAACGCTTGCTTAGTTATTAAGTTATCGCAGGATCCAGATTTGAGCGACAGACGGACAGACAGACGGACAGACGGACGGACAGACAGACGGAGGGCAAACCTAAGGTCCTCTCCGGTGTGAACACCGGTAGGGGACTAAAAATCAACAAAGGGCAATAACTCCAAGAATTTGATTGGCAGAGTTACGGTTCTTGTGCACTGCACCTCTCCATAATGAAATCTATTCACCTGTAAAGTTTCATTATTCTACCTTACATACTTTTTGAGTTGTGCTCTGGACAAGAATCAAGCTATAAAATCAACAAAGGGCAATAACTCAGAAAATTTGATCGGCAGAGTTATGGTTCTTGTGCACTGCACCTCTCCATAATGAGATCTATCCACCTGTAAAGTTTCATGATTCTACCTTACATACTTTTTGAGTTATGCTCCGGACAAGAATCAAGTTATAAAATCAACAAAGGGCAATAACTCAAAAAAATTGATCAGCAGAGTTACGGTTCTTATGCACTGCACCTCTCCATAATGAGATCTATCTACCTATGAAGTTTCATGATTCTACCTTCAATACTTTTCGAGTTATGCTCCGGACAAGGTTTGGTCTACGGACAGACCGACCTTCCGACCGACCGACCTTCCGACCGACTGACCTTCCGACCAACCGACCGACACTTGCAAAACAATAAACCCCCATTTTCTTCGAAAGGGGGCATAAAAATACCTTGTTGTCATAAACAATATGAAGATTGAAGACACTGCTTGTGACAAGCAATTTCTTAATTTCTCACGACGTTTTCTGTCCAGAAAGATAGAATTGTACTCATCTAAAATTTTGCCGTCTGGTAATGAGTTAAAACGTAAATAAATAGGCCTACAGTTGTCGCCACATCGTATGGCACGTGTTTATGTTTTGTTTAACGTTCAATTATATTTGAATACAATATAAACATTGTGCCATAAGATGTGGCGCCAACTGTAGTTAGTATGCCCATGTATGTATTTCACAACATATACCACGAATAAAAAATATGTTACAATGCAAGATAATTAAGTTTTCTCCTATTTTCATTCAATAATATTCCTCATAAATGTGACCTCTCAAAAGTGTCCCCCTGTGTTCGAGTTTGAGTTTATTGGGGTTTTACGCCGTTTTCAACTGCCTGGGTCATATCGCGGCGGCTGGAGCACCTACCCATGGATTCCTGTTGTTTCTCAAACCAGTACTACCACAACACCCTTACCGAGCCTCCAGCTGCTCGCCCACTTAGGTTAACGATTTCAAACCCATTGGTGGGTGACAATTTTGTCAGAAAGGGTATTAGCCGCGGCCGGGTATCGAACCCGGGACCTCTCGAATGAGGGTCAGATGCGCTACCAACTGCGCTAAGGCTGCGGCCCTGTCCCCCTGTGGGTAACCCTTTTTCACCCATTTTATAAAAGGTGTGACTCGACGTTCCAGGAATAAACCAATGATATAAAACTTACAGGTTTCTATTTTAACCCTTTATCAAACAAGAAGAAACAATTTCAGCAATTTCTCCATTCCCTTGACATTTCCCCTGCAATATCGCCCGTATTGTCTAGTTAAGACATAAATAATACTTTATTTATCTCCTGGAACCTTTCAAAATGAACAGTCTGAATTTCGCTGTTTGGGAAAGGATCAATATCGATTTTCCATAAATGACACGATAGGTTATGTTAGACCGGAAGTCGTTTGACCCGTATCCCTAGCAAAAACCCCATGGTTGGTTTCGCTAGAGATACTGGCCCGTATCTCTAGCAAAACAAGGGGGTTTTGCTAGGGATACGGGCCCGTATCTCCAGCCCCCATGGGCTAGAGATTCGGGCCCGTATCCCTAGCCACTTCCTTTGCTATTTATATGCTACTCGTCAACTGTGATCTTTTTCATCCATCAATGTTCTCTTTCTAACAATGTAACTCGATCACACATATAAATTTACAGTGACTTTCCTATTATATATAGTTTTACCAATTTTTTTTTGCAGAGAGAAGAGAGGCAATGAGTTTTTAATTCACTGCTACCCATTTACAGCTAGGTAGACTGAGGCGTTGACAATTAAGTGTCTTGCCCAAGGACACACCTCCCGAGCGGGACTCGAACCTGGATCCTCCAGGTTACAAGCGCAGTGCTCTCACCACTGCGCTATCGAGGCTATTGCAATTTTTGGGATAGGGACTCGCTCAACCGTGGGGAAAATTAAGCGTCTTGAAAACTTTTCTAGGACTGAAAAAGGCTTGGATAAGGTTGAATGATTTTTACCCTGACCTTGATATTCCAGAGTCTAGTTTCTGTTTTGTTTTGCAAAAAAGATTTTTCAGTGTAAAAATCAGTTGTCTCAAAATTTCTTTGACCAAAGAGTTTGTTTGTAGCAAGAGTATTTAGATGCACAGGGAATGGTACTAAGATTGTAATCACTTGACTTATAAAAATCACAAGGCTATCGAAACCATGGAACCTATCGAAAGCATGAGAGGAAAGGCTAATCCCGAATTGGGAACAAAAAATAAACAAAGATGGTGGACATGAAAATGTCAAACCTGATTGTAACATCCTTCTCCAATTTCAGAAGTGTCTGTATTTCTCTGTATGTATAGCCCTGCGTGAAATACCCGCGTATGTCGTCTTCCAAAGCCATTGTCTGGGGCGAAACTTTAGAGGGTCGTGATCGACCGGTGATACAGTAATTTTTATAGGGTCCATTTTTATACCATACACCGGTTCACGCGGCAGAAGAAAGATTCTTTCCGGAGTTTTTTCCTACCCCGAAATTAGTCTCAATAGTTTCAACTTTTCGACTTTTCACAAGAATGTTACCTAGGAAAGAAGAAAAGTTGAAGTTAGTCACACTGATTTCGACATTTAGAGGAAAATTGAGTTTGTGAAATGTAGAAATGTTGAAGTTTTGTTTGTGACAATAGTCAGAAGTTAGTGACAATTGTCAGAAGTTAGTGTGACTAACTTCAACATTTCTATATTTCACAAACTCAATTTTGGTAGAAAAGTGGAAGTTAGTGCGACTAACTTCCACTTTTCTACCAACATTGAGTTTGTGAAATGTAGAAATGTTGAAGTTTTGTTTGTGACAATAGTCAGAAGTTAGTGACAATTGTCAGAAGTTAGTGTGACTAACTTCAACTTTTCGACTTTTCACAAACTCAATTTTGGTAGAAAAGTGGAAGTTAGTCGCACTAATTTCAACTTTTCTATCAAAATTGAGTTTGTGAAAAGTCGAAAAGTTGAAGTTAGTCACACTAACTTCTGACAATTGTCACAAACTTCTGACAATTGTCACAAACAAAACTTCAACATTTCTACATTTCACAAACTCAATTTTCTTAGAAAAGTGGATGGCGGAAACAGGATTCCGTAATATCATAATAATAATTATTACCGGTATGTGAGTCCTATGACCTGGCAAAGCTCTAACTTTCAAAAGCATCATTCTAGGGCTTGAAAAGTTTCATCAAAATAGCCCGGCTACATTTTCATGCATATTACTATGGACTAATTAAGTCTCTTTGATGTACATGTATATTAACCCTTTCCCAAACAAGACCTTGTTTTGACGTCCCTTAGAGAATCGGTTTGGGAAAACATTGAAACAAAAGAAGAAACTGCTGATAACCAGCAGTTTCTCCTTTTGTCTCAATATTTTCTGTGTCATATTTTACACAAATCCCATCTTATTTGTCATCCATTTTGTCATTTATGGCAGTTTTTGAAGAGGATCACCCTAAAATTTTGTCGTTTGGGAAAGGGTTAAAACTACATGTATTTGCAACATATGAACACTTCTTTTCTAAAGCTCAGTGCCCAGTTTAAGAGACATTTCAGAATTTTTTGTCATAAATTTTACTTTTATTTTTATCTGAAAGAGCATATTTCCTTATGAAAATTCTGAAAATTTCAAGCCAAAATATTGCGCCATTTACGAGAAATTTATATTTTTGTGTTAAAATTGAACAAGTTGTTGTGGACAACAGTTCGGATTTATATGCAATTTATCGATTATGTCTCAACTTTAAATGCGTGTTTCTCGCTTATCGGTAACAACTTAAAAAAAAACTACTAGTATTTATACTCATTAGAATAACCAATCTTGGCATCAATACATACTCTAAAAAATTGAAATTGGAATGAAATGTCCCTTTAAATCCGTACATGTCTAGCATAGAGGTCAATGCCATGTCAAAAATCAGTAATGCTCGAACCTACGATGCCATGTTTTGTGGGCTTAAGCCTTTCCCAACAAAAGCTGTTTTTGACCTTTCTCATAGAACAAGAACTCTGAAAAACATTGAGAAGAAAGAGGAAAATTCTACTTTTGTCTCAATATTTTTCTGCTTTATCGTACATGAATCCGATTTTTCACAGCATCCATTTTGTTGTCTGTAGTAGCTTTCACTTTTGACCACCCTAAAATTCTGCCAATTGGGAAAGGGTTAATTCCGTTCGATATTTTGCTGATAGGCTTTGCTAATAATGTAGGCGGTCGTTAATTAAGGTTAATGCTTATAACACGGTCATTTTATCTTTATTTACCATTTTCTTAAAAATATGGTTTTGAAGTCCCTAAACGAAATGCTTGGGAAAATATTGAAGCAAAAGCAGAAAATTGCCGTGGGAACGATAAAATCTCTGTTTATAGCATGTCATAAAATATAAAATACATGCATAGTAGAAAATTGATCATGCTTTTATAGTTCAAATTTGGTGAAAATCGGACTATCAATAAAGAAATCAGAACATTTTTCCGGGAACTTTTTGATCACCCCTCGTATTTAGATCCATTTTATCTTTTCATCATCTGCAGCAGCTGTCAAATTGGACTACTCCGAATTTTGTCGCTGATAAATATGGCGTACCAAATGGGTCAAAAGTCTATTTAGAGCGTGCACGCATAAAATATACGCGTCGACGTATAAAATTTACTCGAGCAGTTGAACATATATGCATCGACGCGTAAATTTTCAACTGCTCGCGTAAATATACGAGTCGACGTGTATTTTATCTATTAACCAATCAGATCCTTCGTTTCATCCATCAATTTCATGTTATAAAGGGAAAGATTTCTAACCACCTCTCCCACTGGTCAGCCTCGGTTTCACATTTTTTACTCCTGCTCGCGTAAAATTTACGTGTCGGCGCATATTGTTTCAACTGCCCGCGTAAATTTTATGCGTCGACGCGCATATTTACGCGTCGATGCATACAATTTACGCGAGCAGTTGAAAATATATGCGTCGACGCGTATATTTTATGCGTGCACGCTCTATATAGACTTTTGACACATTTAGTACGTCAGAGATAAAGGTTAAACGACTATCACGCAAAGTTGCGTGTTTAATACCATTACAATACGACCCTGGAAAAGTAATAAATTTCCAAATAGCATTTTTCAATAATGGCATTTGTCTTCAAATGCATCGTAGCAACAACTTTTGTGTAGAAGCCGTAACAACGAACCTTGCTTAAAGCTGTAGGTAGGGGTGGGGGTTGAAAAAATTCAGCGATATAACTTTCATATATTTTTAATTGAAGCGCTGGTAGAAAACTATTAACCCCTTTTCTAAGATGTATTACTTATCTGAAAACTCCTTGTACTTTTCTCAAAAATCGATCCCAACCGACTAGAAAACGGACATGGATTTTTTGTTGTTTTTCTGGTCGGTTGGGATCAATTTTTGGACAAAGTACAAATATTCTACAAACAAGTCATATATCTGAGGAAAGAGCTCAGTAATGCGGGGTACATGCAACAAACCGCTTGAAAATTGACGCAGAATTAAGAAAATTATTGCACAATTTCTTACCTGAAGCGAGACAAATTTGTCCGTATTCGTTATCGTTATCCATCCGAACATGCACAATCTCCACCGTGACTGTGGGAAATGGTAGATAATATAAAGGCCATTCGTGTTTCATGTCTATTGGAGTTTTATGTAAAAAGAGTCATTTGTATCAAGACCAAATTAAGTTTTTGTTGAGGGTGGTATTCATTTTCAGACTGTTTAATGTTTTGATCCGGTCATTGTTCTGTATATAAAAATGTTACTAGATCGTTTTATTTCCGGTTTCAGACATCCGGATGTTACGGCCAGAAAAGACATGACTTACCCTCAAATACAAGTGTCAAAACAGTTATGTGTCTGTCGTTGGCGGTATTTATTTTAGACTTTTCAATAATGTTTGGCCTAGTCGTCGTACCATAACCGGAAATACTACTAGCTCGTGAGCGGAAGTCACAGTATTTAGGACTTTCATCGGATGAGTTTGTATTAATGGCACAAATAACAAAAACACATGAAAATCCTTTTTATTAGAGACGTTAGAACAATGTCCTTTGATGGGAAATGGGCAAAAAGGGAAAGTAATAATGCTTCACCCACGACTAGAAGTGCCAAAACCAGATCTTTTTAAGTCAAGGGCGGATTCCGTTTTTCAGACATGAATTTGTTGGTCTGGTCATTGTTCCATGTTCGGAAAGGTCACTTGATTAACCCATTACCAGACGACAAAATTTAGGGCTGGTCCAAATTCAACGATGTTGCAGACGACAACTTCAGCTGAATGGAAGTTTAGATTTTTGGGGTAAAGATATTTTGGCACAAGCAATTTCTTCATTCAACTCATTTTTTTCTACTAAACCTTTCCTCCGCCGAATGTTTTCGATGTCTCAGGAATAATTCCGACGTCACGCAAATCTCATTAGGGATAGACTGCCTTAACTGTTAATAGTAAATCAAACGAACAGATGAAACACTTCATTGTTAACTGTTTATCTAAATTTCAACGATATACCGGTATTTTCAATAAAATTAATGAAAACTAGTTCTTCGTAAACAATATTGGAAATTTTATGACTAGATCACGTCAATCCTTTGATTCGGACAATTTGACCACGTACATGGTGTCACTCCTCAACGAAACGGGCCTATTAAATATATAGTAAAATGGGTCAATTTGGCAGCTTCTAGCTCCTCTCAGAAGTCTTTGTGGCACCTTTTACTTAGTCTGCCTGACAGACCATTTCTTTGTCTTTAATTTACTACCAAGAAAGTGGTATCAATAGCACCATCAGCTAAAATCACGCACCCGTGAACACAGCCACCCTTGAAATTTGCCATCTATTTCGGGATCTGCATGTGACACACCCCCATGAAAGGTCACGACCGCGCAAGAAACTAGTTCCCAACAAATTCATTAAAACACATCCTAGCAGTACACTGATGGTCTGCCAGTGTACAGAACCACATTTCATGCATCTGCCTATTCTATAGACACAGAATCAATGCAACAAAAGGAGCGAATCCATTTTTGACGGAACTATGTTTGTATACTACGACCCGGAAGCATTTTCCGTTGTGGAGTGTCTCCTATATAATGAAGGATTTAACAAAAATTTTACCAAATCTGTCTCAGGTCAGTGCTTTATGGTGTTTCCAAAGAGAAAACATAAAAAGAGTCTAAAATTTGTCTCTAAATAACAACCAAGTGGCATTTTAAAAAGGGCCCCCCCCTAACTGCAAAACGATGTCTTTAATGCAATTCTGGTTTGAGACCCCCCTTGCTTACTTGAATTGGAATAAATCAGGAATTTATGGTCAGATTTCCAAAAAATAAAAAGATACTTACTCTGTCGTCCTTAAGCTTTCACAGTAAGATGTATTTCTTGAAACTATTGCATAAAACAATGCGGAAAAAGGGGCTATTTAAATACAAATGTCCCTTTTCATGCTGAAATCCTATTTTTATCATTTATATACATTTTAAGCTGTAAAAACTAAACTCGAATTTTGTAAAAGTAATACTTTAGTGCAGATATATATTTTTACAATAAAATGAATAAAAACAAAGACTGTTTTGGGACAGGAAATGGCCACTACTGGCCAATTAAGCCTCTTAAATCGGATTATGACCAAAGTAAGTATTGGGGAGAGTTAAGGGTTTTTCGCCTTTTCCTACGATGTTTTGAATGTGGAAATACAGCAAATCGTTACTATGCAATTAGTAACACTATTTAAAACAAAACTCGTAACTCCTGTGACAAATTAGCAGAAGCAGGGCACGTAAAAAAGGGCCAAAATGTCAAAATTATCGATTTTCTACTAAAATTCGTTATTTTGTGGGCCTAAAAAATCTAAAAAACGATTGAAATATTTTACACAAGATTCTTCGTGCTATTTCCCGTCTTCAGATATTCAAGTTAGCTGAAAACCGTGTCTTTGAGAAGGAAAAACAAAGGTTTTAAAGACAATACAAATGTGGAAAACACACGAAACAGAAATCAATAGTTAAATAAGTCTTTATAGGAGGTTTCTGCAGTCTATTTTCATTTAAAAATGCTTTCAAAATATCTTTGAAATTGATAATTACTGCATACGTGTTTCTCCTACTTGAAAATGATTTTGTATAGGAAATAGAAAGAAATCACGAAGGGGGGGGGGGCATACAAAAATGGGGGGGGGGCTAAATGTTAAACATTAAAAAGTCATTTTCTGTTATTGAAATGGTTAAATATGTATTAAATCGGTTTAAAATCCAGAATTATGTAATAATTTGCTTTATCTATTGTGCGATAAGCAAAACAAAAGTCATTTTGTGCAAAAAAGGTTCATTTCAAATCAAATTTAATGAAAAAATCATGTCACGCACCTTTTTAAATTTAGGCGGGGTGTTTCTGGGATAAAGAGTTTTTCGCCTTTCCAACGATATTTTTAAGCTAGTTTTGCCTTGAACTAGTACTAAACGGAATTACCTATCCAAAAATACACAGGAATTGACAACACAAGCAATCGAGCCCATTTGATGTGGTTTCTAACGTTGTCTTTGTTCTTTTTAACATTTTTTAATTTTTTTAACTTCAAGTTAAAATATGACGTAAATTTCAAAAATATGGTCTATTCTTCACAAATTCGTTACTTTCAGATCAATTGAAGCAACTTCAAACACAAAAATGTGGCCAAAGTTGAAATTTCGTAATTTTCACTTCTGGCTCATATAGGTGTCACTCCTCAACGAAACGGGCCTATTAAATATATAGTAAAATGGGTCAATTTGGCAGCTTCTAGCTCCTCTCAGAAGTCTTTGTGGCACCTTTTACTTAGTCTGCCTGACAGACCATTTCTTTGTCTTTAATTTACTACCAAGAAAGTGGTATCAATAGCACCATCAGCTAAAATCACGCACCCGTGAACACAGCCACCCTTGAAATTTGCCATCTATTTCGGGATCTGCATGTGACACACCCCCATGAAAGGTCACGACCTTTCTAGTTCCCAACAAATTCATTAAAACACATCCTAGCAGTACACTGATGGTCTGCCAGTGTACAGAACCACATTTCATGCATCTGCCTATTCTATAGACACAGAATCAATGCAACAAAAGGAGCGAATCCATTTTTGACGGAACTATGTTTGTATACTACGACCCGGAAGCATTTTCCGTTGTGGAGTGTCTCCTATATTGGTGTCACTCCTCAACGAAACGGCCCTATTGAATATATAGTAAAATGGGTCAATTTGGCAGCTTCTAACTTCTCTCAGAAGTCTTTGTGGCACATTTTACTTAGTCTGCTTAATAGACCATTCATTTGTCTTTGAATAAATACCAAGAAAGTGGTATCAATAGCACCATCAGCTAAAATCACGCACCCGTGAACACAGCCACCCTTGCATTTTGCCATCTCTTTTGGAATCTGCATGTGACACACCCCCATGAAAGGTCACGACCGCGCAAGAAACTAGTTCGCGAAAAATTCATTAAAACACATCCTAGCAGTACACTGATGGTCTGCCAGTATGCAGAACCACATTTCATGCATCTGCCTATTCTAAAGACACAGAATCAATGCAACAAAAGGAGCGAATCAGTTTTTGACGGAACTATGTTTGTATACTACGACCCGGAAGCATTTCCCGTCGTGGAGTGTCTCCTATATAATGAAGGATTTTGCAAAATATTTACCAAATCTGTCTCAGGTCAGTGCTTTAAGGTGTTTCCAAAGAGAAAACATAAAAAGAGTCTAAAAATTGTCTCTAAGTTACAACCGAGTGGCATTTTTAAAAGGGTCCCCCTTAACTGCAAAACGATGTTTTTAATGCAATCTGGGTTGAGACCCCCTGGCTTACTTAAATTGGAATAAATCAGTGATTTATGGTCAGATTTCCAAAAAATAAAAAAATACTTACTCTGTCGTCCTTAAGCCTTCACAGTAAGATGCATTTCTTTAAAATATTGCATAAAACAGTGCGGAAAAAGGAGCTGTTTTAAGACAAATGTCCCTTTTCAGTCTGAAATCCTATTTTTATCATTCATATACATTTTAAACTGCAAAAACTAAACTTGAATTTTGAACTACTACTTGAGTGCAGATATATACTTGTACAATAAAATAAATAAAAACAAAGACTGTTTTGGGACAGGAAATGGCCACTACTGGCCAATTAAGCCTCTTAAATCGGATTATGACCAAAGTAAGTATTGAAGAGAGTTAAGGGTTTTTCGCATTTTCCTACGATGTTTTCAGTGTGGAAATACAACAAATCGTTACTATATAATTAGTAACACTATTTAAAACAAAACTCGTAACTTCTGTGACAAATTAGCAGAAACAAGGCATGTTGAAAGGGGCCAAAATGACAAAATTATCGATTTTTTTTACTAAAATTCGTTATTTTGTGGACCGAAAAAATCTTAAAAACGGCTGAAATATTTTACACAAGATTCTCCTAGCTATTTTCCGTCTTCAGCTATTCAAATTAGTTGAAAACCGTGTTTTTGAGAAGGAAAAACAAAGGTTTAAAAGACAATACAAAGGTGGAAAACACACGAAACAGAAATCAATAATAAGATAAGTCTTTATAGGATAAAGGGTTTCTGCAGCCTATTTTCCTCTAAAAATGCTTTCAAAATATCTTTGAAATACATGATTACTGCATACATGTTACTCCTACTTGAAAAGGATTTTGTATATGAAATAGAAGGAAATCACAAAGGGGGGGGATACAAAAGTGGGGGGGGGGGGGGGGCAAAATGTTAAACAAAAAATGTCTTTTTCTGTTATTGAAATGGTTAAATATGGTTTAAATCTATTTAAAATCCAGAATTTTGTACTACTTTGCTTTCTCTAATGTGTGATAAGCAAAACAAAGGGCATTTCGTGCAAAAAAGGTTGATTTCAAATCAAATATAATGAAAAATCATGTCACGCACCTTTTTTAATTTTAGGTGGGGTGCTTCTGGGATAAAGGGTTTTTCGCATTTCCAACGATATTTCCAAGCTAGTTTCAGCTTGAACTAGTAAAAAAAGAAATTACGAATCCAAAAATACACAGGAATTGACAACACAAGCAATCGAGTCAATTTGATGTGGTTTCTAACGTTGTCTTCGTTCTTTTTAACATTTTTTTTAATTTTTTAAATTCAAGTTAAAATATGACAAAAATTTTGAAAATATGGTCTTTTTTTCACAAATTCTCTACTTTCAGATCAATTGAAATCACTTCAAACACAAAAATGTGGTCAAAGTTGAAATTTCGTAATTTTCACTTCTTGCTCATATAGGTGTCACTCCTCAACGAAACGGCCCTATTGAATATATAGTAAAATGGGTCAATTTGGCAGCTTCTAACTTCTCTCAGAAGTCTTTGTGGCACATTTTACTTAGTCTGCTTAATAGACCATTCATTTGTCTTTGAACAAATACCAAGAAAGTGGTATCAATAGCACCATCAGCTAAAATCACGCACCCGTGAACACAGCCACCCTTGCAATTTGCCATCTCTTTTGGAATCTGCATGTGACACACCCCCATGAAAGGTCACGACCGCGCAAGAAACTAGTTCGCGAAAAATTCATTAAAACACATCCTAGCAGTACACTGATGGTCTGCCAGTATGCAGAACCACATTTCATGCATCTGCCTATTCTAAAGACACAGAATCAATGCAACAAAAGGAGCGAATCAGTTTTTGACGGAACTATGTTTGTATACTTCGACCCGGAAGCATTTCCCGTTGTGGAGTGTCTCCATATATGTTGTTGACGAACAAAAATTTACTGTTTTCGACAAAAACCTCGTAACTGCAGCTTAAAACAAGCTGCAGTTACGGAATTTCCGTTGAAAAGCGACGAATTCATCCTTTAATTATTCAACACTTTCCAAAGTGCAAATATTTGGATAGTTTCTGTTTGGAAGCTAACGAAGAAGAAAAATGAATGTTTATAGAGATATGTGTGTAAGGATTTGTGTAAATTTTTGCACAAAACATATTTAGAAAAAAGGAGAAAATGCTGATCATCAGCATTTCGTCCATTTGTCCTAAATGTTTTCCCGGGCATCTTTTTTTCCATTTTGGACGTCAAATTCATGGGTTTTAGGGGGAAAGGGTCAAGATAAATTTCGTGACATAATGAATCGACTAAAATAAGTAAACATGTTTATCTCACGATATAATTTTAGGAAGTCTTTTGACCAAGGTCCTGATTCCATACTTATGACCGTAGCTGATTAACCCTTTACCAAACGGTAAAAAATAGTTCCGGTAAACGACAAAATGACCGTTGATCAAGATGAATTTTATGAATGATAAAGCACAGAAAATATTGAGGGGAAAAGAGAAACTGTTCCCCGTTTATAAGTGTTATGGACTTCAAAGATGGCCACTTTTAGCTAAATGACTTGCAGACAGATACCAAAGCATGCATTGACATTGCCCTTACTCTTTTACCAAACGATCCTTGATTTTGACTTTCTGTCTGGTAAAATTGTTGGACAATGTTTGATTAAAAGCAGAACACCCAGAAACCAGAATTTTCTGTTCCTTCGAATTCATCAATATCTGGCGTTTTAACCACATTAAGGAATACGACCCATCATTAGCTCTAAATGATTCGTGTAATGTCGGCTGTTTCCGCAACAACGGAAATAATCGAGCATGTTCGGATTTACGGAGATTATTTAAAACATTTTTTGTAAAGAGACTTCTACATTAGATTTGAATTTATACGAGCAGTTTCTACAACGAATCCCAGCCGATGAATTTATAAAAACGTCAAATTAAACAACAAAAGACGAAAAAATCAAAATATTTTGGCATTTAGAATGACCTCCCTTTGCAAAATCACAAACTACAGCACACCCAGTGATCTCCCCTGAATCAGAATTACGTACCTCTGACGTAATATGTCACTATTTGGAGGTTGATTCGCACCATAAATATTTCGTTACATAACTTGTCACTTTGTTTACCGTAATTTGGGCTTTTTCTTTGGGAAAGGGTAAGGTTGACCTTTGCCATTTCTTTCTGTTTCACCCTTTCCCAAACAACTAGACACAAGATAAGACCAACTGATGCTTTCTCTACGCTATGTTTGCGTGAAAAAAGAAACCAATGAGAGAAAAGAAGCAAATACTGATACAAGCAGCTGTAATTATTTTGTCTGTAGAATTTCTATTTGATTATATATTTTTGTGTTTCTGTCTCGTCTTTTCCATCTCTTTAGCTACTAATAAGGCAGCAAACATGATTCAAACATGACATCAGAAAACTGATATTTAAAAGTTGCTTGTTCACCTAACCCTTTCCCAAACAAGACCTAGTTTTGGCAGAGACCTATCTTTCTACAACATTCCTGGCTTTATTATTTTTTTCAAAATGTTTCTTGTGATGATATTACCGTCCTCAACTCACACTCAGACACACAAATTTCTGGGGCATTTTAACAATTTTCGACATAGGCATGTTTGGCTAACGATTTACATGCAGATGTTATGTACTTGTAACATTTTTATTTCTACCATTGTTAAAGTATTGAAACTTTGCACACATGCTTGTGGTCAGACATATATATATTCCTTATTAATGATAAAGACTGGGTAAAGATTCATTACCCTTTCAAATTTCTATTTGGGTAGACTTTTTATTCTTTTCATCCTATGAAATTTCACAATCCAGCACTTTTTCGTTGAGCTATCCTGTCCACTGACAACTCTTGTTTAATAAACATTTTTGTTTATATATATATATTTGCCAAATTGGTTTTTAATAGTAACATTTACAAATATATAAATATTCCAATACAAACAATAAAAAACCTGTAAGATTAGTATGGAACAATTTATTTAAGTATAATGAACAAAGAGTGCCATTTTCCTTAAGAAATTGGGCGGTGGTTAAAAAGGGGGTGTATTAGTCAAAGTGATTTTTTTTAAACTTGTGTACGGCGAAACTGTTTAACTTTTACTTTATTTGAAAGAATATACACAAAGGAAAATTATGATCTTCCTTTTGTGTCATGCATTTTGATATATCATTTGAATTAATGTTATTTAAAATTGACTATTGTTTCAGATTCGTCCGAAAAGCCTGTCGAAAGTATGGTAGCCATGTATTACATAAGCAAAAAAAAAATATTTTGTTGCTGGTTATTATTTATTTACTTGTTAGTCCATTGTTGGGGATAATAATAAGCTATTGATTAGATGCAAACACTTGTGTATATTGCTTTTAATCATGCAGTTTTTGTGTTTAAAAGTTCACTTGGGATGTTTGGCATTTCATGATTTTGTATGACCTTGATGCAAGATATAAAATTATCAAAATTTCACTAACGAAACGATCAAAGTTGATAAAAATTGGCAATTAGACGCGGGATACCATGCTGATTTTAAATATATAGAGTTACTTATGTATCTTTATGATTCTATTGATGGGTCGTATACCTTAAATTATATGCTTCAAATCTTCTTCCCTGTCGGCCGTAACATAAGTATTAATAGAATTATTGAAAAATGTCGATATTGTTGTGTCACATGATTCCCCGTCGTGAATTATTCTTCATCCCTTACTTCTTTTTACAAAACTAGAACTATCGTGTGAGGTTGAAAAAAAAATCATTGTATTGGATTTTGTCTTTTATTTAGGACTTAGGCCTACCTATTATTCTATACATCATGCGTTTGGCAGATTAAACTTAATTTCCGACCACAAGTGGGTTTATAATAAAAGGTAGTAAATCAACCTAGTTCTTTTATTATTTCTTTATTTGGCAATGACACTGAAATTACGGTTTGCCAAAACACTCCTTTTTAACCCTTTCTCAAACTTCAATTTTTAACAATAATTTAGATTGGTCAAAATTAAAAGCTGCTGCAGAAGACAAAAAGGATGTTAGCCTAATAAGGAAGGGTTATAAAATAAATAAAAATATAGAAGAGAAAGGCATGGACAAAAAAAGAACATTTTCTTCTTTCGTCTCAATATTTTTTCCGGACATAATACAGGGTCTTGTTTGGGAAAGGGTTAAGTCAATAATAAACCCGCTCTCCCGCTGAGAAAATTTACTCATCCGTAGAATAAACCGCAAAAACCGCAGCCACAACAAAATCTAAAAATAGATCATCGTCAATACAAAACGGAAAAGCGGATAAGGGCGGGATTTGTCGAATTATGACCCTTCTCTTTTTAAGCTCAATGTAGTATATCGATTTTCAAATAAAAAAAATCACCAAAATTTTAGTCATATTTTTGCTCATTTTCTCTCAAAGATTATGGCTCGAAGCTGCTTTTGAGAAGTGTAGACGAAGATCGGCCTGCACGTCTGTGCAGGCTGATTTTCGTCTACACCATGCGTGGTCTACACATCCCGATTATGCAGTCGAGATGTAGATCATTGTAGTAAGGGACAACGCTTTACCTCCTAATCTGTGAAAGGAAATGGAAAAAGTTGCCTAATTTCAGGTGTCAAATATTATAGTATGGTCTTAAATTTGCTTATGGCTACTAATCTATGTTTATTTATAATAATAAAATTATATAACAAGAAAAAATGCAAAAAAATCTTAAGTTTTGTGCGTTTGAGCAGCATTTATTTCTCTAGATAAATCGCCAAGGTAGACAAGGGTTCGATGTGAGAATATTTGTGAATGAACTGTTGATAACGCGAGAGTTCAGGGTCATAGGTCAAATCGATGATTTTTCGTATAAATTCACATATTTTCAAAACTCAAAGCTTCAATTCTAATACAAAGACAAATTTTAGTGTAAATTCTCTTATTTGTAGTTGGAAATATTACAAATTGAGCGAATTGTAGTGTTTACCTGGAACTACTTTTTCGGTCGCGTAAGGACCTGTTGTGAAGCGCCTAATTATACGTTCATTCACAGGAAGTGTATAAGTGCTCCATTCATAAGGTTGTATGAATAAGATCGTGTTGATATTCGATCGTATTTGCTCAAGGGAATAAGACGTATTTATAAGGCTAACCAGACAGAAAACGGAGAAAATTTGTGTATGCCTGGATCAATGAAAGAACAAATTGGTTTAAGCTTGAGCATTTCCACAAACATGAACGCGGTGGATGAAAATATCGCGCGGGGGATCGGCGTTGGATCGGTGCGTGATCGTGTGAGAAATTTGGATAATTCTTTCTTAGTGCTAGACTGCCGACCATTCATTGCTTACAATACACGTCACATCGTAGATGCTTTGAACGTTTACTGTCCACCGATTCTTAAACGGCGCTCGAATGGGTTCGTTGCTTTAGAAAACATTGTGACATGTGAGAAGAAGAGAAAATTGTTGCAAGATGGTCATTTTACCTCGGTGGTTGTGTACGACGACGATACAACAGATCTGGCTTCCTCGGCCAAGGACTCGAACTTGTACTCAGTGCTCAAAAGTCTACGACAGCAGGTGGATTTAAACCAAGTCGAGTTCATCATTGGTAAGTCGCAATGGCTTTTTGGTCTTTTTTCATGCAAATTTGTTTTTAACATCGATGAAAAAGTTTCTCACTTTCCCTCGATGTTATCTTCTTCCATTTGATGATAAACAGCCTCAACAAGTGTTGCCTATTACCTTACCCCCCCCCCCCCTTCATTGGCCAAAATATGCAGAATTTTCCTTATTTCACACTGAAAGTTTAGCCCCTCCGATATTCTGACACTGGCCCGGACAGGGGCTTGAACTCCCTCCCCATATGAAATTGCCCCATACGGGCCTGATTAAGTCGTTGCACGTTTGTATAATTATACTGCTCTATGTGTATTTATTATATAAAACATCTGCATAAAAACATAATCATACTGTACTAGTAATTGCCAAATGTGAAACATTGCATGTCATGATTTTCCGAAATGACAAAGGAAAACGAAATGTAAAACGTCAAAAACAAGGTTGTGTACTTAACGAATTTCAAAACTGATAAAAAGTCAAAACCACGGTGATAATTTATCGCAATATCAAGTAGCAGTTAGGCCTACTCGATTTCCGTTCTTGCCATGCAAAAATGGGTTTATAAAAACCTTTCACGAATGACTATTGTAGCATTCTTCAAATTCATAGTAGTGCAGATAATAAATGAAATGGTCACTAGAATTTACTTTCATGTTAATGTTTTAAAAGGGCTGTCGAAACCAGGGATTGTTTGGGGCTTAATCCGAGTCTTCTCTGATGTAAATACGCTCTTTGATATTTTGATTTTTCGCTATTTTCGTAAATAGCGAAAAATCAAAATATCAAAGAGCGTGTTTACATCAGAGAAGACTCGGATTATTTGGGGCTGCGAGTCTCGTTTTAATTCAAAGGCCATGTATGCTGCAAGCTACATGCTAATGAAAAGCACAAATTCGTACCATTTCTTGTAGAAACACATTTATTTTTAAACTACCATATATTTTCTAAGATTTTAAAAGAATTTACGGCGTAAAGAAACTATATTTACGATGCAATGTTCGAACCTACGAGTCGACCTTTAGTGCTGTAACTGCTGTTGCTGAATGGAGTTGACCATATACACCAGTTTTGAAACCGGAACATACAAACAGCTGTTTGTAGTGTATGGTTGGGTACAACTAAGTAAAATAATAGTTGTCCCCAAGTTATCCCGGATCAAGCAACAGGCAGTGAACGTCTGTCGGACGTGCGTTTGTGTTGAACCCTGCCAACCATACACTACAAACTGCTTTAGTTTTGATACGGCATTTTACAAAGAATGATCATTTGACAAGAATTTCCGAGTAAACGAGTAACAGTAATTCAAAACAGAAGTGTTTCCGTGAATGGTTACCATGGCAATTGAAACATACAAAACACGTTCTAAGTATTCATATTTTTGTAACAGGCTTCCCAGATCAGTAAATTAAGTGTGTTTTTACAGTCATTCAAGTCTACTCGTAAAAACAATGTTCAATCAGAAAATATAAAATAGCGTATCTTTAATCCATTACAACACAGTGACACCTTAAAGTGACATTTCACATTTATTTTTCATAAATTTTACTTTTATTTTATCTGAAAGAATACGTTTTCTAACGAAAGTTCTGAAAATTTCAAGCCAAAATATTGAACCTTTTTCGAGAAATATATATGAGCCAGGATCTGGAAAAACGTCCCTTAAGGCTTTTGAGCCAAACATAGATCCAGATCAGCCTGTGCATACGCACAGTCTGACCAGGATCCATGTTGTTCTCTAATAGCTTCTTGGTGACCTGTAGTAACTTAAAGAGAGCAAGCAGCATGAATGCATCTTGGACTGCATTTGACAACAGGCTGATCTTGAAACTCAATTTTTAAAAATGCTATAAGGGACGTTTTTCCAGATCCCGGCTCATATGTTTGTGCTAAAATTAAACAAATTGTTGTGGACAACAGTTCAGATTTATATGAAAGTTGTCATTTCTGTCTCTACTTTAAAGGCACATTTTTCGCTTATACGTATCAATAACAATTTCAAGAAACTGATAGCATTTCTACGCATAGGAATAACCAATCTTTGCATCAAGATATGCTTTAAAAAACGAAACTGGAACGTTTTGTCCCTTTAAGACATTTGACTTCCCACAAGATAAAGGCTCTGGAAAACATCGTAGGAAATGAAGAAATTGCTTGTTTTCTACTACTAAAGGACAAACAATGTTAAAATTAATTTATCTGCAAGATCTTTGAAATTGGACCGTTCTAACAAATGCCATATGGTAATAGGCTTAAACATATTTCGTAGACAACCTTTTGCGCATCTATTATCAGGTTCAAATATGGCACTTACTCTTCGGTCTTATTTAGAGGCACATTTTCTTCGAAAAAAAAATTAACCTTGAGGAAAATTCTATTTCAAAACTTTCTAAAGATTTGTTGATATCATATTTTGTCCATTTACGTCAATTTCTGATGCAATCTTTGCTGATGCGTAAAAGTAAGTTATTGTCTGGGTTAAGTTGTGTTTGAAGAAACTTTCTATTTTCGAAATTTAAATTTTAATGTAATATCATATTGTACTGAATTACGATATTTCCATAATTTGTCTTTATCGAGGCGTAAAAGGCGTTTTTGTCGGATGAAAGTTTAATTTGACATTGAAGTAAACACTATTTTGAGATTTTCATGCATATCATATTCTACAAAATTACTATATTTTCAGTAAACAATCTTCTAAATAGACGTAAAAAGACAGTATAGTGGGTTGGTTTGTTATTTTGACATTGAATAAATGGCAATTTAGGAAATTCAAAGATATCGAATTCGAAATTAATTGTAGTGGGCAAAAGACGTCATTTGGATGTGAAACAAAGGATTTGGTTCAAAGATTGTTTTCCAGTTTTGTCTATTTTAAATTCTTAATGACCCATAATGCGGTATCAAATTTCTGTTATTGCGGGGTAGAAGCGCTTGGAAAACCTTTGACAAAGTCAACGTCGACTTTATTTTATCTTTTTATTTTACTTTTAAATTGAAGGTTGTCTATCACTTATGAGATTCGCCGTCGCAATTTTTCGGGCGACGTCGTAAACATTCGGCGATGGAAATTTGCGATCTTTTCTTACTACGAACGTTTCCATGTAGATCGAGTACGTAACGATTGCTTACGGCGTCTGACGAAAGTTGCCGACGTCACTTAAATCTCATTAAGGATGGACAGTAACCGACTACCTCAATAATAAACATAGGGGGCAATGATAGGATACTCTTAGATAGGCCCTATAGAACAACACTTGTTGCTTTCTTTAGAAAAAAAATAGCGATGCAAAATAGCGACGGAAAATTTCGTAAATACGACTTAACCCTTTCTCAAACGACAAAATTTTAGGGTGGTCCACTTCAAAAACTGTAAAAATGACAAAATGGGTGTTTTAGAGAAAGGATTATTTGTGTGAAATATAGCACAGAAAATATTGAGACAAAAGGAGAAACTGCTGGTTATCAGCAGTTTCTTCTTTTGTTTCAATGTTTTCCCAAACATTTTCTATCAGGGACGTCAAAACCAGGTCTTGTTTGGGAAAGGGTTAATGCCTGTAATTTCTCAGTCAAGTGCTATGTTTTGGCAAATGTACATGTTGGGCATTATTTTAAGCCAAATGACACACTAACTTAAGACGATTTGGCAGTCTGCCCATATTTACTAAGTTGTTAATCACTTATTATACTCATAATTTGATATTCGACCCTTGCCAAATTTAGTAATGTTTATTATTATCTTAATTCTTAATGCACATGTATGTGATCAAAGGTCTTGAAATGGTCCAATATGGCATTTGAGACCAACATGGATCCAGATCAGCCTGTGCTTACGCACAGTCTGATCAAGATCCATATTGTTCTCTAATAGCATATCTATTACCACGTAGCACTTCTCTGAAAACAGTATGGGTCCCGATCGGACTTCAATCATGTACAAACATTGTGGGAAAAGATATAACAACTTCTAGTGACTGCAAGTTCATGTTATTTCTGAATCGTTAACATTTGCCAACGACCTTGGTGGGTAAAAGGAGTTACTGACATGTCAAAATGAAATATTTCCTTTACTGTTTTTCAAACCCAATGTTGTGGGTACTCATTGAAATCGTCTCATCGAGACGATTCCAATGAGTACCCACAACATAGGGTTTGGATTTGAAACAACAAATTTAGAATGTACATGTATTTTCATCCCCTCTTATATGTTGCTCTGCTTGGGGAATAAAACTAGATCATGGCATGATACATTTAACCTTTTCCCAAACAAGATTTGGTTTTGACGTCCATAAAAGAAACAGCATGGGAAAACATCGAGACAAAAGAAGAAACTGCTGATAACCAGCAGTTTCTCCTTTTGTCTCAATATTTTCTTTGCTATGTCATACACAAACCCTATCTTTGATAACATCTATTTTGTCATTTGTGGCAGCTTTTGAATTGAACCACCCCAAAATTTTGTCGTTTTTGGAAAGAGTTAAACTAGATCATCGCATGATACATTTAATGTAGACCTCGCTATCTTTCAATCTTGACATTTTCACTCGAAACAATTAGTCTTCTATTCCCACACATTGTAGATTAAAGGGACATTTCATTTCGATTTCAATTTTTTAAAGTATCTCTTAATGTCAAGATTGGTTATTCTAATGAGTATAAATACTATTGTTTTTTTTTGAAGTTGTTGCCAATAAGCGAGAAACACGCATTTCAAGTTGAGACATAATCGATAAATTGCATATAAATCCGAACTGTTGTCCACAACAATTTGTTTAATTTTAACACAAAAATATAAATTTCTCGTAAACGGCGCAATATTTTGGCTCGAAATTTCAGAATTTTCATGAGGAAATATGCTCTTTCAAATTAAATTAAAAGTAAAATTTATGACAAAAAATTCTGAAATGTCACTTTAAAATCTCTCATTCGAGTTTGACATATCGCAACAGTTTTAAACTTGACTACTCACAAGTTGAGGCATTTGCCTTGGCTGTATCCGCGAAGGCCAATTTTTTCAGATCCAATCTTGTATCGATGCCTTTTAACCCATTACCACACAATGACTCTTTTTGACTCCCTACAAAATAATGGCTTTTGAAAACATTGTGGAAAATGAAGAAATTGCTTGTGACAAGCAATTTCTTCATTTCCGACAATGTTTTCTATCTGAAAAGTCCAAAAAATGTTCAATTCCATTCACTTGAAATTGTCGTCTGCAACATTTTTGAATTTGGAACAGTCTAAAATTTTGCTGTTTGGTAAAGGGTTAACACAGACCTCGTAACTGCAGCTTAAGTTTCAGTTACGAGATTCTTGTGAACTCATATCTGCAGCTTAAGCTGCAGTTAAATTTTTGTTGAAATGTTACGACTTGTTAATTCCAGTCATTGTAAATTTTGATTTTTGACGTTTGACATATGCTGTCAATTTCATGTCTAGGTGTGGGGGAAATATGTTACCTATTGAAAATCTGGAACAATTGGCAACGTGAAAGATATTTTGTTGAGATAAGCGGCTCCGAGATAACAAAAGTCAGCTAAGAATAACTAGATCAAGCGATAAATTTCGGCAAAGCATTATGTATTATAATATTTTCGTCGCCGTAAATATATGATTGATGTCGTTTGACATATGTCAATCTTACGACTACGCGTGGGCATAATCAGTCGCTCGCGAAAATATTTTATGCTAAAATAGACTTCGTTGCACAATCGAAACAATTGTTTTTGACTAATTTTGGATGAAGATGGTGTTTAACCCTTTCCCAAACAAGACCTGGTTTTGACGTCCCTAATAGAAAATGCTTGGGAAAACATTGAAACAAAAGAAGAAACTGCTGATAACCAGCAGTTTCTTCTTTTGTCTCAATATTTTCTATGTCATATTTTACACAAACTCTATCTTTAATAACTTCTATTTTCTAGTTTTTTTTCTAGTTTTTGAAGTGGATCACCCTAAAAATTTGCAGTTTGGGAAAGGGTTAATACATTTCATTATTTTGTCCCAAAATTGCACGGCCTGTGTATTGTATCAAGATTCATTTAAATTTGTTGTCTACAACAACTTTCGATTTGGAACACTGGGTCAGTCTATATATCGTCGATTTTCAACAAAAAAAAACCGCAACTGCAGCTTAATTTAAGCTGCAGTTACGAGGTTTTTGTTGAAAAAAAAAAAGACGCAATTTTTTCCTGTTACAAAAATACTAACACACTGTGTGAAACATCATTTGCATTTGACTGATGTACATTTTAGTATGATATTTTTACCAAAATAAGTAACAGTTATTTTAGTATGTCTATATATAACAACTTTTATGTTTTTGATGGATAACTTTTGGCATATATGTCAATTTCTCGCCTATATTTGTGATGTTTCGGTTGATATAATGTCAGCTACTTCAACCTTGTCCAAAGCAAGCCCTTGTTTTAGAACCTCATAGACGATATAGTCGCTTTTCAACAGAAACCTCGTATCTGCAGCTTATTTCAAGCTGCAGATACGAGGTTTTCGTTGAAAAGCAGCGATATGTTGTGGGTACTCGTATGAATTATCTCGAGGAGAGAGACAATTGCGATGAAATTCCAGATTACACAACTCTTCTTCGTTTGCTTCCGTCATTTCGTCGTTGTAAATGCAAAAGGGAGCGAAAAAAGTGTAATAACTTTTCCCAAACTAAAATGTTTTACTTGAAATTTGGACATATTGTTCACAAATGATTTGTCAACAATACTGATCAGTAAAATATTTCAAAACCTGCAAGAATTGTCTGTAACCGGGCACACAAGTTTGTACTTTGAAAATCGGATGAATCGACATACGAGGTTTTGCATTTACACCGACGAAATGTCACCGTTACTATGTTCATATGTCCGTCAGTATGTCCGGTAACTAGACCATTTTTATCCTTTCCTTAATGAAAGAAAAATGTAAGACTTTAAAATGGGCAATAAAGAACAAAAATATTTAGACAACCGGAGAAAATGTTGGCTTTTTGCCTCAATCTTTTCCGAGTTCAAAATCCCTTTTTAGTGACGTCAAAAGAAGGCAATGTTTGGGAATGGGTAAATTTAAACAACCCACTTTTGCTTTAAGTGAACTTGCGATAAAATTGATGAAGTCGTATTTCAAGTTCAAGTTCGAGGACGGTTTATCGATGGATTTTAGATTCAATAAAATGTAATTTAGTTTAACAGCGAAACGGGATGGGCCTTAGATGAAAGTCGGTTAAAACGGGGAAACAGAAGCAAATTAATTAGATTTTTTGACTTAACGGCTTAATTTAACCCTTTCCTGAAAAGTCCTAGTTTTGACGTCCGTAACCAAAAATGTTTAGGAAAACATTGGGCCAAAAGGAGAAAATGATGATTACCGGTCTTTTCGGTGCCTTATATTTCTCTTCCTGTTGTGTTTGCATTTGTTATGGCAGGCCCATAGGAACAGGGGGCTAGGAGGGGGGGGGGGGGGGGCTAAGCCTCCCAATGTTGGTCAAAAATGCCATTTTTTTTTCATTTTACACTGAAAATTTTGGGAAAATCCAAATTAGCCCCCCCCAATATTCGGGACATTGGCTTTAGCCCCCCCCCCCATATGAAATTGCTTCCTACGGGCCTGTATGGTTTAAAACAATGTCAGTCACACCACATGTTAGGTGCACCAGTCTTCGAAAACTGATTTAGAAAATGTTCCATTTCATGAACAAATGAAAGCATAGCGATCTAGGCAAATATCTAATTAGGCGACTGCTTGTTTGAAATGAGGTAGTAGATGTAATGAAGACTTAGTAATGTGCACTAGCTGCCGCAAATTGGTTGAACAAAGCAAGTTCCCATTCATTTATTTCATTCATTCATTCATACATTCATTCGTTCGTTCGTCCGGTAATTCATTCGTTCATTCATTCATTCATTCATTCATTCGTTCGTTCGTTCGTCCGGTCATTCATTCATTCGTTCATTCATTCATTCATGCATTCGTTCGTTCCTTCGTTCGTTCGTTCGTTCCTTCATTCATTCATTCATTCATTCATTCATTCATTCATTCATTCATTCATTCATTCATTCATTCATTCATTCATTCATCCGTTCATTCATTCATTCATTCATTCATTCATTCATGAGTTGCAACAAGCGATGAATGAAACAAGTAGGACAGAACTGTGACTATTTGACTACGTTTTTTTCTAGGAGTGTGTTGTGTGAATATTACGTCGCTGCTTTTCTTAAGAAAACCTCGTAACTACAGCTTGTTCAAGCTGTAGTTACGAGGTTTTTTGAAGAAAAGCGGCTATATAGTGAACTAAGCTCTGGAAAATCAATAGCTCATTCTAAGCTTAAGGCCGACAATTTCCAATAGTTGGGTGTGTCTTAGTTATTAGATGACAGTTCAAAGTAAGGAGCGGTTAGTTTTCAACACGTTATTGTAGCCTACAGTTCTCATATGTTGCAAAGAAATCGGCTTGCATTTCGAGGGAAATGTTAAAAAAGAAATAAAAGAATATTTTGTCAACAGGGGACATTATGCCAGTTTGCAACGCATTCTTCTCATCAGTTGGTAATGGTCAGGTTTGCCAAAATAAAGATCCTGGTTTCAAACAATTATACCGTCTCCACATCGTCGAATGTTTACGACCGAGCCCGAATAGGTCCATATACGTAACGACGCCGCTCGGAAAAAGCCGATGTTTTAGGAATTTCAAAATGGCCACATTACGGGTATTCTACCTTAAGAAAGTCTCCTGAAGAAGCCCCCAGACCTTACTCCGACCAAACAAGACATATGGCGTCACTAATATATAAAACTTGTGAAATTACATAGACAGAAAGAAGAAATGATGAATTTATGATGATAATGTTGCAATTTTTAGAGGACCCAAGTTTTACAAACTACAAAATAATTGGGGTTAGGATGTCAAGTATAATAGTTTCAGAAGCTCCCCTACCTCGACAGAGTGTCAAATAAACGGATTAAATATAACCAAAATTGAGGTCTTTATCCCTTTACATAAATGGTTGCGATACATTGATTTGGCGTCTCTATAAGAGAAAGTTAAGATCGGGAAAACAATGAGACAAAAGAAGAAAACACTGGTAGTTAGCGTGTTCTCCTTTTGTCTAAATATGTTATTGGCTATATTACATTTGCATATTTTCTTTGGAAGCAGCTTTCAAATTGGAACAGTCTAACGCTTTGCATTTTGGGACAAGATCAAATACAACTAAATTGAAGTCTTTAAGTCGAACGCCCTTACCCTTTGCCAAATAGAAACATAATAAAGCTTTCATGACAATGTATAAATAGGAACTTTAATATTCTGTAATCATACTCGTTTTTTTTTTTTTTTTTTTTTTTTTTTTTTTTTTTTTTTTTTTGCTTCTTTTATTTGCACAAACTGCAGTTTCTTCCACAAATACTGCTCTACAATCCGAGTTCAATGTACATGATTGTATTATTGCTGAATACTTGTATATAGAAACCAGATATTCAATCTACACAAAGTAACAGATATGGAATTACTTTTGTAGCCTTCATAGCTAAGCAGCCTACACGGACATACATTTCGAACGATGAGTTTTTGAAAATGTTGGACATCAAAAAAGACTTTGACCTGATCAAATTGAGAGGACTGTGCAGGATAACCAGGATCGACATATCAAACATTTGACCAAAGATATGCTTAAAATAAGCGCTACATACACTTCTCTCTTGCAGTGAATAATTAAGGGTAGACCAAGTTTCGGGCCAAGTTTATTCAAACATTTAAAAAAAATCAAAGGGTTTTAAATCTCGGTAGGAGGTACAAACGTTACGAAGACAGTATGACTAAGGCGATTTTGTCAATGTTTACTTTTTGAATATCTTTTTTCATATCTCTTCTTTTTAAACCCTTTGCAAACGCTATAACAGGTACCGATACATTTCGTCGCTTTCGTATTATATCGTTACTAGCTTGTTTGCGGACCTGGGAGGAAGCACCGCGCGGACCTGGATGGAAGCACCTTGTTCGCCAATCTCCAGCCCTGGTTCTATCAATGAGCTGTAGCAGCCCATCGCGTCTTCAAATAAACGATTGAGACTCATCCAGAGCAAATTCTTCTTTTCCCACAATTTACAATGATTTGAATAGTAGGAAAATATTTATACGTACATTTTAATTTTTTGTACGAAGGTTTGCATTGAACAAGACTTGGCCGATACAGCCTCAAATCATTCTGCAGGGAACCCTGCATTGTTGGTGTACGTAATTTCAAGCGACTATTAGGCTATTAGTATTACTTCTCCTTCCGATTATTTTGCTACTACTTAAAAACTGCTGTTACTTTTTACTACTTTTACTACTGCTGTTACTTTTTAAGCTTGTAATAGTAATTATGCTGAACTATCTAAGGTTAGAATACATGTAAAGGTAAAGACACGGTGAAATGCAAATTTATCAACATGACATATTCCCCTCACCCACGCTTCGTTGTTAACCTGCCAAGCAACGGCGAAACTTTGTCCTTTCGTTTGACATTTCATAGTGTGTCGTGCAAAAATGGTATTCAGTGAATTGAATTTCATGCACCGATATATTGCGAAGAAAAAGAACATTGGTCATCAGGTTGTCCTTGTCTAAATTCATGCAGTAAAGTCGGCTTTTCGTAAAACGCTATTGCGTTTGGTGATTCCAAATTAGATGAATTTATAGCTTTGAGTCGATTTAGTTGTGCACAAATACAAACTGTCCTTTCGACTTAAAGATTGAATGTAAGCCAGATTATTTCTTTGCCCCTACTAGAACTTCAATTTGAATAATCGACACAGATTGAAAATGGCCAACTTAAATATCTTTAGGTCTTTCAAAGTTAAATTTTCGCTTAATATCGCGTCCTGTACATGAAAGATGAATAAAAAATGACGTACCGTCGGTGTTATTGTAAAACCTTGTATCTACAGCTTGACTAAAGCTGTAGATACGAGGTTTTGCAATAACACCGATGGTATACTCATGTTCTCAACTTGGAGAAGTTAGGCAATTTTTACACTTGTACATTACAACACTACCACAAAACTACCGTACTTCAAAACTACTTGTAACTGCATTTTGCCCTTTTGACACGCCTAACCCTAGTGCAAAACAAGTTGACAGACGACAATCTGGTGGACTTGCCCAACTTGAAAACCGACCAGACGACAAATTAGACAAAGATGAGGGATTGTAACAATGACATTTCCTGAGAAAAGATTGACATTTTTTTGCAAACGGACAAATTGCGGTTGCAACCATATTTCTTCAAAGCATTTAGTCATTACTAGTTTGACCTTTTTTCACGAAATTATGAGATAGAGGTACTTTACAGATAAAGCTACTAATACAGTTATTGACGAAAACGAACATTTTTGACAAAAACGGTGGAAATACTTTACGTTATAGTACAAAAGAGGAAAAATATTGCTTAAAAACATACAAGAAATTCGATTCTTGGAAATGAGAAACAAGGATTTCTTTGGGAAATGGTAAAATGAATAATGTGCGTAGTAATTTCTACCTGAACAAAATGTCGTCTGCAAGCCACAGAGATCACAGACGATACCGTCAAAAATTTGATATTTTGATAACCCTTTCCCAAACGTATACTTTTTTTTTTTAAAAAATCTGCTCGAATTTGACAGCCGCTACAGACTACACAATGGTTATTGATAAAAGATTGCAATTTGTGTACGATATAGCACAGAAAATATTGAGACAAAAGAAGAAAATGCTGGTTATCAGCATTTTCTTCTTTTGTCTCAATGTTTTCCCAAGACTTTTATTATAGGAACGTAAAGATAGAGTATTGCTTGGAGAAATGTTAACTTGATAATGAAGGTGTGGATTTCTTTTGACATTTGAAATAGAACCCGCATCTTATAATTGCAATGTCATACCTTAATTGTTACCACACAATATCAAATGTTAACGCCCTCTTTGAAATGAAATATCGACTAAACATTGTGAGAAAAGGAGAAAATAATAAACCTTAATGTTCATTGTGAATTAAAGAATAACGGTATTTTTGAGAGAAAAGAAGAAAGTGATAGGCCTACTTTGTAAAGTTCTAAATGAAAAAGGCCAGTTGTGTTGAACCAGAAGTCTAATTATGCGGCTATCCCATAAACATTGTGAGAAAATGATATAATAACATGCTTTAATGGTCATAATGAATTAAAAGATAACGGTAAAATATTGTAAGAAAAGTAGTGAGTGGTACATTGCAACGCCCAAAATGAATATAAAATAAGAAGAACAACAACAACAACAACAACAACAAAAACAAAAGACAATTGAACTAAAGTTGGGTAGTTGGATAATGCGCCTATCCCAGATATATCATGTTGTTTAAATAAAGTAATCAATCGATCGATACATGAAATTGACCTAAATTGGACAACCCGCTGTGGAAAAAGGAGAAATTGCCCTAGTTAATGCCCAAGGGTTAAAATTTCATAACGAGCCCATCCCTAATAATGATATCGCGATTTTATAATCAATCGATCGATAGGCACAGTCCTATATTACAGATCAACTTATAAAAGAAAAGACATTCTAAATTTATTATTATATATCCAAACCCTATATTGTGGGTACTCATTTGAATCGTCTCGATGAGACGATTCTAATGAGTACCCACAATATAAGGTTTGGTCTTCAATAAATGATTGAAATATTGCAGTTTGAAAAATCACTACCCCCTCAAATCTGTAGTTCTTTCTGTCTATCGAATAAAATCGGTCACTAATACCAAGTTCAGTACCCTCGAAATTTAATCGCCCATTCCTGGTCAGTGGGCCAGTTCCGATTGATTTGTCGGTAATGACAGAGTCTTTTAGACAATGGATGAGGATGGAGTGCGCATATTGTTTCGATTACGCTATAACTTTTTTGTTTACCTTATAATTTTTTATGCCGTCTATAGATAATGAACAGCGTTAATACCAAATTATACACTGATCAAGCATGTGATAAGGAAGTTATAGGTTCATTTTACGAATTTTTGGATCACCCCTCGTACTAGTATTCCATAGGTTCTTACGGGTTTGAATCCCAGCTCGGTCAACACCTGGCAAAACCACTGGCCGTTCATCAGTGGTGTTTCAAGTATCCACGGATTTATTTGTATTGGTGAATAGCCAGTAGCTCGGGTTGCATTGTTAGTACTTGTGCGAGAAATGCCTTGCAATCATGGTTGGGTTCGCCAGTCTCCGAATTATTACTAAAAACTTTTTAGCGCGGAATTAGACTGAAGTATCGAAGCTCAAAAAACTGCATCTCTGTGGCTGTTTAGAGTAAATAAATTTCAGTGCTCGATAGATTAACCCTTTCCCAAACGACAAAATTTTAGAGTGATCCACTTCAAAAACTACCACAAATGACAAAATGGATGTTATTAACAGAATTTGTGTAAGATATGGCACAGAAAATATTGAGACAAAAGGAGAAACTGCTGGTTATCAGCAGTTTCTTCTTTTGTTTCAATGTTTTCCCAAGCCTTTTCTATTAGGGACGTCAAAATCAGGTCTTGTTTGGGAAAGGGTTAAGATGTTTATGAGAAAAAATACCAAGGATACTCAATTATTCGTTAGAATTTCGGCCCGAATAATGTGGAAAGTGTTACGAAGGCGATAAGTGTTGGCAAAAAACAAGTTCTCGGAAAATCTAGGGTACACAAATATATCGCTGTTTTTCATCGAAAACCTCGTAACTGCAGCTTAAATCAAGCTGCAGTTACGAGGGTTTCGTTGAAAAGCATCGATATTAGAGACACTCCCACACAATGCCTGGCGGATGCTGAGTTATTGAGAACAACAGTCAAACGGTCGTAAATGCGTTCTAATTTTGTAATTTCAAATTCAAACCCTATGTTGTGGGTATTCATTGGAATTGTCTCTTCGAGACGATTTTAATGAGTACCCACAACGTAGAGTTTGATAAAGAATAAATGAAATATTGCGCTTTGAAAGGTCATTACCGTGCGTTATCTGTAGTAGCGGTTATTGACTAGAATCCATTCACCGATACAATCAACAAATATCGCACGGAACTACTTTTATCTCTCCGCGCTATCTCGTTTCTTCCCTTCATTCATGAAAATATGCCGAAGCTGATCTAGTTAGGTAATAAGCTTCTAATCCTTTCTCTTCCGTTCTAGATGGCTAGAGAGGTCATTGGCTAGGATTCATTCAAAGATGCAATCATCTCAAAGATGCAATCAGCAAATACCGGTCGTAACCGTTTTCTTGTGCTTGGTGTCTTTCCCATTCATTGATTTATAAAAACACAGAAATAGTTCCTTTAGAGTTTTGCCGATTCATTGTTGCGGCGGTCATTTGAGCTTTGGTATTAAAGAAGAGAAACTTTATTGCATTCGAGATCAGTTCGGATCTGCTCGCCTATATTCTAACAAGAATCCACCTCAAAGATTTTTATTAGATTTAAAACGTTATATTTCTGTAAAAAGGCTATCGCTCCTCAATACACAAACTGGAGTAAATAAACAGGAACTAGCTCTTTCCGCTTCTCCAGAGACTTTTAACGCTTACACCTGACATCGTTTGAACAGGTAAACAGTCAAGCCACCAGAAAATGATGGGTATTTTTCTGAAAATTCGTGAAATAAAACCCCCTGGCGGATTTACACATTAATTAAATAGAAGACACATAGTAGGTAAATAAACAGGAAATGGCACCATCCGCTCCTTTAGAGAATTTTAGCGATTGCACCTGACATCATTTTAACAGGTAAACAGTAAAGCCACCAGAAAAATGATAGTGATGTTCTAAAATTCGTGAAAATCGCGAATTAGCTGTAATTTTCACATTTTATAATTGATGAATTCATGAAAAAATAGTTCCTGGAAAAGGTCATACCTGTATCTAAGAATTGTTGTTAACCCTCTCCCAACAGGACCTGGTTTTGACGTCCTTTCGAGAAATGACTAAGAATAACATTGAGACAAAAGTAGAAAATGCTGGTAACCAGCATTTTCTTCTTATGCAACAATGTTATTTGTCCTAAACTTTACACATGTATCCTATACTTATACTTAGTGCCCATTCATTCCATTTGGGAAAGGGATTATCTAGAACACAAGTTTTCTAAATGACATGGTCGTTGTCTCTTAAATGTCATCATGCTTTCACAATTTAAATTTCATGGGGTTGCTTTTATGAAAAATGAATAGATATTTGACTCTCTTTATGTCTGACATTTTGCTTGGAATTTGCTTGGAACTACAAGAACCTTTTACTTCATTACATATTTTAGTTCTTCATTTTAGAATTTGTTTTATGTAAAATGTCTTCATATTCAGTATTACACTGGTCATGTTTTCATTTTGTTTGTATGAGGGCGGGTCACGTGACTAAGCATTGAGTTTTTGAGACGTAGGCGCTGAACTACGCTATTGGGATACAGCTTTAGATTTACCAGTTGTTTTTGAATCATTCTTTTGATATTACGATCGTAAACATTTAGTTCGATAAAAAAGGTTATTTTCCTCATAAAAATATGGCATTTTAAACTGCTGATATCTTACATGTGTAGGCTCTGGTGATCAAGGTCTGATATTTAGACCAAATGTTACATCATGACATTTTGTGGTTTTCATTCAGTATCGTAGGTAGGGAGCTACATCCCCCCGCCATGTTAGTAGGCTAGAATTCGGGGCCCACGTCCCTATGTAACATTAGTCGCTGATTGGAACGTACAAGGTCATTCCAAAGGACTCAATGGATTTTTTCTTTGTATCTATTACAACAATTTTAACCGTTTTTGATGCTCATCAAGTACGTTCATAATTGAAATATAGTAGGAAAAGGATTATTTCAAAATAATGTTGTTTAATAATTTTGATATCCATTTATGAGGATGGGACCATAATTTCACTTCGAATTAAGTGGAAATTCGAGTTATCCGATGTCGACACATCGAGTGTCGACTGTATATTGCTCTTTAAGAGTTACAATGGGTTATGAAGAAGCTACAAGTTTATCGTGGACTAGAAATAAAACATTTAGTATGCAGCTAACTTCTCATATCGGCTGCCATAAAATCCTCAAGGGTGTCTTTCTTATATCCAGGCGAAGGTAATTACAAATGAATGGAGCTCTTCTAAAGACCACACCTTTGCTTACTCCAATATCTATCCAATTTCCGGTTGTAACCTCCGTTAGATATTCCTCCGCCAGAGGTGTACTGTTTGTAAACAAATATGAATGGGAGGCGTAGTATTTGCCCTTTTCCAAAACAAAACCTGACGTCCCTAATTGCAAAAAGCATGAGATAATATTGAGACAGAAGAAGAAAATGCTGATAACCAGTATTTTCTCCTTTTTTCCTCAATATTTTCTGTGCTATTTCGTACACAAATTCTATCTTTATCAACAACTTAGTTTTTGTCTGCAGCTGCTTTAAAATTGGAAAAGTGCGCGCGTTTGCCGTTTGGGAAAGGATTAATTGAATTATTTGTTTATATCTCGCACATGAAAGGCATGTAGGCTTATTAATAGTAATTGTGGTATGATTAATGCTGCTTTAGGCTAACGTCTTATTGTTATGATATTGCTTTCTGAGACACTCCTAAAGCTTTAAACTTTTAATAAAATGACTGGCACTTTTTTCTTGGGAAATTTCCTGCCTAATACAAAAGAAAAAAAACATGACTACGATGGTATCATGTTTTGTATACTTGTATATTATAAAGTTTAGTCGACTATAGATCATTCGTCTTTGGATTTTCCGAAATGTCTATTAGGTTATTTAAATCTGGACGAATTTGACAAACTTAGTCATACGCTTATTGTGCAAATGAGGTTGGCTGTTGGACGAAATTTGACGTTTGATAATTTAACTATTCATTGAACCTTGGTAGAATTTCTCGTATCGTAACTTTAGATTTCATTTGACGAGATCTTGTGTACCTCAGAAAGGTTGTCGTCGGCAAACCATGCTATAAATCAGGACTATTTGCTAGAGAGCAATTCAAGTGTTGTTCGCTTGTCCATTGTACCACTACAAAACATGTCCGAATGATAGAGATTTAATTACCGGAAGCGGAAGTCGGATGTTCGTTTGTTTTTCTCGTGGACCGGAAGTGAGGACTGATATTCTCTTGCACTTTATTAGTAACGAAATTTCGATATGAGACACGCCATGTGTAAAGAGACCTTCCCGTAATTCGGTTACACGCACGTCGTAAAATCGAATGATATCCGGATATTACATAGATGTATGAATTTAAGTTACTTAACAACGAAGATGTATTAGATAGAGGTTGTATAGTAGATTCTACGCGAAATAAACATTCAAATGCGCGCAGCGCATTGAATGTTTATATCGCGTAGAATCTACTACACATGCTCTACCTGACTTAGTGTTCGCTAGCGGTTCATTAGAGACTGGGCGTGACTATGTATAGACGTAACATAAACTAACCGGTAGCCCGTTTATGCGAAATAGAGCTGCGAAATTTTAAAATATACGTCAATTTCATTTGTCCAAAAAGTAGGTCGAACACTAAATTGGGATGTTGAATTGCAGTCCTACATCAAGGATTTGTGTCAAAATTGAAAAGTTTCGACTGTGGCTAGCCTGCACAAACACAAAGGCTGGTCACAAGCAAACTTTTTCATGATTTACATAATGCCCCTTTTCCTTTGACAGAGCCGCATATCAAAGAAATGCCAATTTTGATCTCCGCGCACCTTATTACCGGAAGTTGTAATTCGCCGGAAAACGCAATTTATTCACTTCCTGTAATATAATCGGCGTTTGACTATTTAATTAGGAAACGATATCTTTGATTGTAAACACCACGATGTCAAGTTGCAATAATTTGTTCTACTTCCGAAAGTGCATTTTGAAGGGCATAAATTAGAGTTCATACGTATCGAAAGAAATTTAAGTGCTTACGGTTCCGGAACTGTAATGGCGGTAACTTTATAAATTATGATGATTTAGTTGCACTTCAAATATGCCTGATACTGTTTAATATTATGTATCAATAATATGTATGGCAAAATTCAAATTGATATGTTATGATGTGAATGGTAAAAAGTCAGTAAAAGTTTCTGACTTGAAAGTAATGCATTATCACCCGTTATGATATATGTTTTTGTGAATTATCTGCCCTTGACTTACGAAAAAATCGGATTTCACAAAATCTGTATGGCAAACGACCTATTTTATTGTATATTATGGAGTGAAATGATAATTTGCAACTTTCTACCATTCAAATATTTTGAAAATTGCATAAGTTTGAAAATATTGACAAAAGAGGAATTTTCTCATTGACTGCAATGCAAACTTTACAGCCAGTTATCTCCCCTTGGATTTACAAATTTTAAAAAGTAAGATGGTAAAATATTTTTATTTATCAATGTCTACAAGATATCCAACTTTCAAAGAGATCTATACGCTAGAAGTGTGTGTACCAAATATTGCCATTACAGTTCCGGAACCTTAATATGCAACTATTTGTCGATACATTTAAAATACGGTGCTTGTAATCGGTGTACTCTCCATGCAATATGTAACAGCAAAATGCAATCGAAATTTATACATGTATCAGCACACGTTAAAATGTCTGGAAACATGTCTTTCTAGCAAGAAAGATCAGTTATGATCGGTTCAAACACAATTTATAAAAAAAAAGGAGGCTTTACTAAATCTCAGCACGTCACAGTGTTGAAATATTCAGGTTGACTTTGATGATGTCAGTAATGATGTCATTTCCTGTATATTTTCAGGTGGTTTCAAGGCTTTTCAACGAGAATACCCAGACCTTTGCACGAGACAGACAGACACACCAGTCGGGTTGACTTTAGCGCCGCCCCCAAATTGTCATTCCACTAGTAAGGTACGTACAACACGTGTGCTTTAACCTTTCTGAAACAACCTTTATTTTTAACGTCTCTTGTTGGGAAACTTTGAAAGAAAAGGAGAAATTTCTGATTGGCTAAAACAAATTATGTTTCTGTAACATTTATTTTTTGTACCACTTTTGCAATGAGACGATTCGAATGAGTACCAATAACATAGGGTTTGGTGAATAATGAATACTATTAATATATTGCACCTTGAAAAGCGAATACCCCTCTTGTCTGTAACTCCGAAGCATTTGATAGTAGAGACCGCATTGTCTTTCCACAACTTACAAGGTCGCCCCCTTTTTTAAGGGGAAAAAAGCAAAAAGAGCTTATAATAGGCCTGTGAACACAAGTTTCATTGATAAACCCTGCTTATCATTAATTTTTTGAAGGCGAATATCTGCGACTGATTCTATTGTTATTTTCCACACCTAATTTCAACAATAATATTACTTTTCATACATTGATATAACATTTAATATATTACAATAAGTATGTCTCACTTTAATAAACGAAGTGCTAAGTACCCACAGATTTGCAAAGTTTAGTTTCACGATCTGCTCTTTTGACCTCGCACATTTTAACCCTTTCCAAAACAACAATTCCTGTATATAGGTTCAACAGGGAATGATTTTATCTAGTAAACAGTGACGTAATTTCGGACAAACAAATGTTAATTCGTGGGTGTTGTTATAAAATTTCGTAACTACGGCTTGATTCAAGCCGTAGTTACGAGATTTGATAACAACACCGACGGTTTTTCAAAACATAATAGTAAACCCAGTCTATTTTTAGCACAAAATCCACTGCCAGTGAACACAACTGCTGACTCCGATATGGTATGTGTGTACTTATTAGAATATGCCTCATTCTTATGGGTGCCCACGATAAAGGGTTTGCTTGATTAATGATTATAATGCTTCAATTTCTTTTGAAATATCACCATTCCGTCTACTGGTTAGTCGCGTTGTGTTGGCGTATTATTTAAATTTCGTTTTCCGTATGTTTCGCAACTTTGCTTCAAATTTCGAAAAGATTCGATCGTATTTCAGCGAAATTTGACAAAGCCTACACAATAATTATGATGCTACTAAAACTTCTAAAAGTCACGTTGTTTTGAAAACCAATTTAACTCCTTTCCGAAACAATACATTGATTTGACACCACTTGCAAAATAAAGCTTGGAGAAACATTGAGGCCAATGAAGAAAATGGCGATTTTGATTCATATTGACACACACATTTGGTCATAGTGCCCAGGAAGCAAAATCGAGAGGGATCTAAATACGCTTAAATATAGCTTTCGTCTAAACTATCATAAATAGGCTAATCACGTGATTACCGCACGTGACTTTGGACTCTACGCAAAGCGGGAGAAAAACGAAGAATGATTAGCAGTCGCTTAACAATGCTGTAAATAGAGATAGATAATTATCATCTGTTTACAACGTTCTGTTATCCATAAACAAGGAAGAGTTTATCATAATCCCATCTACCTCCTGTGAAGCTTGGGATCGGCCGACTTGCACGACCTATTGTTTCCTTTAATATTTCACAGAATATTTCATAATTTGTGCTTTCCTCCAAAGACCTTGTAACTGCAGCTTAAAGCAAGCTGCAGGTACGAGGTTTTCGAAGAAAAGCTACGATATGGAATTATTTTACATTTCGTCGGTGTAAATGCAAAACCTTGTATGTCGGTTCTAGCGATTTTCAAAGTACAAACTTGTGTGTCCAATTTAGACAATTCTTGCAGGTTTTGAGATATTTTACTGATCAGTATCAATGATACATTATTTATGAACAATATTTCCAAATTTCAAGTAAAACATTTCAGTTTGGGAAAAGTTATTACACTTTATCCCCCCCCCCTTTAAAAATTTCCGAAAACGAGATACGAGGTTTTGCATTTACAACGACGATTTATTAATTGGAAAGAAGAGTAATATACTTGTAACTTTTTTATCTCCTAAAATTGTTTCCATATTTTTAATATCGCATAATGTTTGATTTTAATATAATCACTAAATAACTTTGAAAATATCCCCATATTTTGAGCATGAATATACAATCTGTTGCTGAGTAACAAGGGCGTAAACATTTGTGTAAAAGGAGAAAGGTCAAGAGGGGTTTAATCGCTGCTTTTCAACAAAAACCTCGTAACTGCAGCTTGATTTAAGCTGCAGTTACGAGGTTTTTGTTGAAAAGCGATGTAATAATGATAAACAAGGACGCATAAGGAAGGAGGAAGAGGGCCATTGAGAGGAAAGATAACAAATTTAACCCTTTTCCAAACGGCACAATTTTAGACTACTTCTTTTTGACTGGAGTTCTAGGCCACAAAATGATTGATGGCTGAGGTGGATAAATATGTATGTTACGACAGAAAAAAATTCCCAGGAAAAAAGGAGACAAATTGCTGATTATGAGAACTTTAAATTTAAAAAGATGTAATGAAGAAAAGTGCATAATGTAATATAGCCTACCATTGCACTATAAACTTTTTCAAGACATTGTCTGGTTTGCCTTTGCTTATAAACAGTATTTCGTCGCTTTTCTTAAAAAAAACTCCTAAATGCTTATTATTCTAAGCTTCAGTTATGGGGTTTTCGAAGAAAAACAGCGTGTTTATTCTTTCTTTGCTACATTTTCTCCCATATTTTATCAACTTTGCAGAATTTTGTTTGTATTAATTGTCTCGACCTGATCCCCAATTCAGTTTTAGATGTCTGTATACATCGGGGAAGCAAATCAAAAGGAGAAGAGAATGCAAAAATTATCATGAAAAAGTACATCTATGTCCATTCGGTGCGGTGGCAAAATATTATTTACGAAACAAATTAGAGATTACATAATGTTGTATATTCAATTAGTGCCTACTTATTAACAAAGGCCATGGAAAACAAAATAACAGACACCTTAAAAACAAAACGAAATGTCAAGACCAAATATACTTAGCTTTCCAGACGTGTTTTGATTATTATTCTTTTTATTCTAAAGGTCTTCTTAACTTATATTCTCAAAAAGGCAGCCACTCAGCGTCCAAAGGAAATGAGCTATTTGTAATCATTATGCTAAACCCCGAAAAGACCAATAAAGACCAAAGGTTGCAAAATCTTCCAAAGCAAAAATGTTGGTTTAGTTTATGTCTTCTTTTCTTTTTCTCGAAAAAGTCACTTTCGTGATGGTGATAGGCAATTTATCCTCTTTTCCTACTATATTGAAACGGCTATATCAATTTCTAACAAACTTCTTTTGAACTCCATTGGCTAGGAAGACTTAAACAGAAAATAGACTCCCCCGATGTCGAGATAACGAGTGTCAACTGTATGATAAAAGAAACCAAAACGGTCTAATGTACTTGTGGAATTTGAAACAGACATGATACGCAAAACGAAGCTACAGATTGCATTTCAAAATATTAATATTCTATTAAATTTTTGTCAAACCTTACGCTGTGGGCACTCATTTGAATCGTCTCATTGAGACGATTCAAATGAGTACAGACAACGTAGAGTTTCAGTGTCCTCCCCAGCCCAATAAGCTGTATCGGCCCCACTACAGCTTCATGTAAATTAGTGTAATGCCACTACAGCTTCAAAAGTACCCCTACAGCTTAATTCCTTGAAACAGGTCACCAAATAGGGGGATTTCTAAGCATTTCATCTCAAAAAGTGATTACTTAATGTATTCTTATAATATAAAATGTAATAATTTTATATAAAAACATAATGGGAAAAGAAGAAATTGCTCGAATTGAGCAATTTCTTCTTTTCCCATTATGGTTTTATTCACAATTATTTGCATGTACACAATATATTTCAAGGTTTACCAATACTTATAATTTGCCACTACAGCTTCAAATTATTCTGGGGAGAACCCTGTTTAGATTATAAATATCGCATTTAGAATTAGTGAAATCGACATGACGCGCAAACGTAGTTTCCTATTCATGTTAATATCATCTGTCGGTGTCCTATTAAACCGGAAGTTTCAAATTCCCACCCATTTCCGGGGAGATCTTTCAGATTTGTGAAAGACAATCTCGTTTTAAAGGTCACTATTATTTAATTTCCTCCATATTTTTGGACTTTTGGTTACCCTGTTCTATTCTGACATTTTTAGCTCACCTTAGCACGATGTTTTACGAATCTCAAAATGGCCATGAAACAGGTATTCTACCTTAATGTTTCCAAAGCGATTTCTACCGAAAAGTTGGCTAAAGTGTTGAATTAAATATCAGATAAACAAAACATGAAACGGTTGTTGACATTAAAGAAAGTCGTAATTCAAAATTCAGGGGAAACTAGTACATGAACATGTAGTTCACAAAATTATATTGAATATCTTTATACCTCACGATAAATGACCTGGCAGAGCAGTCCGTGCTAATCGAATGGAGTACTCTGCCAGGTCGATTCTCGTCCGCTATACGATAATATCATAAACAAACACGATATGTCTTTAACCACAATGACCATATTAGGAAAAAACGCCATTTTGGTAATAATCCAAAGTTTCACACTTTGCGGTGCCTGATAATAATGCGAAGGTTGCCGTAATAAGCCTATTATAACTTCGATGATATATCAAAGATAAACGTGCTTTCTAGTTTTACGACAACCTCCATACATAGATTTTTAGAAATGATTCGTTAAAGTATTCTGTCCCTAATGAGATTCGTGCGACGTCGTTAAACATTCGGCGGTGGAACGTTCCGCCGCCGAATGTTTACGACGACGCCCGAATAGCTTCGGAAACGTAATGATTGTAGACGAGGTCGCACAAAAAAAAAAAAAACCGAAATGGCGTGCATCTCATTAGGGATGGACTACCTTAAGACTCAGGCCCATAGGAAGTAATTTGATGGGGGGGGGGGGGGGCTAAAGCCCTTTTCCTGGATATTGCAGGGGGCTAATTTGGAATTTCCCAAAATTTTCAGTGTAAAATTAAGAAAATAAGGCATTTTTGGCCAACATGGGGGGGCTAAGCTGTTCCTACGGGCCTGAGACTAGTGACAGACGACTCAGTGACAGACCGAGGAGCTTCGCAAAAAATATACTTTTGGCGGTCTTGAATATGAACAGAAATGTTAATTCAATGCTTAAGAAGCATTGCAACTCTATTTCATTTTGAAGTTTTCTCTGTCTGCGACAAATGCCTCCTTTTTCCGAGGCATATGTAAAATGATAATGATCGTATACAAAGTTTAATAATAATAATATCATTACAAACAATCAAAGAACGCCCTCGCTTGAACTCGCCCCACAAGGAGCGCACTTGTCCTTTGTAGGACGAATAAAACGTTACCGCAAATTAGGCTTAAGTAACCCTTTAACAAATAATACAAAGTGCAAACAACCCCCAGAGACTAATTTATATATGGGGAATGAATGGTAAATTTGGGGAAAAAATTGGCGGACATTAAGGTATAATACATGTAATGTAGCTATTTTGAGATTCATAAAACATCGGATTTTTTAGAGCTGCGTCGTTACGTATCCGAACGTATTCGGGTGCTGTCGTAAACATTCGGTGGTGGAACGTTCCACCGGCACCGAATGTTTTCAACGTCGCCCGAATATATAATTCCAACGTCGCACGAATCTCATTATAGGGGGTAGACTACCTTTTATAAACAGTGCATTTTAAATTATATAACGTTAATTGCTTATTTGCGTTACCTAATCAAAAGCACTAGTTAGTTTTGAAGAAAAAATGTCGATATTTTGGCTTGTCAACAAAGAAGGCCGTTTCTATAGAAAACAACAACTATTAAAGTTTTACGTGATACTCAATTGCATATACGTAAAAAGTAAAACGACATTTTTGACCTCAAGTGTTCTAAATGTTTTCGTTATTCTTGCGTAGTCACTTTATAACCCGTTTAATTGCTGTCATTGAACTCCTTAAACCAAATGTTTACAGAATTTTAACGATGGCAGAAATTAAAACTTTTGTTCTGAATTAAAATTCAATTGCGGATTTAACAGAGAAAAAAATCCCAAACGTTTACAAAATTACAATGATGGCGGAATTTAAGACTAAGTCTTGTTCTAAATGAGAGTTATTGTGGATTAAAAAGAAATAATTTGTATAAAGAAGAAGTTTGGTTATGTTCAGGAAAGCACAGTGTCGGGGTGGGGAAGAGAATAAGAGAGGGGCATAGTGGAAATGACGTCAAAACCTGACATCATATTGGAATGCGAATTTATTGGTAACGGAACTTACGTTTTAAGTTTTTTTTTCTTTCTCAAATATCGATTGCGCTTTTTGACTAGAAAAGACGCTTCTACTACTCCCAGAAGGTACTTTTTCGATTGACCCTTCTGAAGTATTACAATTTTTTTCTAAAAAAAGTAGTTTAACACCTGCTGTGTTTACTTGATGTTAAATGAAGAGAAAAAAATGACGAAAATAATAACGCCAAAGTTGAAATAAATGACGGCAATAATTTCGTTTAATTTATTGTTCGTTAATTGTAGGTAACCAATACGACTGACATACTGTCAATGCTCTACATTATTTACTCCCTCGTAAATTCGACCAGGTGTGGGAAATCTCAACTCTTTTCCACACCACAATTTCCAGAATGTTCCCAATTGAAAGCTGATGCAGATGACAAAAACAAAACTTAATGTAACTGGTCACAGCCGTTATGTAGGTACTCTCAAAAGCCGAGGTTTATTGATTAACCATCAAATGTGACCATCATTCTATCATAATGGAATGAAGAGAGAATGTGCTCTGTTCTTAAGAGAGTATTATGTAGGCTGCACTCACCAAAATATATGTTGTCACCAAACACATTGCCAGAAAACAGCTAAAAGCGTCAGATTGTTTTCCGTAAATGTTTTTTTTTTTTTATATCTTTTCCAAACCCGGTAGGCTACTTGCAGAGTTAAGGGTCTCTTTAACTTGAATTGGTGATTTAAGTTTCATTTCCAAATAAAATATTAGCAGCTCATTCTGCATAGCAGTTTTTGTTGTTTCAGCAGGCGCAAATCCACTATACTATTATAAACTATACTAAAAATACTATTCTAAGATACCATATTAAAGCATTTGCAATTTCCCCAAGTTTCCACGACTTTTGCCGTAAAAGGAAACGTAAAACAACTTTTCCTCGTTCGATGTTGAAATGATATTCGCTGTATCACTCTGCTATTTCGGAATAATACGGAAGTTACCGAACTTTGCCGAGTGCATTTCACTTTGCCGAGCGCGTTTAATACGCCTGGCCAATATTCAGGACACCGTTTGCGTGTATGTTACAGCAACGGATAAGACATTGACAAGCAATTTCAAAGTAATATTTTTGAATAAAATTAATATATTGATCAAACCCTTAATTGTAGATACTCGTTAGAATCGTCTTTTAGACGATTCTAACGAGTATCCACAATATAGGGTTTGGATTTGGAATGAAAAATAATAGATTTTCCTACTGAGCTATCTCGTCTTATCACGCGCTCTTACTTTGGATTATTGTACACTCATTTCCAAATAAGGCAAGATCTACTTAAATACGATCTTTGGTCCATATTTTGAACCCCCGCACGATTACTCATAAATATAATCTTTATTTGGTTCCAATCTCGTATGCCTACCTCTATAGAATTTCATGCACGATTTAATTGAACTTTGATAAATGTCATCTCGTTGAATTTAAAATCTGTTTCCGTTGGCGTTAATTTATTTATACTCATTTGACAAAATTGGGAGAAAAAAAATGAGCTTGAAAATATTAGATTTGATTCTGGAAAAAGTAAACATTTTGAACAATTGCAAAGGATTATTGAAGGAAAGGAAGCATGAAATGAGGGAAATGCTTGCTCTTATATAATTGTCAGTTTCTTACAATACTTCTTAAAATATGATATTACTTAAAAAAATAGCATTTTAATCATTTTTGTCTTCACTTAACTTAAGTGAAGACGAAAATGATTAAAATGCTATTCAAGAATATTTTTTAATAAACGTAAAAGATATTCGAATTTCAATAAGTACTAGTAGAGATGTAGGCCTAATATATTCAAACAAACTGAAAAAAAGGAAATTGTTTGTTTTAGTACCAATCCCATCCTTTTCTTACAGCATTTCTCGGCGTTGACTTTTATCTGTTCATTTATTTTCCTTTCGCGTGATCTTTAAAAATAATTTAGGACATTTTATTCTCCATTAAGGGAATAAATTGTGAATGATAAGGATCGAAGCGTAGGCGGCAACCCTTTCCCAAACAAGCACTAGTTTTGGCATTTTTATTGAATGTTAATTCAGAAATCCTTGTGGGAAAAGAAGAAAATGCTGATCATCAGCATTTTCTCCTTTTCCCTCAATGATTTCTATGTTGTAGCCTACATTTTCTGTTTTCGGTAACCTATTTTATTGTCTAGGTCTATAACTTTTTTTCATTCTGGACAAATCAAATCCATGTGTTAGTCGTTTGGGAAAGGGTTGAATATGAGAAAGAACGTATGTTTTATTTCGAGTGTTTTTATCTGGCTGACTTCACTTTCGATTTCCTTTAGACAGTCAATAGTTTTAGCCCTTTCTCAAACATCAACATTTCGAATTGGTATGAATTGAAAGCTGCTACAGAAGACAAAATGATCGTTGTTATAGATATGATTTATTAGAAAAAATAATCAAGAAAAAAAAACCAAACAAACAAACAAAACCAACAACAACAACAACGATGCGAAGAAAGAAAGAACACACACACACCCAGAAAAAAAGTTATTCTGACAAAAAGAAGAAATTGACGGTTATCAGCATTAATACTAAACAATATTGAAGAAACCGAAACGATCCTAACATTTATATTTTTAGATCTATTTTAACAGTCCCGCTATTTCAGGGGTTCGAACCATTAGCCAGTTAAAACTTTGGACATAACTAAGAGTTGCGACCCTTATTAATGTGATGTGTTGAACATTATATTAGAGGAATATCATAACACATTAAAGATTTAATTAATATTTTTAATGTTTTCATTAATTTGGTTTACTTTATCTACTTTCAGTTAGGTCCAGTTGAAATATTAGCCGGTCTTTACCTCGGTGATTCTCAGCACTCGGCCCAACAGTCCAATCTCAGGGAACTTGGAGTTACCGCCCTTTTGAACGTGTCCACCAACTGTAAGAATTTCTTCGAGGGCGACTTCGCCTACATGAATATACCGGTTAACGACAACGACACCGCAGTTATCTCATCGTGGTTTAACGAAGCTATAGAATTCATCGGTAGGTTTCATTTATCTCAAACTTTGGTTATGTCGAGGCAAAGTTGTTAGGGAAGACTAGGAAAAACACTGAGAGAAAAAAAGAGCATGCTGAATCAAACTTTGGTTAGCTCTATCTCCACGCAAAATTGTTAGAATAGGCTTGAGAAAACAATTACTGAAAAGAAGAAAAATACAGACTCAAACTTTCGAGGTAGAATTGTTAAGGAAGGCTTGGAAAAACACCGAGAGAAAAGAAGAAAATGTTGACTAAGACATTCTAGTACATGTACATCTATTTCGATCCTAAATCGTTATGGAATGCTTGGGAAAACGCTGAACGAAAAGAAAAAAAATGCTGATTATCAGCATTTTTAGGTCACCTGACCGAAGGTCATGGTGACCTATTGCGACCGTGTTTTGTCTGTCGTCGTGCGTCGTGCGTCGTCCGTCGTCCGTCGTCCGTTAACTTTTAACATTTTCGACTTCTTCTTGAGAACCACTGGAAGGATTACAACCAAATTTGGCAGGGAGCATCCCCATGGGAAGCCGCTTCAGATTTGTATGAATCATGGAGTTATCTCCCTTTGGGGCCCCATAAGGGGCCTAAAAGGGGTTAAATAGGGTACATCTTAAAAAATCTTCTTCTCATGAACCGGCTGTTTGATTGGATTCACATTTGGAATTTAGAGTCTTTAGGGCAAGGACAACAAAGTTTGTACAAGAGAAAAAAATCCGTCCAGAAATGGCCGTGCTGGGGATGGGGGATGTGAGGGGGGGGTCGCGTTATTAGTTAACTTAACATTTTTGACTTCTTCTTGAGAACCATTGGACGGATTACAACCAAACTTGGCAGGGAGCATCCCCATGGGAAGCCGCTTCAGATTTGTACAAATCGTGGAGTTATCTCCCTTTGGGGCCCCATAAGGGGCCTAAAAGAGGTTAAATAGGGTACATCTTTAAAAAATCTTCTTCTCATGAACCGGCTGTTGGATTGGATTCACATTTGGTATTTAGAGTCTTTAGGGTAAGGACAACAAAGTTTGTACAAGAGAAAAAAATCTGTCCAGAAATGGCCGTGCTGGGGATGGGGGATGTGAGGGGGGTCGCGTTATTAGTTAACTTAACATTTTCGACTTCTTATTAAGAACCATTGGACGGATTTCAACCAAACTTGGCAGGAAGCATCCTAAAATAGAAAGCCGCTTCAGATTTTGTACAAATCATGGAGTTATCTCCCTTTGAGGTCCCATAAAGGGCCAAAAAGGGGGTTAATAGGGTACATCTTAAGAAATCGTCTTCTCATGAACCGGCTGTTGCATTGAATACACATTTGGAAGTTAAAGTCTTTAGGGCAAGGACTACAAAGTTTGTACAAGAGAAAAAATCTGTCAATAAATGGTCGTGCTGGGGATCGGGGATGGGAGGGGTTCGCATTATTACTAAACTTTGAACATTTTCTACATTTTTTTGAGACAGATTTCTACCAAACTTGGCAGGAAGCATCCCATTGGGAAGCCGCTTCAGATTTATACAAATCATGGAGTTATCTCCCTTTGAGGCCCCAAAAGGGGCCAAAAGGGGGTAAATAGGGTACATATTAAGAAATGTTCTATTGTTGGATTGAATTCACATTTGGTATTTGAGTCTTTAAATAAGTTTGTACAAGAGAAAAAAAAAACTGTCAAGAAATGGTGGTGCTGGGGGGTGCGCTATTAGTTAACTTTTAACATTTTCCTTAACTGTGTCTGCTCATTTGATTCAGGTGACCGATAAGGCCCTCTGGGCCTCTTGTCTTCTTTTCCTTAAGTGTTTTCTATGAAAAGAAGAACCTTTCGTGGGTGCATTCAGAAACTATTTATGCAAAGAAAAATTGTCAAATACATTTAAACTTGTCTCAAACAAGACATGATTTTGACGTCCCTACTAGGAAAGGTTTTGGAAAATATTGAGACAAAAGAAGATGCTGATAACCAGCATTTTCTCCTTTTGCCTCAATATTCCCTGTGCTAACGTGTACCAAATCCCATATTTCTCAAGATTGATTTTATCGTCTGCAGCAGCTTTCAAATTTAACAACGCCAAAATTTTTGTCGCCACTTTTCAACAAAAAACAAAACAGCAACAAAAACTCGTAACTGCAGCCTAACATAAGCTGCAGTTACGAAGTTTTTTATTGAAAAATAGTGATTTAGATTTTTAAAATAACAAAAATTTCCATATTCTCATTCCAGATAAGACACGTGACAACGGCGGTAAGGTGCTAGTACATTGTCAGGCCGGAGTGAGCCGATCAGCGACCGTTTGTATAGCCTACCTCATGTATAAAAACAATCTGACACTCGAGAAAGCTTTTGACTTTGTCCGAGCAAAACGAGGGGTCATTTCACCCAATCTGAACTTCATGCAACAGCTTTTGGAATTCGAAAAGAACATTTCTACCGGTGCCAAGGACGATTCTGACATTCAGGATTCGGTGTCGTCGATTTCAAACTCGTTAGCGTCGGTTGAGTTCGATTTTAGTTGTTCGTCAACGTCGGCGTCGGATTTTTCGTCATCGAGTGGGACATTTGAATTCTCGTTCGCTTCACCCCAAGTTCCGCCGGTTTCACCAAGAGAACTCGTCTCACCCAGTTGAGAATAAAGAAGCCGATGAGATCTGTTTGATTAATCAAAACGAGAGCCGGGTTATTCTAACTCAAGAATAATATTCCGTCTAGAAAGACGTTAAACGACCAAAGGATTGCTTGTGATCCGGGAAAGTTTTGTTTTGCGATAACGTCGTTTGCAATACGAGTTGTGATTGGACGAGGAAAGGAGTTCAGGCGTCTAGCCTGATCGTGCAACCAACCAAAATGCAGTTTTGTTATTTTGTGACTGACTGAATGAATATTAAGTAGATTTATAACGCTATTTACTTCAAATCAAAATGACAACCACCGTTGATTGATATATTATATGTGTATATCGTCGTTTTTCAACAAGAACCTCGTAACTACAGCTTAGTTCCGAGGTTTTTTGTTGAAAAGCAGCGAAAATTATCATTCAAAGATGACCAATTATGAAATGAAAGGTCAAATGATAATTTTGTCAATATTTCAAAGCATTCAAGGTTGAAGCACGAAGAGTAAGGGTGCTACCTAAGACATTTTTGGTTTACATGTATAATAGGAAAAAAATACAACAATTTTGTGCAGATTTAAGCTTTAAATTGGTGTTGATCAGTCAGTGTCCAAGTAAAGCTTGATTCTGTACAAATATTCATAAATCCTCTATAGGACGACGATCAACTTTTGATTAGGGATAGTTACCGATTTGACACTATTCAATTTTCCTTATTCGTATACCATACTTATTCATTGATACAAGCCATTTTTGATCAAATTTGACAGATTGGAATATTTTCAAGAAAAATCAAACAGTCAATTTTTAAAAGTAACAAAGAATAATGTGCGGACTCATTTTATGTCCTTTAAACTTACCCCCAGTATTTTTACACGAAATGACCCATATACCAAAGTCCAAGGTATTAAATTAAACTAATCACATTTTAAAAAACAACTTACATCTAATTGAAATGTTTATCCATTCTTCAAGTGCCTTCATACCATAACATAGTCCACGATAACTGACCTGGCAAAGCATCCCTATCGATTAACTAAAGATGCTCTGCAAGGTTATTTACTGTGGGCTATACGTTCAAAAATTAAACGAGAATTGTTGCAGTTGTTTTGATAAACTAAAACAACTGTAACAATTCTCTTTAAACTTTGAACGTATAATAATTGTACAAAGCGATGGCTTGGTGCAAAACCAATGCAAATCGCCATTATCTTTGGATTAGTGCAAAACTATTTTAAGTACGCCATCGTTCGTGGGAGGTCAAAACCTCGTAACTACAGATTGAAAGGCTGGAGTTACAAGTTTTTGACCTCCGATCGCAGATATACACGTATGTCTCTATGTACTTTAAACAGTTTTGAAGACCATCAAAATGAATTGTGCAACTTACATCAATTTTGCACCAAATTATATAGAATATTTATATTTTGTATGTATATAAAGCTAACTTAACCAAATAGGGTTGCCCCGCCAATCTAAGAAAAAATATTGGGGATGAATTAAAGATCATTTATATTTATCATCAATCTATAATTTAAAAGCTGAATTGTTTTAAAGCAGCTTCAATGCTTTCCCAAATAATCCATGGTTTTGAGGTCGAGAACAAATTGTTTGAAAATATTGAGAAGGGAAAGAAATGCTGATATTATGCAGCTAGTCATTTCCCAAAATTGTTCATGCTTCTTTTCCCTTGTTGATTTCTAGAAGTTTTCTTTGACAGTCATCAAAACTATGTATTGTTTGAGTTATTTGAATCAAATGCCATCCTGACATACTTTATGCCAAAAGGCTTTCAAAGTTTACATAATAAATTTTCGCCTGTAACGCTGAGAAATAGCGTAACTACAATTTATTTAAACTGTAGTTACAGCAGTTTCTAATGTAACAGAAGAAATTTGCTTAGTCCAAAGATTTGTTGCATATTTTTGTCTCCTTTTCTTTTTCATTATTTTCTTTGTATATTGTATTATAATACTTGTTAATAATTGTTTCATTTGCCATTTACATTTTTCCTCATGTTTCAAAACGAAAATGCATAATTAAAACAGTTCATGAAAGTTAGAAGATGTTTGCCTTTTAATTTAAACCTTTCCAAAACGACAAAATGAATTGTTATAAAGATGGCATCTTCTATGATATATAGATATAGCACAGAAAATATTACGGCGAAATTTATCATCATTTTCTCATTTTGACTGAATGTTTTCCAAGGCATTGTTACGGTCGCCAAAACAGTCTTGTTTGGGGAAAAGTTTACACATTCCCAAGCTGCGACCTTTTTGGTTTGGCTTATTGGGGTTTTACGCCGTCTTCAACTGCTATGGTCATATCACGAAGGCTGGAGCACCTAACCATGGATTCCTATCGTTTCTGATACAAGTACTACCACAACACCCTTACTGAGCCTCCTGCTGCTCCCCACATAGGTTCACGACATCAAAAGTAGGCCCCTTTGAATACGGGTTTAGAAAAATTCAACCTTGCTATAAAAGGAGAAAATGCTGTTATTTATCGATTTCCTTCAAGGTTTCTATGCTATAACATAGGATTTTCTACAAGAGTAGGCGGAAATTTTGTCGTCTGAAAATAAGTCTAGTTTCGACCAGAATAAAGTATTTTCATTTGGAAAGGTTTGAAATATAGTCTGATTCTTGCATCCTGAGCAGTTCCTGGTGCACATTCCAGAAAGCGTTTATTTATCGCTGCTTTTCAACTAAAACCTCGTAACTGCAGCTTAAAACAAGCTGCAGTTACGAGGTTTTTGTTGAAAAGCGACATTATACTGTAGACGAGCTGGAGTAATTTAGTTGGTACAGTTTGAGTCTATCTCGGTTCAAAATCTAGCAAAGTCATTGTCCTTTCTGACATTTAATTGATTTGTCGGAGTCATATCGCGTCAGCTGGACCATCTAACCATGGATTCCTGGTGTAACTTTTACCAGTTTTGCCACAATGTCTAATCCCAGTTTCCAGCAGCCAGTTTCATCAAAACATTTAAGACGCACTTTTGACTTACCGAGGTCTTAAATATCGGTTAAAACAACAACCGCATACTGTAACACAGGTCTTGATAGATTGGTGATACACGTTTCTTGTCCTAAACTTGCAAGTCATTGGTAAGACAAAAATATGTCTTAAATGTTTTGATGAAACTGGCCCCAGCTTCTCACATAGATGATTCACACCCATAAGCGAGAGACAAATGACTTGTCAAATGTCAGAATGGATATAGACCAGCCAGGGCTCAAACTCAAGACCCTGGATTGACAGACTTTGATACTGACCTCAGCTATCCAGGCTCGTTTTCAACAATGGGCTGATCATCATTGTGGGATAAGTAGTTTCAGTCCTACGAGCAACTCTTCTCCAGAAATATTCCCCGATACACATACAGCATGATAGAGGCTGCCTGGATAACAAGAGCTATACAATATGCTTGTACAAAAGTCTTGTGGCCGCCGGCGGCCATGACGCAGTTGGTAGCGCATCTGCCTCTCATTCAAGAGGTCCTGGGTTCGATACCCGGCCGTGGCAAATACCCTTTCTGACAAAAATGTCACCCATCAATGGTTTGAAATCGTGAACCTATGTGGGGGAGCAGCTGGAGGCTTCGTTAGGGTGTTGTGGTAGTACTGGTATGAGAAACAACAGGAATCCATGGTTAAGTGCTCCAGTCGTTGAAAACAGTGTAAACCCCAAGTAAATCAAACTAAACAAGTCTTGTACTGGTTTGTGGCTTCGCTCGGGTTGTCATTTTTCAAATCGGTGTAAAGACCTATGCTTTACCCATTTCCAGATGGCAAAAATTTAAACTGTTCAAAATTCATAATTTTCTTTTTTGCCACGTTTCCCTTTGCCCATTTCATGAGACGTCAAAAGCAGTTCTACGGACAGACGGACGCCTGACAACAGACCGATCACAATACCTCACCTCGAGCACTTTGTGCTCAGGTGAGCTAAAAAATAAGAACCAAATTTGCATTGGAAAGGAAGTTTAATGGAAAGAAATACAACATAAAGTCATACCTAAACGACACAAACATAAATATGGACTGTCAAAGTGAAAGGAATTACCCAAAAATCTCCAGTAATTAACCCTTTCCAGCAAAAATTTGGAATTTTCCGCAATAATCCCATTGCCGAACAACAAAATTTTAAACTGGTCGAAATTCAAAGATGTTGCAGATGACAATTTAAAGTAAATGAAATTTGAAATTGTTTGGTGTTACTGTGTAGAAAACATTGTGGGAAATGAAGAAATTGCTTGTTACAAGCAATTTCTTCATTATCCACGATGTTTTCCAGAGTCTATATCTTGAATGGCGTCAAAAGGCATCACTGTGTGGAAATTTTTTAAAGATGCTGCAGATGACAAATTGGGTGACGATTAAGACATCATTGATGTACAATTTAGCAAAGAAAATAATGATGCATAGGCAGAAAATGATGGTTATAAGAATTTTGTTCTTTTGCCTCAATGTTCACTCAAGCCTTTTCTTTAAGTGCATCAGAAATACAACATTGTTTGGGAAAGGGTTAAAGCGAGCGAAATGCAAGCGACAATCAAATCTAAAGGATTTGCCAAACAATTTGGCACAAAATAAGGTTTCTGTATATATTCCTATACCACAACATTTCTCCAATGTTTAGAGCATTCACCCTTCCCAAACAAAACCGGGTTTTGAGAAAAGGCTTGGGAACACATTGAGACAAAAGAAGAAACTGTCAAAAACCAGCAGTTTCTCCTTCTACCTCAATATTTTCTATGCTATATTGTAAACAGACACTATCTTCATCAAAACACATTTTGTTTTCTACAGCAGTTTTCAAACTGGACCACCCTATAAATCTGTTGTTTAGGAAAGGGTTAAAATTGGCGACTCTTTCTTTAAAAACACATAACCAGTCTTCTAAGATTTTCTCTGATTTACTGACTATGTGCTGGCAGTATCGATCAAAATCGGGTATTGTGTGACTTACGGATTACAACCCGTCATTAATCCTTTCCCAAACCACAAAATTTTAGGGTGATCCATTTCAACTAGAAAGACCTGAAGGTCTTGAGTCGCTCCACAGGCCTGAGCTTCATTTAATATTTAATCCAAATCTTTAAATGTTCAATACCTGTGGTTCTGAGAGCAAGAAGAATGTAAAACTAAATGTTTGCTACTTGGGAAAGGGTTGAAGGAAATTCCAGCTTAGGTCCATATTAGCAGTGAATATTTTCCTTCTTCCAAACAGATCTAAATTTATTTATCAATTACTCCTTAATATCTAGCTATGTTTCTAACCAGATAATTGCCATTTCGGAAAGGGTTAAATGAAATGGGAGATGATTTCAGTTAAGGATGATACTAGTAATGAAAATCTTCCTTGTACCAAATAGATCTAAATTTACTTATGAATTGTAGATTTTCCTAAATATACCATATTTCTAATAAATGTTTTGCCATTTGGGAAAGGGTGAAATTCCATTCACTGTTAAGGTCTTTGAATTGACCCAGCCTAAAAATTTGCCATTTGCTAATGGGTTAACACTTCACTATGACCCACTCTTTTATTCAGTTAACACATTTGGGGACACACTGTGCCCTCTAAGTACACCCTTAACTCATTACCACACAGTGACTCTAAAACAAGAAGAAAGTAAAGGAAAGAGTGGAAATTCCAGCTTAGGATGATACTGGCAATGTCAACAGATACATAGTCCATAAAATTGCTCAATGAACAATTATTGAAACTATCTATAGCTAGTTTAACCCATTTTCACACAAAGACACTTTTTGTCACCCCTCAAGATAACAGATTTGAAAACATTGTGGTAAATGAAGAAATTGCATGTGACTATCACTTTCTTCATTTTCCACAATATTAACTTCCCCACGAGACCAAAAATTAACCTAAAACTGTTGTCTGCAAGGTCATAGAATTTAAACTAGCCTAAAATTTTGCCCTCTGGTAATGGGTTAACTTGTATTACATTTTCATGATAGTCACAAACAAAGCATCAAACAACACAATAATAACCACTCTGCTGTTTAATTAATACCCTTTGGGAGACCCTCTCTGCACTTCCAAATACACCCCTTCATAACCTCTAAGATAAATATACTGCAAGGAGTAACCCTTCCACCCATTTCACACTTTACTCATTACCTGACTTGAGTTTATGCCATATAAATGAGCTCTTGACTCAAGCAGTGAAATTCCGATCATACTGAAATATACACTCATGCAAGATCTACCAGTCACCAACATTCTGTCCAAATTTTCTATTGATTGGTCAATATTTGTTGTTGCTAGAGTGATAAAAAGCCATAACGGACATTTTGATATTCAAGGGCAGATAACTCCAGACTTTCTTGTTCAATCTGAATCATTTCGAGGAATCTGAGAGAGGGTCACCCAAGGATCATTCCTGTGAAGTTTGATTGAAATCCATTTAGCAGTTTCTGAGAAGAAGATTTTTAAAGAAAAAGTTGACGACCGGACGGACGGACGCACGCACGACGGACACAACGCCATGACAATAGCCCGCTGGCCTGAAAGGCCAGTGGAGCTAAAAACTGCCACAAATGACCAAATTGATGTAATTAAAGATAGGATTTGTGCAAAATATGGCATAGAAAATATTGAGACAAAAGGAGAAACTGCTGGTTATCAGCAGTTTCTTCTTTTGTCTCAATGTTTTCCCAAGCCTTTTCTATAAGAGACGTCAAAACCAGGTCTTGTTTGGGAAAGGGTCAATTACAAAACACTTCCTGCATCTTCAGATCTGAAGTCATCTGTAGCAACAGAAATTGATCATCAATTTCTAATGCTAAGCATGATGCCCAAAAATTGACAAAAAGTTAATGTTAAAGATACATATTTACTGTTACTTGCTTATTTTCAGGGTAATTTGCTGTAAAAAATAACTGTGTTTAATTAAAATATGGCCTTTAAGTTTTCTCTGTGCAAAATTTCAGCTCTGTCTGATCTGTATTGGCTTAGATTACGACGGATTTAAACCAAATATCACATCATTTCGTAATCACTTTCAACCCACTTTGAATATTTTACATACTTTTACACCGCTGCATGATTATCGATTTATGTCATTTACTGTATGAATCTTGTATTCTGTCTTTTAAAGTCTATAAACGGTGCGATTACATGCTAAAAGCCAACTTCTGTGGATATTTAGGCCTGTGGATACTGATGTCCCTTTAAAGTTTCTATTTAAAGTCTATTTTTACTTACGTATTCAACCGACTTTACACTTTAACCCACGATCACTGAGTCTCAAGTCGGCTGTTAACAGTCGGCGCCTTCGGCAGCCACAGCTCTTTGGCTTTCAACTCTCCCGTGTACCCATTTATACACCTAGAGGAGCAACATGGGTTAATTTTTTTGCTCAGAAAAACTCCCGTGGCGCTGTCGGGATTTGAACCCAGGATCCCTCCATCCCAAAGCCTGAGTCTTACCATTAGACCATGGAGTCCCAAAAGGGTAACTCTCATAAATTTCCGTTGTAACACATTATACCCGAAGATGCATAAAGTGCTTTGTATCTAATGGAGGGTTGTAATCCTTATCACTGGAAATGTAAGATAATCCGTTTCAGTTTGACATTGGATAAATGAAGCGTTAACATATCAATCATGAACAAGCTACAAAATTTAACCCTTTCCCAAACAAGACCTGGTTTTGACATCTCTAAGAAAAAAGGCTTGGGAAAAAAATTTAGACAAAAGAAGAAAATGCTGATAATCAGCATTTTCTCCTTTTGCCTCAATATTTCCTCTGCTATATTATACACAAATCTTAGGTCTATCAACCTACGTTTTAACATAAATCAATGTAGCAACTTTTGAAGTGGACCCCCTAAAATTTGCTGTTTGGGAAAGGGTTAACATAACAATCATGAACAAGCTACAAAATTCAATACAAGCATAAAATTCATGAACCAATCTCTGTACATAAAAACCTGCTTTTGTCATGAAAATCTTGATCATTCTTTCAAGATAGCAATCACAAATTCATTAAGAAAAATAAAATGACATAGCAAAAATAAAACACATGTTGTTTTTATACATAATTATGTTCCCAAAATGACCAGGCCCCGGTTTCTCGAAAAAACTTAAGTACGTACTCATGAGTACATGCTCAACTTCAACTTAAGTACATACTCATGAGTACATGCTCAACGGAATACTCTCCAATGTTGAAGAGTATTTTGATGGAAGTTCATGTGGATTTCATGCGATTTGAGCACGGTGCTCAGATTTGAGCATGAGAACATACTCAAGTTTTTTCGAGAAACCGGGGGCCAGGAACCAAAAATAACCCATGTCAAGTTGATCCCCAAAATATTCATGTTGCTTTAGCAGGGTGCATAAAATAAAATCAGCCCATGCAATCCTTTGTCACAAAGGGCTGTCAAAACTTGTCACTGTTTGGGAAATGTTCAAAATCTCCAAAATACATACAGTAGAAATTGAAATGCCTGCAATAATTCTAAATAATTCCATTTACCATACATCTATTTTTAACCCTTTCCCAAACTGCAAGTTTTTGGACTGTTCCGCTTTAAAAGCTGCTGCAGAATACATAATTAATATTGGCCAAGATTGGATCTGCCAGAGTAATACACAAAATATTGAGACAAATGAAACTAGAACTGTCGCAAAGCGGACGAATACCCCCCACTAGGGCCTTGTCTCTGAAAAAGTGCTATCGGTCAATCAAAAACTGTGGGAGGAGAAGAGGACACAAGATTATGTCCATGGACGGACGGACAGACGGACGGACGGACAACCTGATTCCAGCATACCCCCCCATAACTTTGTTGTGGGGGGTATAAAAAATGCTGTAAATCAGCATTTTCTTCTTTTATCTCATTGTTTTCAAAAGCTTTATCACCTGGGGCTGTCAAAAACTTAGTTTGGGAAAGGGTTAAAATATCCAAAGTTCATACAGCAGAATTTTAAATTACCTTTATAATTCTCGATATTTTTTTTTTTGTTACCCTCAAGTGATAAACATCTTCGTTATTTTGACAGTAAATAAATAAAATAAATAGGGATGGGAACGAGTACTCGAGTAATCGAGTACTCGATCGAACGTCCAAGTATCGATTACCAATATCACTAATCGAGTAATCGGAAAGAAAAAATAATATCAGCAGAAAAATGAAAATTCGTTTCCAAACTCAAGTTGTTGAAAAGATCGATCGCTCTTTTCCGACACTGTACCGTGCAAAGGGTAGAGTATGTAACACCTAGTCGTCCGCCGATTATCTAATCCCTCGATATTGTCCTAATTTGCAATCAAGTGCCAACAGCTATTGTTCTCGCTGTCAAACAATGTCATAAATTTTCGCACCTTCACCGCTCTGTACTCTGATTTCGGGCGATACATTTTAATTGGACGTCCGTAAGATTTACCTTAGAGTTGATTGGTTAATGCAATATTCAATCAGCCGATGCTTGGATTATTGTTGAGATTTCATTCTATTGCCATTTGTTTCTCGAAGAAGAAGCATCTCATTCCCAATTACACGCGAATAAATTAAAGAAAATCTAACAAGGCTTCCCTCTAAGTCTATAATGACTTGTGTATATCTCACAACATGCGTAATTATTACGAACACTTCGGAGATAAACAACAACAACAACTTTGCGGATTTTTTTTTCTCATGAGTTTAATGCAAAGATTTTGACACTTTCTGTAATTCTCATCACATATCTAACAATTGTCCACTTTTCTCAAATAAAGTACTGATCAAATGTCATCTAAAGAGATATTTATACCGAAGATATGCTGCATAAATCGCTTATGAACATGTTGGAAAACACTGATACTAAAACCAAACGACGGCGTTTCTTTCCGAGTACTCGAGTACTCGATCGGAAGGGTGACCGAGTACTCGATTAGTAAAATTGGTACTCGTTACCATCCCTAAAAATAAAATAGCTTTTAAATATTTCCTCTTTGATAGCACATATCTAAAGTTGGCTCATATGTAGCACATTTTTTAGCCCATTACCACACAGTGACGCCTTTTGACGCCTAGCAAGATAGAAGCTTAAGAAAACATCATGGAAAATGAAGAAATTGCTTGTGACAAGCAATTTCTTCATTTTCCAAAATGTTTTCAACCCCAAAAGTCGTAAAATTTTGACGTCTTGTAATAGGTTAATGGAGCAAGGGCTTTAGAAATACATTAAAGCTTTCTAAACGCTTGCCCAAACTTTACCTTGGAAAGTATAATGTCAGTGCTATTGCAAAACCGTGTAACTCCAGCTTGATTAACCCTTTCCCAAACGGCAAAAGTTTAGGGTGGTTCTAACAAAAGTTGTTGTAGACGATAAAATTGATGTTAAAAAGGAAGGGATTCGTGTACAATATAGCACAAAAATATTGAGACAAAAGGAGAAACTGCTGGATATCAGCAGTTTCTTCTTTTGTCTCAATGTTTTCACAAGCCATATCTATTAGGGGCGTCAAAAGAAGGTCTTGTTTGGGAAAGGGTTAAAGCTGGAGTTACGAGGTTTTGCAAAAGCACCAAGGATAAGTCCGGACTACAAAACTCTAAACAGATATTCTAAAACGATAAAATGAACACAATAATAAGATAAGACATGGTCATCAGTCAATTCTCAAAAAATAAGAAAAAACAATTCATTTCATACAGTAAACAAACACAAGATTTTAACCCTTTTCCAAACAAGACCTTGTTTTGATGTCCCTAACAGGTTTGGGGAAATATTGAGAGAATAAAATGCATCTTTAAATTGGAATCAGTATATAATTTTGTCGTTCGGTAAAGGGTTAAATAAATTGATTGAGAACAGAATTCGTAAAAGGCAAAGCTTCAAAGTAAAAGTCAGTCTGTTAAGAGCTCATAAGATTAAGAAAAGCTGTGGAATAAAATCATGATAGAATCAAAACAATAGCTGCCATTGAAAAAGAAACGAAGTTAACAGAATCAATTTCTATAAGTATATCAAACCCTTTCCCAAACTTTACCTGGTTTTGACGTCCCTTATAGAAAAAGGTTGGGAAAATATAATAAAGGCACAAAAATAATATCTCTGCTTTTCAACGAAAACCTCGTAACTGCAGCTTGTCTTAAGCTGCAGTTACGAGGTTTTCGTTGAAAAACGACAATATGCTGATACCCATAATTTTTCCTTTTGTCTTAATATTTTCTTAGTTACATGCATAGTGTACCCCTTCTTCTTTATCAACAACTAATTTGTTGTCTGCACCCAATTCAAATCCCAAATATTTGCTGATTTTTTTATTTGGGAAAGGGTTCAATATCACATATGGAATTAAAAGCTTGGAGAAAGAAGGGAGTCAAAATCTCACATAAGACATAAAACTCTTAATCATTATTACTAATAAATTGACAGAATTCATCAAATATGTCAGGCTAAGTGGCTAAAATACTAATTGCTAAAACAATAACTGATAGCTTCAAAAGCACCAGATTCAAAATTTTTACAGCTTAATTTTATATTCATTAAGAAAAATTGTACTTGACTCAATTTTAACATATTGCCAAATAATGACATATTTTGACGCCCACAAGATAATGGCCATGGAAAACATTGTGGCAATTGAAGAAATTGCTTGTGACAAGCAATTTCTTCATTTCACACATCGTTTTCTACCAAGAAAGACCAATAAATGTAAAATTCAGCTGAAAGTGTTATCTGCAACACCTTTGAATTTGGATCAGTCGAAAGTGTTGATGCCTGTCAATGGGTTAAAATGATGTCTGTCAATGGGTTAAAATCTAAGAAGTCTGAATCACCAATACCCATTCAAAAACGGTTTGTTTTAAAATTTTCTTTTGAAAACATGATCTTGATATTTAATCTGAACCATAATCTTGGTATCACAGAGAATGTCATGTCACATATCGTCAGAGTAAATGCAAAACATTGTGTGTCAATTTTTGCGTTTTTCAAAATAAGACATTGTATGTCCATTTTAGAAAATTCTTGCATGTTTTGGGATATTTTTACTTATCAGTATCAATGACACATTATACAGGGTGTCCCATAATATGTGTTACAGTTTTAAGCATCTATGAATTTGAGAAATGTTGCCATACAATAAAATCAATTACAGGGGTGAAAAGGGGACATGATAATTTTTTGTTTGATATATAAACATCTATATTCACTTTTAAAATCCATTCTACATCACGTTAAATGAAATATACCACTTTTTAACTTTTATGCCAAGTGACGTCAACGACGTCATATGTTTAATTTGACAAATTTACTTTTCCATGCTAAGATGCTCAAATTAATCGTTTTAATTTTGTCTTCCATGACTATTACAGCTTAAATAGTTGCAGTAGATATTTTAGCATCATTAATATTTGAAGGGGTAACATGAATCACAAAAAAACAGAGTTCGAAATGAGGACAGTTGTTGCTTCACTTGATGTTGGATGATGGCAAATGGTGCTTTGAAGGGGAGGGGGCATTTTTGCAGAGACAGAAATTTGTGTAGGGTAATTACATCTAGTGAACAAGAGTGCCATCGTCACAATATACGCCGCCACTTATAAAACTTGAGACAAAAAAATGACATTGACAAGGATTTATGAATATTCACTGAAAAACCTGTAAAAAATTTGTGTTCACAAAAAGGTTTTTATAAATATCCAGTGAAAAACCTGGAAGGAATTGAAGGAAACGAGGCTAAAATATCATTCAGCCCCAGAGACTAAGATCCAAGGGGGCATAATTCAGGCAAAAATCAATGAACCATAAAATCCTTACTTCATGCACATCTACCAATTAAGGTAATAACATCCACCAAGTTTCAGTCCAAGAGACTAAGTTTAAAGGGGGCATAACTCTGGAAAAAATCAATGAACCATAAAATCCTTCCTACATGCACATCTACTAATTGAGGTGATAACATTGACCAAGTGACATTAAGATCCAGCCAGAAACTTAGGAGGAGTTGCGTTGACAAGGCTGCAATTTCAATAAGCCACAGAGACTAAGATTGAAGGGGGCATAACTCTGGCAAAAATCAATGAACCATAAAATCCTTCCTTCATGCACATCTACCAATTGAGGTGATAACATTGACCAAGTTTCATTAAGATCCAGCCAGAAACTTAGGAGGAGTTGCGTTGACAAGGCTGCAATTTCAATAAGCCCCAGAGACTAAGTTTTTAAGGGGCATAACTCAGGCAAAAATCGACGAACCATAAAATCCTTCCTTCATGCACATCTACCGATTGAGGTGATAACATTGACCAAGTTTCATTAAGATCTAGCCAGAAACTTAGGAGGAGTTGCGTTGACAAGGCTGCAATTTCAATAAGCCCCAGAGACTAAGTTTTTAAGGGGCATAACTCAGGCAAAAATCGACGAACCATAAAATCCTTCCTTCATGCACATCTACCAATTGAGGTGATAACATTGACCAAGTTTCATTAAGATCCAGCCAGAAACTTAGGAGGAGTTGCGTTGACAAGGCTGCAATTTCAATAAGCCCCAGAGACTAAGTTTTTAAGGGGCATAACTCAGGCAAAAATCGACGAACCATAAAATCCTTCCTTCATGCACATCTACCGATTGAGGTGATAACATTGACCAAGTTTCAAGAAGATCCAGCCAGAAACTTAGGAGGAGTTGCGTTGACGAGAAAAGTGGACGTACGTACGGACGGACGGATGGACGGATGGACGGATGGACGGATGGACGGACGGACAGACGGAGAAGATGACGCCAATATACGTCCGCCTCCGGCGGCGTATAAAAAGTATTGAAAGTATGAATCATATTCATGCACAAGTGACCCTTGCAAGTGGTGTCATAAAAGGATATAATTCAAAGTTTATCTTTTAAAAAATCCGAACATTTCACACCATCGATGATGCAATAGTAGACATTACCGATGAATTATGATTCAAGAAGAACTAGAGGAAGGGCTACCGATAACTTTTTTTTCATTTCTAACTCAAATTTTGTCATTAATCTTAAAAGTAGTAAGACCTTCACTATGTCCTATAAAGTGATAGAATACTAAGAAACACAAATTATTCAATCAATACAGAAAGTGAGAAAGATAAATTGCATTTTCAAAGATGACGTCGATGACGTCATTTGACAAATAAGTTAAACAATTGTAAATTTCACGAAGTGTGTTGTTGAATTATTTTAGGAAAGTAAAATATGGATGTTCTATATGTCAAACAAAACTTTATCATGTCCCCTTTATACATATGTTACTCATCTTACTCGATGGCAACATTTTTCAATTTTATAGATGTTTAAAATTGTAACACATATTATGGGACACCCTGTATGTGAACAAAATGTCTGAATTTCAAGTAAAACCTTTCAGATTCTGAAAACCTACCAAACAATGAGATACAAGGTTTTGCATTAACACCGGCTTTATGGTTATAAAGTTGCAGCACATTTAAAAAGTTTCTTGTATACAAAAAGACTGACAGACAAAAATTATACTGTCCTTAACTATCAATACAAGGGCATAAAAACATCATGGTATTCAATAACAAATTTAAGACTGATTTACAAAACATTAACATCAGTATCATAACCCATTACCAAACAGGAAAATTTCAGACTTGTCCAAATTAAAAGATTATGTGGACGAAAATTCAAAGTGAATGTAATTCAACATTTTTTGGCCGCGTAGAAAACATTGTGGGAAATGAAGAAATTGCTTGTCACAAGCAATTTCTTCATTTTCCACAATGTTTTCCTAAGCCTTTTCTTATGAGGGAGTCAAGAGGCATCACTGTGCAGTAATGGGTTAATTTACATTGTAGTTGGATGAACAAATATTTCATTATGTTGATTACTCATTAACAACATCTTAACATTGTAACAAATCGCCACTTTTCAACAAAAACCTCGTAACTGCAGCTTGTGCTAAGCTGCAGTTACGAGGTTTTCAATGAAAAGCAGCAAAATTCTCAGAGCACCATCCTAAATTAGCCAGCCCACTAGAACTGTGACAAAAAGTCCCAGCTTATTAAAAATAGGAGAGCAAATTTGTCATAAATTGTTGTTTTACATACTCTGAAAATATTTAAGTGCATCCATTAAAGAAAAGGCTTTAGAAAACATTGAGACAAACAAAATTTTACACTGTTCCAAACTCAACCGGCATGATATGCTAAATTAATCTCTTCATCTATTTTTTAATCTGCATCAGCTTTAAAATTGGACCATCCTAAAACTTGCTGTTTGAGAATTGGTTTAAGGCAAGGCTAAAAGAGACAGATTGTCTGAACACAATTTTTGTACAAAGTTTGAGAATAATTTCGGATATAAAGTCTGAATATCCCTAAGACATTTACGTTATATCATCATTTTCTTCATTTACCTTAATAGTCTATCAAAATTTACCCTTTAAACAAGGCAATGTATCTTAAACATTAGGAAATTTCAGAATGAAAGGATCTGTATACCTCTTGTATCCCAAGACCTTTGTTCATTTTACAACCCGACCATCACTTTGATTCTGCGTCCATATCGGGTCCACAACATATCCAAAATTATACCGCACGGGTCCCCTGTGTTAGACGGGTTGTAGCTATGATGTGGACGCAGAATGGTGAATGTGACCAGTCCTTATCAAAATGACCGTCACTTTGAACGCTCCTCTACTTTGTGATAAGTCTTTGTAACACCAACGAGAGATTCACACCTGATGTGATACCGAGGACGAGGAAAAACGCCATCATCATTCCTGCACGTCCTGCTTTCTCTGGCTCAACCTCCCTGCGAAAACACAATTAAGACTAAATACCAGACGGTAAAAATTCTAGACTGTTCCAATTCGAAAGATGTTACAGACGAAAATTTCCAGTTGATAAAATTTTAAAATTCTTTTTAATATTGGGTTAGAAAATGTAGTGGAAGATCAAGAAATTACTTCTCACAAGTAATTTCTTCATTTTCCACAATGTTTTAGTCTGATATGCTGACAACTTTGCTAAGGACTTAAGGCTAAAAAAATCCATCATGTTCAGCTTATTCCTGGCATTTTCCCTCATTATCTGCTTCAAAACAAATTCAAATTGGTCAAGTATGAAAATAAATATTGATTTTCTGAAATTCTGAGTCACATGATTAACCACTATGAGTAATGCCATTGATAATGTAAATCTTCAGAAATGAAAGACAGTCAACATTAAAACAAAATAGCCCTGAAATTACTTTGCAGAGACATAAAAGGCTCACTTGTCTTGAAAACAGACCCAACCAGAAATCACTAATCACTAATACGCCCGCAACTACATTTTTGTCGACAAAGGGCAATAACTCCAAAGATATACTCAGCAGAATAATGGTTCTTCTAAACAGCACCCCTCAAAAGTGAGACCTATCCACCTATGAAGTTTCATTATTCTACCTTTAACACTTTTAGAGTTATGTCCCGGACAAGGTTTGTACATGAACGGACAGGCTGATTCCAGTATACCCCTTAAACGTTTGTTTTGTGGGGGTGTAATAAAACATTTGTTTTGCGGGGTTATAAATAGACAAATACTCACTTTGGCCCATACATCATAGTAAGACTACTATAATATCCACTAGTAAACGCCATGACGATTCCTGCTATGATGAACGCGATATCACTCTGGATTTCATTTGTTTATGAATATAGGAATTTTGTGACAAAAGTAAGTTTCGGACAGTGAATACTAATACATGTATTGTCTAAATTCAGTAATGTGTTTACCAATTCGCACATGATGACGCCTTTTGACACCCCTACAATATAATAATTGCTTTGGAAAACATTGCGGAAAATGAAGAAAGCAATTTCTTCATTTCCCAAAATGTTTTCTACCCAAAAAGACCCCAAAATGTACAATTCCATCTTGTCTTCTGTAATATCTTTGAATTTTGATAAGTCTGAAATTTTCTGTCTGAAAATGAGTTAAGGACAGCAAAGCGCGTCGTAGCTATCAAGTGCTGGATAGTGAAAAATTCTAAGTCCGAAAAGTGTAAAAATTCCATCAAATTAAATGTCAGATTCACGAATCCTTGCCTAGAGGCTGACATTATGGTGACAGAGGCATGTGTAGACTTTCCGATTAATAGCATTAGTAGGAACAGAGATTCGAGAGACTTGCAAGGTGAAAACTTAACCAAAGTATTACCACGACACAAACGCCGACACTCGGGTGTCCCTAATAACCCCCCCCTCCCCTACGAAAAGACGCGCTAATAAAGTAGTATACTGTACTTACTTTGGCCCGTACATCATAGTAAGACTACTATAATATCCACTAGTAAATGCCATGACGATTCCTGCTATGATGAACGTGATATCACTCTGGATAAACACGTCAAACTTTCTCTCGAACCCTAACGGCTGATAATTACAGAAGATAAATACGGGAACCAGGATAATTCCTCGTAACACGATGGGAATCCAGACATGTTTTGGTCCCGGCTGAAATGTATGAAAGTTAATACCACTTTAAGCCTTTACCAGACAGCAAAATTTTAGGATAACCCTAATTCAAAGATGTTGCATTATGGGAAATGAAGAAATTGCTTGTCACATGCAGTGTTCTCCACAGCCCAGCTGCAGCGGCCCCACTATACCTTAACCCTTTCGTTTGCAAGCGCACTTTAAAGCGCGGTCCAGGAACGCTTCTACTGTTAAAGGGGGCTTGGGCTTTTAAAAGCTATTTTTACACTATTAAAGTTATTATGACACCGGAAATATTGCACAATGTTGTTATGCTCTTGTAAAATGTGAAGAAAAACGCAGTTTTTGGGTTTGTTTGAGCTGTAACGATGGTCAGGAGGGTTCAATATTCAGCAGAAGAGGTCCGGCTAATCACCATGTCAGTGCCGGACGATGATGATAGCGATTACCCTGATTTTTTGGGGGGTAAAAAGGTGATTTGAACATTAGAAATGTTTTGGAGACTTCGAATAGTGATTCCGATAGTGATTCCAATAACCCTAAACCGAATCCAGTCCCAAATCGTAGGGGTGGGGGTGGTCGGGGGGTCATGGCAGGGGGCCTGACAGGGGTCATGGGGCTAGAGGTCGAAATTTTGATGAGATGCAAATTTTCTATCAGTTACTCATCATATTGTTAAAGGAAATTGAATAACCTTTCCAATGATATATAGGTTTATGGGTATTCTGCTAGTAAAATCTATTTATTATGCATGTGTACACACGAAGTGCTTGGAAATAGGGAAAAAGTCATTTCTGGGAAATAATTCTGCAAACGAAAGGGTTAAAAGTCAGTGAAAAGCCAATACCACTACACCATTAAAACTTTGCCGCAGTTTGATTTCTTCCATTTTGTCCACAAATAATGATTTTTTTGTATTACATGTTAAATCTGATAAATAAGTCTTGCTCTGCAAATCATGAAATTGCTCAGTTCTCAGTGTATCCAATAAATCAATTAGCATATTTTTTCACATTTTATGTAAATGTTTTGAATCATTCTGTGTAAAACACTGCAAAGTAAAGAAACACTCTTACCCATCTGATAAACTCTGAGGTCAAATTTCCGAGGAATGCAAACAAGTTGAAGCTGAGAAAACAGAAGATGGACACCCAGTAACCTTTCTTTTCTGAAATACAAAACAAGGTTAATTAACCATTTCCCAAACAGCGAAATTTATGAATGATCAAATTAGAAAGCTGCTGAAGACAACACAATTGATGTTAACTAGAAAGACTAACATATGATTATTTTTTGCGTAATTACTTGTAACAACAAACCTGATTGGCCTAATCCGATTTTTTGTGCAATCAGATGCCTTGTTACACATTTTACACAAAAATATGATCGTAAGCAGAAGTCTTGAGTCACTTCACAGGCCTGAATTTCTTTAATTTTCTTAATCCAAGTTTGTACAATACTTGTGGTTCTTGGTTCAACCATTCCAAACAAGACAAAATGGTGGTAAAGCGCCAAATTGATTGACCAAAATGTATCATTTCGATCAGTTCGGATATCAACTTAGCCCAACAACAGTGCCATGGTCACAATATACGCTGCCATTCCCAGAGACTAAGTTTTAATGAGGCATGACTCAAGCAAAAATCAATGAACCATAAAAATCTTCCTTCATGCACAGCTACCAAATGAGGTGATAACATTGACCAAGTTTCGAAAGATCTAGCCAGAAACTTAGGAGTTACGCTCACAAGGAAAGTGCACGTACATATGTACCGACATATGGATGGACAGACGGAGAAGATGATGCCAATATACGACCGCTTACCACAGCGTATAAAAAGTGTTACACAGTAAGAAAAATTTGAGTTGTTTTTCCATCAAATGTTTCATTTTGAGACTCCACTCCTGTTAGAGTAAATATCCCATGTTTTCTACCAGCAATATGACAAATTCTTGTGCTCAAGAAATCAACCCGTTTAACCCTCAATGTTTTCCAAAGCCTATTCTAAAAGGGACGTCAAAACAAGGTCATGTAACGGATAGGGTTAATTAACTTTCAATGACTTACCAAATTCCGGAGTAAAGAGGACAGTAGTTGATGCGTTGGTTCCCTCTATTGGTACCCGGATCATTTTAATGTTACTCTGAATGGCGGGAAACAGTATAAGGGAAACAGTGAACACAAACCAAACACCGAACAGTTGTAACCAGATCTGAAACATGATAACAGTTAAACCATTACTAAATGGCGAAATTTTGGACCAGTCCAATATGAAAGGTGTTGGAGACGGCAATTTTAAGTGTATGGAATCTATATTTTTTGGTCTTTTTTTGAAATCTATATTTTTTGGTATTTTTTGGTAGAAAACATTGTCGGAAATGAAGAAATTGCTTGTCACAAGCAATTTGTTCCTTTTCCACAATGTTTCCCACATGCTTTATCTTCAAGAGTGTCAAAAAGCGAGATGGGTTCAACAATTTGATTTGATTTATTAGGGTTTAACCAATTCCCACACAGTGACTCTTTTCGACTCCTCTGAAGAAAATGACAAGCAATTTCTTCATTTCCCACAATGTTTTCTACATAAGAAGACCAAAAAATGTAAGATTTCATTCAATTGAAATTGTTGTCTGCATCATTGTTGAATTTGGACTAGTCTAAAATTTTGCTATTTGGTACTGGGTTAACACTGTTTTCAACTGCTTTGGTCCTATCGTAGCTGAAGCATGGATACTCTCACCAGTACTACCACAATATCCAAACCGAGCCTGCCACCTGCTGCTCTCTCACATAGATGTATCACACACAATAACTGATGAAGCAAGTGTAGGAGGAGTTGTCCGGACAAAGTTTTGGTGACAGACCAACCAACCAACAAGCCAAACAATCAACCAACCACTGGACTGACAGGCTGATTACAGTATACCACCTCCACACTCCGTTTGCAGCAGTAAAACACGCTGCAGATACAAGATTTATATTGAAAAGTGATGATTTACAATATTCCGGACAAGCAGACAAATGGAATTTTTGGACCCTGTCTTACCTTTTTAACAACTTCCCAGTAGCTCCTACAAGACTCACAAAACGCCTGTACGTAGTCGTTACAAGTCATCTGTACCTTTTCTTTGACAGCCCCTACCTCAACTGACTTTTTATAGTGCTGATAAAATTTCTGAAACGAGTGTCAAATTGTAAAGCAATACATAACCCATTCCTACATATGGAAGCTTTTTCACACCCAGAGTCAAAAGGTGGGAGAAACATTGTGGAAAACGAAGAAATTGCATATGACAAGCAATTTTTTTCATTTTTTACATTGTTTTCATTCTTTACAAGGTTTTCTACCCATAATGTTGTGAAATTTTTAAAATTTCAAAATGTCGTCTGCAACTTGATAAATAATGAATGAACATTTTCTTCGACAGCCCAAACCTCAACCAACTTCTTATAGTGTTGGTAAAAATTCTGAAATAAGTGTGTCAAATTGTAATGTAAAACATAAGTCCCTAACTGAATTAAAGAAAATCATTTTCATAGTCTACATCTAATTTTGTAGTTATAAGCATGTACATTTTAGACAATATGGCCAAGACAACAAGGTGTCAAACTGTCACAAGATACACCCGTAACACTGCTTTATGTCTACAGGGGGAGCGGGTTGGTAAAAGTTTCATGGTCCTAGCTATTATACTTTTCGAGATATGCCCTGGACGATTCAAGTATGAAAACAACAAAGGGCAATAACTCAAAATATAGGCTAGGTAGAGTTAAAATTCTTGTGCACTGCACTCCTCCTTAGTGAGATCTATACACCCATGAAGTTTCATGATCCTAGCTATAATACTTTTAGAGATATACTCCGGACAAGATTCAAGTATGAAAAACAACAAAGGGCAATAACTCAAAAAATATGCCAGGTAGAGTTATGGTTCTTATGCACTGCACTCCCCCTTGGTGAGATCTATACACCCATGAAGTTTCATGATCCTAGCTATTATACTTTTAGAGATATACTCCGGACAAGATTCAAGTATGAAAAACAACAAAGGGCAATAACTCAAAAAATAAGTCAGGTAGAGTTATGGTTCTTGTACACTGCACTCCCCCTTGGTGAGATCTATACACCCATGAAGTTTCATGATCCTAGCTATTATACTTTTAGAGATATACTCCGGACAAGATTCAAGTATGAAAAACAACAAAGGGCAATAACTCAAAAAATAAGCCAGGTAGAGTTATGGTTCTTATGCACTGCACTCCCCCTTTGTGAGATCTATACACCCATGAAGTTTCATGATCCTAGCTATTATACTTTTAGAGATATACTCCGGACAAGATTCAAGTTTGAAAAACAACAAAGGGCAGTAACTCAAAAAATAAGCCAGGTAGAGTTATGGTTCTTGTGCACTGCACTCCGTAATGATAAGAAGAATATAACTGCCAAGTTTAAAGTCAATCGGACTTAAGGTGACAGAGTTATGCTCCGGACAAAGAAGTGGACGCCGCCGGACGCCCGGACGCCTGGACGCCGGACATCATGGGTGATCCCATAATACATCCCGTCTTCGACGGGCGTATAAAAATGTATGTGTAAACAGTAGATATCAAAGGGCAATAACTCAAATAGTAGGCATGGCGGAGCATTGGTCCTTGTACATGTCACTTCTATATAACAAGACTTATGAGCATATAGAATGGAGTGGAATAAACTTAAAGTACTCCGAACAGTAAGCGGTCGAGGATTAATAAATAAATTTTTAAACAAATGCAATATAAATTGCTACGAGGGGTGTTCATTAAAGATTTCCCCTGACCTACTTGCGTTTGAGATAGGAAGCTGAAATTTTACACATATATTTCCGAATACCTCTATAGGTCACGTGAAAATTTGCAGCTTTGAAATGTAGCTTGTTTCTTATTTCCATGTGCTTAAGTTAAGCAAGGTAGCGTGATGGAGCAAGCAGTCATCAGATTCCCGTATTTGAAAGGTCGCGCTCCCAAGGAGGCATTTGATGAAATGAAAGAGGGTTGTGGGGATGGTGTACTATCATATGAAGTTGCCAAACACTGGCATACTTAGTTCAAGTGTGGACGTAAACCTGTGGAAACAGTCTGATTCCTGGGCGTCCAGTCTTTCATTGGTGATGCCACCATCAAGTCAAAGTAAGGTTTCGGGCACAATCTGCGGTGTTCTATAGAGGAGGTCTACAAAACTGCTTTAAACGATGGGAGAAGTGTGTCTCTCTGCCTATAGGCTATGTAGAGATATATCAATATTTGTGCCAAGTTTCAATTCTCTCGGCTTATTGGAAGTAGGTCAGGGGAAATCTTTAATGAACGCCCCTCGTAAATCATTCTTATTAGTTTGGTCTATTAATCCTTCATTGTCTCATAATTGTCAAAGTAATTTTTAATATTGGTTGGTAGATTTTTAGGTAAATTTAATACTTACGGTTAAAGGAAGTACAAAATAAGCATCAAAAGCTATCAATAGGATAACAATGGCTACAATGAAATAGTAAACAGCGGCGGTTCTGGGGTTAGGTGAAGCTGAAAAACAAGATGTGTTTGTGAAACACAAATGCCCCCGAAATGGCTATTTTTCTATAATTATGACCTAAATTGATATTTGACCTTGACCTATATAAATGACCCTGTCCCTCTAACCTAAAATCATTGAAAGAAGTTTACATACCAAATTTGAGCTTTGTAAGTGGAATACTTTTGGAGAAAAGGCCAATGTTAACTTGTAGCGTTTAGTTGCATGTAAAGGGTGAATAAGGGTTAAACGATGACCTTGAGGAAGGTCAAATTGCATGGAGCAGATAGATATCATTGAAAGAAGTTAACATACCAAGTTTGAGCTTTGTATGTGGAATACTTTTGGAGAAAAGGCCAACGTTAAGTTGTTGCGTTAAGTTGCCATGTTAAGTTGCATGTTAAGGGTGGATAAGGGTTAAACGATGACCTTGAGGAATGTCAAATTGCATGGAGCAGATAGATATCATTGAAAGAAGTTTAAATACCAAATTTGAGCTTTGTATGTGGAATACTTTTGGAGAAAAGGCCAATGTTAAGTTGTTGCGTTAAGTTGCCGCGTTAAGTTGCATGTTAAGGGTGGATAAGGGTTAAACGATGACCTTGAGGAATGTCAAATCGCATGGAGCAGATAGATACCATTGAAAGAAGTTTACATACCAAATTTGAGCTTTGTATGTGGAATACTTTTGGAGAAAAGGCCAACGTTAAGTTGTTGCGTTAAGTTGGCACGTTAAGTTGCATGTTAAGGGTGGATAAGGGTTAAATGATGACCTTGAGGAATGTCAAATCGCATGGACCAGATAGATACCATTGAAAGAAGTTTACATACCAAATTTGAGCTTTGTATGTGGAATACTTTTGGAGAAAAGGCCAACGTTATGTTGTTGCGTTAAGTTGCATGTAAAGGGTTGATAAGGGTTAAACGATGACCTTGAGGAAGGTCATATTGCATGGGGCAGATAGATAATATTGAAAGAAGTTTAAATACAAAATTTGAGCTTTGTATGTGGAATACTTTTGGAGAAAAGGCCAATGTAAAGTTGTTGCGTTAAGTTGCCGCGTTAAGTTGCATGTTAAGGGTGGATAAGGGTTAAACGATGACCTTGAGGAATGTCAAATCGCATGGAGCAGATAGATACCATTGAAAGAAGTTTACATACCAAATTTGAGCTTTGTATGTGGAATACTTTTGGAGAAAAGGCCAACGTTAAGTTGTTGCGTTAAGTTGCCGCGTTAAGTTGCATTTTAAGGGTGGATAAGGGTTAAACGATGACCTTGAGGAAGGTCAAATTGCATGGGGCAGATAGATAGTATTGAAAGAAGTTTACATACCAAATTTGAGCTTTGTATGTGGAATACTTTTGGAGAAAAGGCCAATGTTAAGTTGTAGCGTTAAGTTGCAGCGTTAAGTTGCATGTTAAAGGTGGATAAGGGTTAAATGGTGACCTTGAGGAAGGTCAAATTGCATGGAGCAGATAGATACCATTGAAAGAAGTTTACATACCAAATTTGAGCTTTGTATGTGGAATACTTTTGGAGAAAAGGCCAACGTTAAGTTGTAGCGTTAAGTTGCAGCGTTAAGTTGCATGTTAAGGGTGGATAAGGGTTAAACGATGACCTTGAGGAATGTCAAATCCAAAGACCAGATAGATACCATTGAAAGAAGTTTACATACCAAATTTGAGCTTTGTATGTGGAATACTTTTGGAGAAAAGGCCAACGTTAAGTTGTTGCGTTAAGTTGGCACGTTAAGTTGCATGTTAAGGGTGGATAAGGGTTAAACGATGACCTTGAGGAATGTCAAATCGCATGGAGCAGATAGATACCATTGAAAGAAGTTTACATACCAAATTTGAGCTTTGTATGTGGAATACTTTTGGAGACAAAAGCCGTCAGAGACGGACAATGCTCCCCGAATAAGGCACTGTCACAATAAATCTAAGCCATGCAGAGCTAATATAAAGCTAACAAATGTTAAGCCCCCTTTTTCCATGACATATTTTGTATACACAAATTTTAAATAGTTTATTGTCAAGGGCATCTGATTTGCTACTCAAATATGGAATTTCATCAAATTCTGACCATTAGACTAGGAGAAATTAGAGTATGTATTTAACCTTAAGTCCCCTTTTCCCATGACGAGGCCTCAAATAAAAAAAAAAACGGGAAAAGTACATCGGCATTTTGTCATAGGGAGTTCACATGGTAAGTTTCATTTGATTTGGCCCAAGGGTTATGGAGAAATCGCTACGGACGGACGGACGGAGGGACGGACGGACAGACGGACGGAATGACGGACGGACGGACGGACAGACGAAGCGGCAACTATATGCTCTCCCTTCGGGGAGCATAAAAAGGCCAACGTTAAGTTGTTGCGTTAAGTTGCCGCGTTAAGTTGCATGTAAAGGGTTGATAAGGGTTAAACGATGACCTTGAGGAAGGTCAAATTGCATGGGGCAGATAGATAATATTGAAAGAAGTTCACATACCAAATTTGAGCTTTGTATGTGGAATACTTTTGGAGAAAAGGCCAATGTTAAGTTGTAGCGTTAAGTTGCAGCGTTAAGTTGCATGTTAAGGGTGGATAAGGGTTAAATGGTGACCTTGAGGAAGGTCAAATTGCATGGAGCAGATAGATACCATTGAAAAAAGTTTACATAACCAAATTTGAGCTTTGTATGTGGAATACTTTTGGAGAAAAGGCCAACGTTAAGTTGTAGCGTTAAGTTGCAGCGTTAAGTTGCATGTTAAGGGTGGATAAGGGTTAAATGGTGACCTTGAGGAAGGTCAAATTGCATGGAGCAGATAGATACCATTGAAAGAAGTTTACATACCAAATTTGAGCTTTGTATGTGGAATACTTTTAGAGAAAAGGCCAACGTTAAGTTGTTGCGTTAAGTTGCCGCGTTAAGTTGCATGTTAAGGGTGGATAAGGGTTAAATGGTGACCTTGAGGAAGGTCAAATTGCATGGGGCAGATAGATATCATTGATAGAAGTTTACATACCAAATTTGAGCTTTGTATGCATAATGGTTGTCGAGAAAATGACAATGTTAAGTTTCGGACTGACAGACGGACGGACAGACAGACGGACAGACAGACATGAGTAAAACAATATGCCCCCGATCTCTCGATACGGGGGCATAATAGAAGCAAAGTTACTCTTATCAAAACAATACCTGATACCAATACACTGACTACCCAAAACAGATAAAGGATGAATTCAGCAACGCATTGGAGGAAAACGACAAAACACTATATCAAAGCAAAATGAATAATAAATGGACCTTGTACTGGTCCCTTAATGAAGTAATAACATTTGAGAATACTATGTTTCAAGTTCAGAATATGCCTTAATTAACACTGATCAGGGCCAATACTATGCTATCACATGTTACAGCAGGTCACAAAGAAGCTATAAAAGAACAACATGGATCTAAATCAGACTGCGTGTATACAGGCTGATCTGGATCCACACTGGACTGAAATGCTTTAAGAGACCATTTTTCAGATACCGGCTCAAATATCTATGGCGAATTTCTTCATTGCTAATCCATGAATGAGTCTTTCTTCCTCATCAAAAGGAATCTGCCTACATGATATTTGACATTTATCTTGTATAAACTGTCAGATCTACTAAAAGTAGTTGAAAAGTGATCATTGGGTAAAATATTTGTACTCGTATACTGGTAAATTTGTACACAATCCTCATTTTTATAAAGTTATGAACTTAAAGTTCTTTTTTTAGATTTCATAGAAAAGAAATATTAAGTTCTAAAGACTTACTGGCTATGGAAATAATGTTGATCACAGACGTAAAAATACCACTCAAATTCTGAAATATAATTGAAAGATCTTTGTTAGAACTAGTTACAGACAAAGGCAAAGTCACACACAATTCCACGTCCATAACCTGTCCACATCATGTTCACAAAATTATATGAGCCGCGACGCGAGAAAATCGGTCTTCAGGAGTTTTGACCAGATCCGACACAAATGAGGATGTACAGCCGCAGAAAGTGATTAGAGCCACGAAATTTCGTACATGGGAAGAAGAAGAACTAAACTTTCTCACCAGCGAAAACACAGACGCTAAACAGATTCGCGGTTACCGCGAAGCTGATCTGCGTCTTTGTTTTCGCTTATTCTAAATTCCGCTTTTCTCGCATCGCGGCTCATATTGCACAGTTCCTGTGATGTTCTTCAGTCCTGATGTGGATGCGGAATGGTCCTTTGCTATAATGTTATTAAGCACTCCATCTTATTATAACCAGTAAAACTCCTCATTCCATTTTCGAAGAAACTTACGAACATGTTGCTGTTCATATTTTCTGGGGGTTTTTATCGTTTTTTCTCTTTTTTTGGTGCGGGTGGGGTTGATTTTGTAAAGAAACACTCCATGAAAAAGTCGCATACAGGACATTGTCATACTGTAAGCTTTGTGGAGTCGATATTAAAATGTGATGTGTTATTGGTCTCTTCAGTGTCTGTCGACCAATCAAATTTTGTTTTTCAAAATCAGATTGGCAGACAGAGACTCTTATAGCAGGCGTGCATGATTTGTGAAATTGTAGCTTGAGTTAATTCTGACGGAGCATATGCCAACGTAGCAAAATCAAACATTATTTGCCAAGATATGCAGCCAACCATTTCTTATTAGGTTTTCTATCTGGATGATTCTATTTATGTATTCTATACAATTTTATGACTATGCCATGACTAGCCAGAGGTAAATTTAACTGGACCAGCAATTAACCCATTACCACACAGTGACCTTTTTTGACTCCCCACAAGATAATGGCTTTGGAAAACATTGTGGAAAATAAAGAAATTGCTTGTGACAAGCAATTTCTTCATTTCCCACAATATTTTCTACAAAAAAAGACCAAAAATTGTAAAATTTCATTCAGTTTACATTGTCGTCTGCAACATCTTTGAATTTGGAGGAGTCTAAAAGTTTGCCATTAGGTAATGGGTTAAATGATTTAAATCGGCACCTGATCTTTGAATTTGGACCTGTCTAGAATTTTGCTGTCTAGTAATGGGGATGATTGACTTACTGTTCCAAGTACAATAGCGTTGGTATATTTCATGGGTAAAATAGCTGCCTGACCGAATGTACTGTTCTGGTACACTCCTGCACAGCCTACAATGGAAAGAAAGATCAATTATGACTAACCCGGTTTGACATAAAGATAGAATTACCTGGAAAAACATTGGCACAAAAGAGGAAAATGCTAATAACCAGTATTATTTCCTTTGGCCCCAATATTTTCTATACCATTTTGTACACGAAGTCTAACTTTTTCAACATCGATTCAGTTGTTTTAACCCTTTCCCAAACGGCAAAACTTTAGACTTGTTCAATTTGAAAGCTCCAATAGACAACAAAATCAATGATACTGAGTGTGAAAAATGTGAATATCATAGCATGGAAAATATTGAGACAAAAGAAGAAACTGCTGGTTATCAACAGTTTCTTCTTTTGTCTCAATATTTTCCCATTAGCTTATCTTCTTAGGGACATCAAAACCAGGTCTTGTTTGGGAAAGGGTTAAGAATCTTTCAAATTAGTCTGGTCCAAATCTGTGTCTTTTGGGATAGGGTTAAAATTTAACAGTTCACTCCTTTTTTTGTATATGTATTTAGTTTCTGTATGTAAAATTAATTTAATCATTCAACCTTTGCATGATAACTATTTTGAAGCTCCAGCGCCCTAAAATATCTTAAATATACATACATTATTCAACTTTTCAGATGTGTTTGTGAAATACAAGTGACCCCAAAATCCCGAAGTTAAGTTTTCGGACAAACTGACTGACAGATGGTCTGACAGAGGACACGAGTAAAACAATATTCTTTTGTCATCGATATGGAGGCAAGGATGCAATTAACCCATTACTGTACAGTGACGCCTTTCGACTCCCTCGCAAGAAATAGCTTGGGAAAACATTGTGGAAAATGAAGAAATTGCTTGTGACAAGCAATTTATTCATTTTCCACAATATTTTCAAACATAAAACAGGGATGAAGACTAGCAGGGGCCCAGTCACCCATGGCCCCCAGATTTTGGGCTGGGCCTCTGAATATTTAGAGAAAATGCCCATACCCTTAATGTTAAGTATTGAATTTTGCTATTCTGGACCCCTAGGTTAAAATTGTCAGTCTTTTCCCCTGTAAAATGGTTTGATCTTTAGAATTTCATCAGTTTTAAATTGTCGTCTGCAACACCTTACAAATTGGAACAGTCTAAAATTTTGATGTCTGGTAATGGGTCAAAGACTTAAATAGTATTCATAAGTTGCCGTACAAGTTTGTACTTACAGTTAAGAAGCGAGGCTGATATCATGGTTAAAATAAAGAACATCAAAGGCACTGAAATCAGAAACATTCACAACCATCGTTAATAAATCACAACTAAATATCGCTGCTTTTAAATGAAAACCTCTTAACTGCAGCTTGTTTTAAGCTGCAGTTACAAGGTTTTCATAGAAAAGAAACATTATAGAGTTTCAAACATGTGATTGAAGATTTTTTTTAAATGAGAAAATGTCCTTTCCTGCTAGAAAAAAAAGGTGACATTTTAAAATCTGGCATGATAATTTTAGGGCAGGATTGCTTGAATCTTAGCATCATTGAATGTGAAATATCAAGGGATGCTGGTAAACATTTTTTTTTCTTTTCCCACCATGCTTTCCTTGTACTTCATGTATAATTTACAATTCATAATAACCTGCACAGGCTTAGAAAGTTATATTTTGAAGGAAATTTTACCAAAGTTGTTTATTAACCCCTCTCATGCTATTCATTTTTTCTAAATTGTGATTGGGATTTTTTTCTTCAGATTGGAAAAAAAGTAGGCTAAATTCCATTGGGAAAGGGGCCGAATTTCGGCCCCTGAGACACCCCAAAAAAATCCCTGATGTAAAGACTGATCTTAGCCTAAACTGCCTACTTTGTACTTGGTTATTGTGGCAAATGCTTCAAGACAACCCGATTCAAATGTCTCTTAAATAGGCAATTTGTTTTAACAACATTAGCCCTTCCCTCAACAAAACTTGGTATTGATTCCCCTGAAAGAAATACATTAGGAAAATATTGAGGCAAAAAAAATATTGCTGATAATCAGCAATTCTTTCTTTTACCTCAATATTTTCTATGCTATGTCATACACAATTCCTATCTGTATCAACATATATTTTGCCATCTAAAGAAGCAATCAAAGTGTACAACCCAGATATTATGTCCTATAGGAAAAGGTTATTGGCAATTCATTTTAAAGAAAATTCAAAGTCAGCAAGACAAGGGATAACCCATTACCACACAGTGACTCTTTTTGACTCCCCTAACACAAATGGCTTGGGAAAACATTGTGGAAAATGAAGAAATTGCTTGTGACAAGCAATTTCTTCCTTTCCCACAATGTTTTCTACCAAAAAAGACCAAAAGATTTTAAATTTCCTTTACTTGAAATTGTCGTCTGCAACATCTTTGAATTTGGACCAGTCCAAATTTTGTTTTTTGGGAGAGGGTTAAAAGATAACTTACTAGCAGAGGTATCAATCATAGCGAGAATAACAGTAACAATAAAGATGACCACCATGAATATGAGGGCTATAGCAATTCTTCTCGTTGATGCTTGCCTATAAAACAAAGAATTGAAATCATTACTATTATTATTAATTCATTTTAGTCTTCAATTCTTATAATTTTTGTGTGTGTTTATGAAAATTAAGTATTTAACAATAACAATTTGGATGAAACAAAATGTGTTTGTGTTCATACTAATGCCCCAAAAAATACTAATCAGAGCTGAATCTAGGTTTTCACAAAAGTGGGCCAACTCCCCCACCATACTTCAAAATGTGGGCCAACAGGATTCAGGCTTGAGCCAAAGTGAATTTAACTTTTAATTGCAAAAATATTAAGTTATAACTTATCTGTAACTAGAGTCATTATATGAAACTGAAGGAACATTATCTTTAATCCATGTAAGTTAGGATTAGCTCTTGTCTAAGCAGTCTCTTTAAACAACTGTTGTCCATGTAACAAACTTTATATATTCAATTTCTTTAATTTATTGGTTGTTTAAAGTTTAGATTATACTATTCATAGAAAATGATTACACTGTCCAAGACTGGTTGAAGCAAATTATTTACACCACAAAATCGTTTTTAATTTTGCTTTAAAACTCTTCTCTCCAGATTTAAATAGTCTCAGGGCTGTAGAAAAAAAGGCTGGACCATTTAACTTCAATCGTAACCCTAGGCAGAATTCACCATACATGATGTGGCTATTGCAGTAGACATCTACGCCGAGGAGGATCACTTAATATCAATTAATTCAAACCATTTTGTGATAAAAACAATTTTCAGGCAGAGTTTCTTTGTTTCGTCGGCCATTTTGATTGTGTGCCGCGATGATAGCATATCACTCAGTCCATTTATGTGCTTAAAAACGATTTTAACACAAAGTTTCTTTATTTTTTGTTTGTTTAGACCGCCATTGGTGTTGTTGTTGTTGCGGTGCACCGTAATAATTACAAATTCTGAAATTTTCACAGCCATTTCCCCCTTCATTCAACTCGTTTGTTTTCTTCCCGTTTTCGGTTTATATCTCGAACATGAATCTATTTCATTTCTATGACAAATATCTATTTTTGACTGGAGATATAAAACACTATATAAATATAGAATTGCAGGGGTTTCTCTGCAATCTGTTTTTAGCAATTTTTCAAGGATTATGAACCTACGTTATTACGCGACGTATATGGAAAAATGCGCCAATCTGAAACAACGTGCATGACTTCTCCCGCGCGGCCTATCGTTTTTTTGTGCCAAGCAATAGATTACTGCGGGAATCCCGCAATCCCGCGCCCTAGATTCAGCTCTGACTAATGTTTAAGACAGACAGACATGGACACAAGTGAAACAATATCCCCCCCCCCCCCCATCGTTCGGTACAGGGGCATAAAAATAGTCATTTTCAAATTACTTACTTCACTTTTTGCCCAGTCTTGATATTCAAGCTGTATGATTTTCAACAAAATCTAAGAAGACAGTAGGATGTTAAATCTGTGCAAGTGCAAATTTACAGATAAATAGTGGTTACTGTGGTATCGTCTTTTCAAAAAGGGAAATATCTTTCAACAGGGGTTTTCCTATGCTTTCTGTGCCTCCTGAAAACGGAGGCATTCCCAAAGCAAACGGCTGTGTTCCCAAAGCAAATTTTCTACAATCTTTCCCAATCTATTCAAAATGGTTAATTTCACTTCTGAAAATGAGTTTTTCGCTCACTTTTTAGCCCAAAATGAGCCATTTTGCACTTCAAAAATTTCCCAATTTTGCCAGACTCCGTTTCCTAGAATGCCTAGGAAAACCCCTGTTCAATATCCATAAAAGTTTATTTTATGGCGACACATTGGAATTATATTGGATAACAGTTATAGTTAAAAGGGGTATCGATACTCATTTGAATTATTGCCTCCATGAGACAAATCAAATAATGAAATATTGCATCTTTTAAGCCTTTATCCCCTTCTTAACCCATTCCCAAACAAGACCTGGTTTTGATGTCCCTAACAGAGAGGGCTTGAGAAAACATTGAGACAAAAGAAGAAACTGCTGATAACCAGCAGTTTCTTCTTTTATCTCAATATTTTCTATGTCCCATTTTGCACAAATTCTATCTTTAATAACATCCATTTTGTCATTTATGGCCGTTTTTGAAGTGGATCACCCTAAAAGTTTGACGTTTCGGAAAGGGTTAATTGGAGCTTTATCATTATTAACATTTCTTACCCTCCAAACTGGAAGAATGTATTCATACAACTGATGAGTGCATTTGAAACTTGAGATACAATGCCGAGGTAAAACATGAATTCAGATCTGTAACTGGCGTCTTTACTGGTGGGGGTGTTTAGTTTGTAGTCCTCAAAATACTGAAAAATAAAGCTGAACATTGAGGGAAAAGGACAAAATCCCTTGAGGGACAGCGTTTGAAACTTAATGTAAAACATGAATTCAGATCTGTAACTGGCATCTTTACTGGTGGGGGTGTTTAGTTTGTAGTCTTCGAAATACTGAAAAATACAGCAAAAAAATTAAGGGGAAAGAACAAAAACCCTTGAGGGACAGTGTTTGAAACTTGAGATACAAAGCTAAAATATTGAAGGAACAAAATGTGTTTGTGAAACAGTAATGCTCCCGAAAAGGCCAATGTTAAGTTTTCAAACAGAAATATGGATATACAGACACACAGACGGATGGACAGACATGATCTTTTGATATGGTGGCATAAAAAGAACAAAAGCCCTTGAAGGACAGCAAAGCTTGACTATCAAGTATGCAATAATGAAAACAATCTTAGACAAAAAGGATAAGAATCCTCTTGAAATATACTGAACCAAAAAAGAAACTTTCACAAATTTTGAATGTAGAGTTTCAATCCTTACGTGAAACTCAAATTTTATGTTGAATAAAGTTTTTAACATACCTGATAAATTGCTTTTTACCGGGATTTTCTCTTTTACTCTCTATTCTTCCATCCAACAACCTATTAATTTCTTCTTCTTTGCCTTAAAGTTTTCTAAAGCCTATTTCATCAAGGATGTCAAAACCAGGTCTTGTTTGGAAAAGGGTTAAAGACTTTATACTTACACTTTTAGCTGTAATGAACATGTTCCATGGCATAAGGATTCCCATTCCATGTATCAAAAAGATGAAAAACACAAGTTTTAATCTGAAAAAGTAGTAATGGACAATCGGTTGCTGCATTCACAAACATTTCTAAATCTATTTCTAAAGGAAAATTACATTACAAGCCGTCTGATTGGCCGAGACATGTGTTTTGTTTATATCGTCGGTGTAAATGCAAAACCTCGTATGTCGATTCTTGCGATTTTCAAAGTCAAATCTTGCGTGCCCAGTTAAGACAATTTCTTGCAGGTTTTGGGGTATTTTTACTGATCAGTATTTATGATACATTACTTTTGAAAAAATGTCCAAATTTCAAGTAAATCATTTCAGTTTGGGAAAAGTTATTACACCTTTTTCCGACCCCTTTAAACATTTCCAAAAACGAGATAGGAGGTTTTACATTTACAACGACGATATATTATCATAATAATTATTTCCTGAATTCAAAAGTATTCCTGATAACTTGTCAAAACTAAAGTTTGCGTTTGCAGATAAAAAAAAACAAGAGCCGTCAGAGACGGACAATGCTCCCCGAACAAGGCTTTGTCACAATAAATATATGCCATGCAGAGCTAATATAAAGCTAACAAATGCTAAGCCCCCTTTTTCCATGACATATTTTTTATACGCAAATTTTGAATAGTTTACTGTCAAGGGCATCTGATTTGCTACTCAAATATGAAATTTCATCAAATTCTGACCATTAGACTAGGAGTAATTAGAGAAAAACTGTATTTGACCTTAAGTCCCCTTTTTCCATGACGAGGCCTCAAATCCGAAAACCGGGAAAAGTACATCGGCATTATGTCATAGGAAGTTCACATGGTAAGTTTCATTTGATTTGGCCCATGGGTTATGGAGAAATCGCTTCGGACGGACGGACGGAATGACGGACGGACAGGACGGACGGACGGACAGACAAAGCGGCGACTATATGCTCTCCCTTCGGGGAGCATAAAAAAAGAGAAAACACTTATAGCTCATGATAAATGACATGGCAGAGCATCCCTAATTTACAGCTAGAGATGCTCTGCTAGGTCATTTATCATGAGCTATACCTGTCTCTTGGAGGCTGTGGCTTCAAGGCCTTTTCAACGAGTGTAAAATCTGCCCCTCTGTCCATTGAATCCAAGCCTGGATCTAGTTTGACTGGCGTCGCGTTGGGTGTGATAAACTTTTCTCTTTCTTCTGCAGTCCCGCGATCTGATAAATGAACAGAACAATCATGAAATACATTAAATAACCTTTCCTCTCTAGCTTTTCACCATATGATATCATATGCATAAATTTACAAATTATTTACAAGCATTATAAGGTATGCAGTTCAGAGACATGACCAGGATTTGACATTGCATCTATCTGCCAAAAGTCTTATCCTCTAGATTTAACCTATTATGGTTTTCCACACAAAGGTGCTTTTGACACCCCTCCGCTTCAAGGCTTTTTCAACTAGTGTAAAATCTGCCCCTCTGTCCATTGAATCCAAGCCTGGATCTAGTTTGACTGGTGTGGCATTGGGTGTGATGAACTTTTCTCTTTCTTCTGCAGTCCCACAATCTGATAAATGAACAGTACAATCATGAAATAATTGAAATGTCCACCTCTCTGTGTTTTTATAAATTGAAACTAGCGACATTTGCTCTTTCTGTCATTGACTTAAAATGACATTTCAGAATTTTTTGTCAAAAGTTTCACTTTTATTTTTATCTGAAAGAGCATATTTCCTTATGAAAATTTTGAAAATTTCAAGCCAAAATATTGCACCGTTTACGAGAAATTTATATTTTTGTGTTAAAATTGAACAAATTGTTGTGGACAACAGTTCAAATTTATATGCAATTTATCGATTATGTCTCAACTTTAAATGTGTGTTTCTCGCTTATCGGCAACAACTCAAAAAAACTAATAGTATTTATACTCATAAGAATAACCAATCTTGGCATCAAGACATACTTTAAACAAGAGGCCCAGGAGGGCCTGAATCGCTCCACTGGTTAAAGTGGAAGACTTATCCCATGATTTCTTGTAAGCCTTACACAGCGGCAGCCAAATCTTGATATTTGTGAATAAATTTTGAAGAGATACTCAAAGAACATTCTTGCAAAGTCTGGTTCAAATTGGCCTTATGGTTGATTTTTTAAGAATTTTCTTATGATTTCACTAAGTCTGATAAGCCCCTTTCTCCCTGCCACGGCCACATTTTTTTGACAAATATAAAAATTTGTGAACAAATTTTAAAAAGAACGACTAAAGGCACATTCCTGCAAAGTTTGGTTCAATTGGGCACACTGGTTGATTTTTTAAGAATTTTCTTATGATTTCTTTAAGTCTGATAAGCCCCTTCCTCCCTGCCACGGCCACATTTTTTGACAAATGTCAAAAATTGTGAATAAATTTTGAAAAGAGAGACTCAAAGAACATTCCTGCCAGGTTTAGTTCAAATTGGCCCAATGGTTGATTTTTAAAGAATTTTCTTATGATTTCTTTAAGTCTGATAAGCCCCTTTCTCCCTGCCACGGCCACATTTTTTTGACAAATGTAAAAATTTGTGAACAAATTTTGAAAAGAATGACTCAAGGCACATTCCTGCAAGGTTTGGCTCAAATTGGCCCAATGGTTGATTTTTAAAGAATTTTCTTATGATTTCTTTAAGTCTGATAAGCCCCTTTCTCCCCTCCATGGCCACATTTTTTGATACATGCAAAAATTTGTGAACAAATTTTGAAAGGAATGACTCAAGGCACATTCCTGCCAGGTTTGGTTCAAATTGGCCCAATGGCTGATTTTTAAATAATTTTCTTATGATTTCTTTAAGTCTGATAAGCCCCTTTCTCCCTGCCACGGCCACATTCTTTGACAAATGTAAAGATTTGTGAACAAATTTTTAAAAGAATGACTCAAGGCACATTCCTGCCATGTTTGGTTCAACATGGCCCAATGGTTGATTTTTAAAGAATTTTCTTATGATTTCTCTAAGTCTGATAAGCCCCTTTCTCCCTGCCACGCCCACATTTTTTGACAAATCAAAAATTCGCGAACAAGTTTTGAAAAGGGTCACCCAAGGAACAATCCTGCCAAGTTTGGTCAAAATTGGCCCACTGGTATAAGAGGAGAAGATGTTTAAAGAAAAAGTTAACGGACGGACGCACGGACGCACGACGGACACAACGCCATGACAATAGCCCGCTGGCCTTTGGCCAGTGGAGCTAAAAATTGAAATTGGAATGAAATGTCCCTTTAATGCCTATAGCATGAAAGAGAGATGACATTGTTTGATGCTATTTACCTAAAATACATAAGCAGGGATAAAGACTAACAGGGACACAGTCGCCCATGGCCCCTAATTTTTGAGCTGGGCCCCTGAATCTCTGGAGAAATTACCTATACCCCCAATGTTAAATATTGAATATTAGGCAAGCTGGGGCCCTACATCAAAATTGTTTAGTCTTTTCCCTAAATATGGAAGCAGGGTTCAACATTAACCTGTGCCCGACAGACATTAACTGCCTGCTGCTTGGTCAGGGCTAGTTAGATCCCTAAGATGTAAGACCGAATGGTCAGTCTCATTTTAAATTTCAGTCACTATTACCATACTGAAAACACCGGATATGTGACACAACAAGAACATGGACCCTTCAAATTTTCTTTCATTTGTGATTCAAAACTTGTCTTTTAACTTATGAAAGGATTATTGTGGTTTACACCTTTTCCCAATTATCCAAATATTTGGTCAGGACCAGTGCATATTTGGTCAGGGCTAGCAGCATCTGGCAGCAACAAGCCCGACTGTCTGGTAACCAAAAAAGTTAATGTTGGACCCTGGCATGACAAGAATTATTGGTAATCAATGCATAAAATGTATGTTTCCAAGCATGCATCAACATACCAGGCAGTTAACAGGAGAAAAATACGCCTTATTCAGTAAATTCATGAGCCATAAATACCCGGTTTTGTACTCAAATATCCTCAATTTGGGCTTTCAAAATGAGCAATTGATTATGATTTCATTTTTCACCCATCACTAGATTTAGGTAAGTTATTATTGGAATTTGATGCTTTTTTAAAAATGTATTCATAGTCAATCCACAGTTTTTCAGTCATTAATATAGGCAGAGGCATGCAAAACATGTAATTGACCAAACGCCCACTGTCAATCAAAATATCGATTAGCCAATGGATGATCAGAAAAATGTCATGCCCCAATTGTTTTTCGTTGCACGTGTTATTGTATCGATTTATCGACTGACAATCCATACAATCGACATGCCAATGGCAAAGAATTTTGTGCTAACAATAGACTAGGTTATATCAAGCCGTAGTTACGAGATTTTATAACAACACCTACGAAATACTATTTTGTTTGTCCGAATTAACGTCACGAATAAATGGATAAAATCGTTCCCTATTAACATCACATCCCCATTGTTTGTCTTAAATTCTATGTTGGGCGGGGCGATCTGTCGACTGGCGTTTGGTCAATCGTCAAAGAGCTTAGCTCTCTGCTGTTTACATATTTCTTGGGCTTCTGAGAATGTCAACAACTTCAAAAATGTGAATCAAACCTATAATAACAATGGTCAAATCTTACCTCTCAAGTTCCCATTTTTATTTGGTGTATAGCCTATCAACTGTACATTATCACCACCATTTGAGTTATTGTTGATGCCAGAGCTGTTGACATTATAAGCTTGGTTCTCTTTGTTAAACGTTGACATCGTTATGTGTTTAGTATTTCTCTCTGTTCTGCAAATAGAAAAGAAAAAATGTTTGTCTTTATATATCGAAACGAAAGCTCCATGAAGCGGTGTGTACAAATTTTGAAGTTCCTGATAGAAAAGACTTTTCAGGCAAGAAAGACTTAATATTCAATTTGTGATTTCGGTGTCCAGAAATTTGTCATCTGGGAAGCGGTAAACGGGCAAGATTACAATATTTACTTCCTTATCATTTAGACCTTGGCTGATACTTTAAATAGAGGGTAAAAGTTCAGTGAAAATTAGGAAAATAAAGATTCATACATTACAATACTACAAGTTTTCAGGGATTTTCAGCTTAACCCTTTCCCAAACGACAAAAACTTTAGACTTTTCCAAATTCAAAGGTGTTGCAAACAGATCTACATCAAGTCATAAAGTGGACGGATTGTACATTTTTTTTAAAGTCTTTGTATAGGAAACATTGTGGGAAATTTGTTTTCCACACTGTTTTCAAAAGCCTTCATCTTGTAGGGAGCAAAAAATGTACAATGGGGATGGGGTTTAACCCTTTCCCAAATGACAATTTTTTTGTGTTGTTTGATTCAAACGTTGCTGCAGACAACAAAATGAATGCTAATCATGGTTGAATTTGCGCACAATATAGCTAAGAAAATATTGAGGCAAAAGGAGAAACTGCTGGTTATCAGCAGTTTCTTCTTTTGTCTCAATGTTTTCAATTGCCCTTTCTATTAGACACATCAAAACCAGATCTTGCTTGGGAAAGGGTTAAGTATGTGGCAAGAAGGATTGTTAGGTAATAATACAAATTATAATGTTTGAATGTACTGAACATGAATTAATATTATGATATCTTATATAATAAGATTATCTTGTCTTATCTAGGATAATCATCTAAAACTTTGTAAAGTTGGATATTTTGTAAATGGTCTTTTAGCGGACAGTATCATGCGCGGATCCAGGTATTTTTCCCAGGGGGGTTCCGATCTTAAGCCCCATTTTTTGCCAAATTCCAGGGGGGTTAGGCCCCCTGACCCCCTCTGGATCCATGCAGATACATGTCATATCATGAAGGACTAAATATAACAACGGTTTGTCGTGGCACACCGGGACAAATGACGCAGCTTATGTGGGACATAACCAGTAATCGTTTTGATAACCCCTTTTTTCGCCAAATTCCAGGGGGGGTCATGACCCCCTGAACCCCCCCCCCCCTCTGGATCCGCGCATGAGTATCATTATTTTTGCCAATAGAGAGCAGAAAGGTCTAATTATACATTACAATAGAACATTGAAGGACAAACTAGAAAGAGAGCAACTTCTAATAAATTCTCCTTGGAATATGTGTAGAAGATCATTGGCCGAACATGGAAAGCCAAATTAACCTTCATCCCTCTCCACATTCTCCATTAATTAACCGTTTTGACATCTCCAACATCATGAGATGCTTGGTAAAAAATTTATGGTAAAGAAGAATATAAGGATAATCATTTGCTCCATTTCCATCGTTTTCTACTTAAAGCTTGGTAAAAATCTCTTTATCAAAATACTACTGCATTATACATGTACTAAGCCCTAGAAAGAAGACAAATTTATTGCCGAAAGATAAATCTAACCATGTATCATAATCCCTGATGACATTTTGACCTAGTGACCAAACAATGTAACATCACTGTAAGTCTGTTCAATTAATGATGACACGGGAAACTTTCAAACAAAATTAAGTTATATATTTAAATGAGCCAGGATCTGGAAAAACGTCCCTTAAGGCTTTTGAGCCCAACATAGATCCAGATCAGCCTGTGCATACGCACAGTCTGATCAGGATCCATATTGTTCTCCAATAGCTTCTTCATGACTTGTAGTAACTTAAAAAAAGCAGCATTGATGCAAATTGGACTCCGTTTTACAACAAGCCGATCTTGGAACTCAAATTTGAAAAATGCTATAAGGGACGTTTTTCCAGATCCCGGCTCAAATATATTTACCACTTTTATATTTCCCCTTCAAAGTTTATTTTAATCCTTTCCTCAAAACCCTGACATTCCTAAGTTACCAGATATATTTAAAATACTACAGAAATACTTCTTCAATTATGCATTTACTAATAATACAATACACAGTGGATAATCACATGATATAGTCTGTAAATATTGACCTGAACCCGATGAATATGTAATGAGTAATTGTGACATGGAATAATCAATACTCGCCAGCAATCCTCACTGTCAAGCAGAGTCGATAGTTTCCATAGGCATTATGACTTTGTATTCTGCACATGCTTCTCGTGTCAACATATGTCGGAGAGTGAGTATTGTAATTAACCAATTACTCATTGCATATTCAACAGGTTCAGGTCAATATTTACGGAGTATACACCAATTTCAGAAAATCTTCAATAATTCCGTTAATATGGGACCAATATGTACTCGATTTGAAGCAGAGAAGGTAGACAGACATCACACATTAGATGGACATGGTGGATTTTTGAAAAATCAGCTGATAAAGAATGTATTGAAGATCAACTAAAATTATGGTTGATCTTCAATAACTTTTTTATCAGTTGATCATTCTAAAATCCACTACAACCTGCTAAATCCTGACATTTATAATACGTTTAAAGTTAAACGAGAATAGTTTACGGTTGTTTTGGTTTATTTTTAGGTAGAACTACTACCTTTACATACGTAAAATTAAAGCAAGACAACCGTATCTATTCTCGTTTAGTTGTGAATCGATTATACCTACCTTCACTGCTTCAAAGAATATAAACAAAAGTATTGAAGATTTTCTGAAATTCTGAGTCACATGATTAACCACCGTGATATATAATAGCCCCACTGAAAAAGCTTTCATCATTCTTACCTATAATAACACAATCCACAAATCCTGCTTCTAAAGGGAATTTTATAACCTTTCCATTCTATTCCAATATAATGATAGTTTGCAACCAGTCTTGTCACATATCCAATGTTAATCCAGTCACAAAGTTTCTATCACAACTAAAGTTCAGCCAGAAAGCGAGCAGTCGCATTATCTGATAACATTTTTAACCCATTCCAAAATAGGCAGATTTTGGACAGTTCCAATTTAAAAGCTGCTGTCAAGGTCAATAAAGATTTGATTTGTGTACAAAATAGCTCAGAAAATATTGAGGCAAAAGGAGAAAGTGCTGATCATCAGCATGATCAGCACTTTCTTCTTTTGCCTAAATGTTTCCCTAATAGGCCTCTTCTATCAATGGCGTCAAAAGCAGGTCTTGTTTAGGAGAGTTAAAACCCTTTTCGAGACTACTGTAATCTGTAACCGGTCTAAATTTCTGATGACCCCTCCAACAGAAATTTCATTACAAAGGATCACTAGTCTACTCTTGGACAGTTTTGACCCTTTCCCAAACAAAACTTTTGGTTTTGGAGTCCCTATGGGAGGAGGCTTTGAAAACCATTGAGAGAAAAGAGGAAATTGCTGATTAGTGGCAATTTCTCCTTTTTCCTATATAATTTCTTCTGGGGGCATATAATATGCCCAATTTTCTTTTTTAGACATCAAAATTTTGTTGTCTGCAACTCTAACATATTCGATCAGTCTGTAGTTTTGTCATTTGGGACAGTGTGAAAGTAATCAGTGATTATCAGTCGTCTACTCTTCCTATCTGATTATAAATCTCTTTTATGTATCAGTAATTATGAGAAAATGTCCTTAGCCCAATGTCTTAGACAGCAATATGAATGTTGTTGTTTTTTCTCTTTTACAACATCATACATGTACATTACAGATCTTGTGTATTTTTTGCCTAAAACACTTGCCCAACATGGTAAAAAGGAATACTAAGTGGAAAATTGAAGAATATGCACCCTGTGATTTTCAATACAAAAGACAGCAAAGTCGCGGTGATCACAGTGGTACAAGATTGGTCATGAAGACGAGTGATAAACTAATGGCAGTGGAAGATGGCGGTGATTGGGTTTTCACTGGTTTGGGTGGAAAAGCATGCATCACTGTCGTGGCAATTGCAATTTTCCACCTGCAAGTCAAAATACTTGAAATTTTTAGGCATACTGTTCACTGCTGAAGTTGAGGACAAATCATTTGCTTTGCCTTCTTTTATTGTAGTTAAAACCTTTTTGCACTTCACTCCCAAAATAATGTCAACAAGTCCTGTTTTAGAAACCTTAAAATCCCTTCTTTTCAACAAAAACATTGTAACTGCAGCTTAAAACAAGCTGCAGTTACAAGGTTTTTGTTGAACAAAAGCAACGAAATGCTGATTTATTGGACAGATGACAAAATTTGTCGTAGATAACCTAGATTGCAAAACCTAAACATGGAATGCAAATATCACTGCATTGCGACTATAATAAAATCATTCTTTGACCCTTATTTTGTTCGAATTTGAAAGCTGCAGTGGAAGAAAGACGTAAGAATGTTGATCAAGATAGAATTTGTGAATACTGCACAATGCAAAACATTTGAGTGCAACAGGAGAAAACACAGATTATCACTTATCAGCACAATTTTGACAGAATTTCGTTCGTGATGCCGTGGCTGAAGCATCTGGTTGTGGATTCCTTGCGTAAATTTACCTCATCAGCACTTCGACAAAATCCAAGCCTCCAGCAGCTGCTGCAAATTCGCAGGATTCGACACTAAGGGGAGTCCGCGAGTCAGAGACTCCCTAAAAATTGGTGGGACTCCCTGATTTTCAACCTAGGGAGTCCGGCTGACTCCTAAAAAATTCTGAAGAAAAATTATAAGCAAAATGATAAGTAAGCTGGTAGCTCTAGATAACAGGACCTACTGTCCTGCATTTAGTCTTTAGTATGCATCCAACATAAATACTGGATATTTGCTTCTTTTTCGGACTCCTTTATTTTCCGCTGGACTCCCCAAGTTCTCTTGATGGGAGCAGGGGTCTTGCTACCAATTTTTGTTTGGGGCCAGGGGCCAGTGAAATTGGGAAAAATAGCGATGTTTTTACCTAAATTGGGAAAAACTAAAACAAGTTTGTATTCATACTGTCACTCAATTTCAGCTGCAAATTAGACTGTAGTGATGTAAAATGCATATGTACATACTCTTGTTTCAGAATCTACTCTAAAACTGTCTTCAAAATGTTTGTAAATGAAGATGAGGTCTTAACATGGGGCATTCTGGGTCCTCATTGGGAATTTTCACCAGAGAATTGGGAAAAAAAGATACTTTTTGCCATTGGGAATGGGACCCAATAACGGCCCCAAATTTTAGCAAACGAGACCCCTGGGGAGTCCACCCTGGGGAGTCCGGTGGACTCCTTGGTTGGGAAAGTTAGTGTCTAACTCTGATTCAACAAAAGATTGTTCATAAAACATTCATCCAATGATCCATGTGACTTGTCAAATGTCAGAAAGGATATTGGCTAGGCCGGGTTTCTAACTCATGACCCCTAGATTGATGTACTCTGCAGTTATCAACTCAGCTATCAAGACTTGACAAGTAAATAAATTAGCATTGTACAGTACATGTATTATCTTCGAAAGTAGAGACCAAAAGCAATCTTATCCACTAACTTAATTTAACCCTTTCCCAAACAAGACCTGGTTTTGACGTCCCTAATAGAATTGGCTCTGGAAAACATTGAGGCAAAAGAAGAAAATGCTGATAATCAGCATTTCCTTCTTTTGCCTCAATGTTTTCAGGGCTTTATCATTCCCAAATTTTGCCTTAAGTAACATCCATTTTATTGTCTGCTGCAGCTTTCAAATTGGATCACCCTAAAATTTTGGGAAAGGGAGAAAGTCCTATTTATCTGTCATTGTGCCAACATGTCCCAAGCTACCAATTAATCTTGCACACCTTCAAAAGTTTGTTCGTTAGATTCTAAACCATCGTAAGTATGGCTTTAACCAGCTGTTGTTAAGGCAAATTTGAGTGTTTCCGACAATTTGCAGTGAGTGGTTGATAACATTTTACATAAATTTTAGATTTATTTCTGGTTTACATGTCACACTATTATAATAATTCAACATTCTTGTAATTTAAACAATGGCAATGAATTTTGCTCCAAAATAGACCATATTTACCGTTTTGTTTTGATAAACCATCTGTGTTGTAATTGTCCACCAAAATTCACCCGGGACAACTTAACTTCCAAAAAGTTTAATTTAATATCAAAAACCATAATAATCACAATGCATATTTACAAAAAAATCGCCCCTACCCTACATGAAAAAATTTCAGAGAAACCCTAAGCACAGCTCTTTTTTTATTAGGCCCTATGAGAAACAAAATGGTGTTTGTGAAACACCAATACCCCCGAAATGGCCATTTTTCTAAAATGTTAAGTTTTTGTGTAAAGGGTTGATAAGGGTTAACAGATGACCTTCAGAATGGTCAAATTGCATGTAACAGATAGCAGTCATGGCGAAGACCGTCGGACCTGCGGACCTGTCCGATGAAATTACACTATGTCCGATATTTTTATCCTTTCTGTCAGTCCAACTGTCCGATGCTAATTTTGAGGTTTGTTTGTATGAAAAGATCGACAATTTACTTAACAAGAACTAAGAATAAAAATTAAAAGATAAATACCTTTTTTTCAATAATCTATGCTATAAATCTTGTGAATTTCCATCCTTTAACTAATGTGAGTCACAAAAAAATGGGCCAGTCAATTACAAAGCGTGGGTAGAATCAGACATCAAAAGACTGTACCCCGGAAGTGTTAGTAAGTGTTGGCACCAGGCCAAAAACATTGTGTGAGTTGACCCTTTTCTTTTTTGGATGAAACATAGATGATCATGTATCCCTTTACACTTGTCTTTTCTTTATCCAATATATTTGTGGATCTGTCTTAGTCTGCATTTCTAAAACAAGAGGACCATGATGGTCCTATATCGCTCACCTGAACATAGGTGACATGAGCAAAAATGGTAATTTTATCAATTGAAAAGGCATATAACTAAGGACTTTCTGTTAGGATCAAAAGCTACAGCATATGGATAATTTTTAGTCTTTAGACATTAAACTACGCAAAATCTTTAAATATTCAGGTCTTATAATTTGAGAAAAGATTGTCAAACACTGCCCTCTTTATCATTTTTATATGGAACTAAGTCAACCCACAACATTTCATAGGGGAACTATTCATTGAACAGTTACAATTTGATTTTGGTTAAATCTTTTCCTAACAGTATAACATTAGAGCAGTAGAATTAAATCTGCTGTAACTAACAAAACAGAATGCTGAGTAAGACTGCATTCATGTACAAAATTGGACAGAAAATGATGAAGCAAAAGATGCAAATATAGGCTATCAGCATTTTCTTCTTTTCCAATAGCATTTTCCCAACATTTCCAATAAGTGAGCCAAAACCTGCTTAACCCATTACCACACAATGACTCTTTTTGACTCCCTACAAAATAATGGCCATTGAAAACATTGTGGAAAATGAAGAAATTGCTTGTGACAAGCAATTTCTTCATTTCCCACAATGTTTTTCATCCAAAAAACCCTAAAAATTAAACATTCCATTCACTTGAAATTGTCGTCTGCAGACTCTCTCAATTTGGACCACCCTAAAATGTTGTCGTTTGGAAATGGGTTAATCCCTTCCCAAACTGAAGAGGAATAGACTGTTCCAATTTAAAAAAAGAACATAAAATTGATATGGATAAAGAAAGGATTCATGTACAATAAAGCAGATAAATTATTGAGACAAAGGGAGAAAATTACTGATTATCAGCCTTTTCTTCATTTGACTCAATATTTTCCCAAGCATTTTCTAATTATTTAGGGATGTCAAACCAGGCATTTTCAGGAAAGGGTTAAACTAAAGTACATATCTAGAGGCTGTACTAGAGATTCAAATAGGAGAGGTTAACGGATTTCCAAATTGTAAAATATCTTTCAATGTTTATCAAACCCTGTGATGTGGGTATTCATTTGAATGATCTAATCAAAACTATTTAAATGAGTACCATCAACAAAGGATAGCTTAAATAACAAATAGAATGTATTTACCCCTTTTTACCTGCAGTTCCCCATTCTGGCCGTCTTGAATAAACATTCCTGGTCTTTGTTTATTTTATGGGGATTAGACATATCCCCAGTGGGGGATTAAAACCTCGTAACTGCAGCTTTGTTGAGCTGTAGTTACGAGGTTTTGACTCCCACTAAAGATATTATACCTGGTTAAATTTAATAGAATTTTCTTTAGATTTTTCAAAGTCTGGTATGCCTTACCCACATTTTTTTACAAATCTTAAAATTTGTGAATAAATTTTGGAAAGAGTCACCTAAGGAACATTCCTGCCAAATTTGGTTCAAATTGGCCCAATGGTTGATTTTTAAAGAATTTTCATAGGATTTTTAAGCCCCGCCCTGCCACGCCCACATTTTTTGACAAATCAAAAATTTGCGAACAAGTTTTGAAAAGGGTCACCTCAGGAACATTCCTGCCAAGTTTGGTCAAAATTGGCCGAATGGTTGTGGTGAAGAAGATGTTTAAAGAAATTGTGGACGGACAGACGGACGGACGGACGGACGGACGGACGACGGACAAAAAGCGACCACAATAGCTCACCTTGAGCACTTCGTGCTCAGGTGAGCTAAAAAAACTTGCCTACTAATTATGAAAACAAGAGCTTCGCAGAGCGGCGCATATACGCCCGAGAGGGGCTTGTCAGTAAAATTGGCCTTTTTTTCAATTCAAGGGTAGAAAATTAAACATGAAAAGTTATCAAAATTTTGTTTGCACAACAAGACACAATAGAGATTCATTGTGGCTAGTTTGATTAAATTCTGGTTGAAACTGTAGAAGTAGCGCACAGGAGAAAATGGGCATTTTTGAGAAAATGGGCATTTTTCCTTAAATTCAAGGGCAGATAATTCAAGAACGAAAACAGTTATCTAAATTCCGTAAGCGGTGTGCACAACTAAACACCATGGAGATTCATTGTGGCAAGTTTGATCAAATTCTGATCGTAACTGTAGAAGTTGCGCACACAAGAAAATGGGCATTTTTTTTAATTCAAGGGCAGATAATTCAAGAACGAAAAGAGGTATCTGAATTCCGTAAGCGAGGTGCACAACTAGAGATGGAGATTCATTGTGGCAAGTTTGATCGAATTCCGATCAAAACTGTAGGAGGAGTTGCGCACACAAGAAATTGCTAACGGACGGACAGATGGACGGACAGACGGATGGACAGACGAGCAGGGCCATAACATAATATGACCCTTCGGGCGTATAAAAAGTTATCAGCAGCTGTCAGCTTGCTACCATAAAAGCCTTGAAACATTTTAGAATACTCATTACTCTATGCAATCTTGATATAGATCTACAAAATGGTAGAAACACTAAAAACAGGGGGAAGGGGGAATGTTAAAAGCATCCCAAATCCATTCCCTATGTTGTGGGTATTCATTTGAACAATCTGAAGATTGAAAATGTGTCTTATGTTTATTCTGACCTTTCGGTCTGACAGATTTTCATTCGGTCTGACAGATTATTTAGAATTGTCAGTCCGAATGTCTGACAAAAATTTCCAGGTCTTCGCCATGTCTGAGATAGATATCATTGAAAGGAAGTTGCATACCAAATTTGAGCTTTGTATGTCAAATACTTGGAAAAAAGGCAAATGCTAAGTTTTTGGACAGACAGATGGATGGACAGATAGACAGACGGACACGAGAAAAACAATATGCCACGATCTTTCAAAACAGGGCATAAAAACGCTGTGTTGGAATTATTAAAATTTTGCTGATTTGAGAAAACCCAGACGTTCTTTCCCTAAAAAGCCCTGGTATATTTCTAATCACATAGCCAAAATCGAGGGCTCAGTGCAAAACTATTGTAACTGCATATTTTTCAGAAATTCACTTTTTTGCATTTTCTTAATCTTTAGGAAGGAATGCATCTTGTGTTCAAATATTAGGTTTCAATTCTGTATACTTAAATTAATATTTAGAATTTTAAAAACATTTTTCCTCTTTAGCTTTGAGAAAGTCAATAAGTTTTTTCCCTCTCCTGTAAAGTTTTATAAAATGGAGTTACAATAGTTTTGCACCAAGCCCTCGTAATAGACCTGTCACTTTGGAAAGCATAGCAACTTGGCAAGAAGCACAGGTCTGTCAGGTCAACCAGTAACTGTATACAAAAATGAACATAATAGAAAGATAGGGAAAACATTCCGGATTTAGAAAATGACATAAAAGTGAAAAGTGTTGGCCCTAGTCTGGCTGCATGGACTGCACAGACTGAGTAGTGTCAATATTTTTCACACTTCTTATAAGGTCCCTTTCAGTGTGACGGGTCACATAGTAATAGAAATGGTCAAGATACTTGGCTCACAGAATTTCAGCGGATCAGCTACTTATACTTCAGGGCATGAGAGAGAAAATGGTTGTACACTGGCAGGGTTCTCCGCAGAATATTTGGAAGCTGTAGTGGCAAATTATATGAGAATTGGTAAACTTTGGCAGGGTTCTCCGCAGAATATTTGGAAGCTGTAGTGGCAAATTATATGAGAATTGGTAAACTTTGAAAGCATATAATTGTCACATGTGAGTGAAAACATTATGGAAAAAGAAGAAATTGCTCATCTTGAGCAATTTCTTCTTTTCCCATAATATTTTTACTCATAATTATTACTTTTACAATGACAAAAATGTATTATTAAACAGTGTTTGGCATAAAATACCTCAAAATGCCTCTATTTGGTAACCATTTTGAAGAAATTAAGCTGTGGGGTAGTTTTGAAGCTGTAGTGTCATTACACTGATTAACATGAAGCTGTAGTGGGGCCGATACAGCTTATTGAGCTGGGGAGAACACTGACTGGTCCCTGGCTGCATCTAACACAATTTGTACCTGTCCATCAGACAGCAGCTTCCATGGGGCTATTTCAATGACGAGCCTTATTTGATCATGGTGATTCACGAAAATTGTGAGTGGAAAAATGTGCAGTGGTCGCGATGAACAATCATAGCAAATTTCCACCTGGACTTTTTCTACCACTATGGGCGAGTATTCTAGGCAAAAAAATGCCAGATGTACCCTACCGGCAACCAATTCTCGCCATGTACAAGTTCTCGCCAACTAACCTGTTTCATGGTAAAGACAGACAAGAGTTGTTTCCCACATATAAGTTATGCTGACATCAATTTCTTTTATTCCAAAAATAGATCATATCAAATAATCATGCCATGTCTATACCAGGGGGTTTGCCTAGAAGCTTTCTGTGCCTCCTGAAAACGGAGGCATTCCAAAAGCAAAAGGCTGTCGGTGTGTTCCCAAAGCAAATTTTTTTCCATTTTTCCCAATCTGTTGATTTTCATTTCTTATTGAAAAATTAGTGAGCTATTTAGTGCTAAAAAAAAGTCCCAATTATGCGGCTATGCCAGACTCCTTTTCCCAAAACGGCCAGGAAAACCACTGTTATACTGTGATATGGTATAGTTGGCGAGAACTCATCAGAGCTCCAGATAATTTTTTGAGACAAGGAGTATTTACCCCTCAGAATTTTTTCCAATGCGTATTTCCAGATATTTTTTGGCGGCAATGAGTATTTACCCTCTTGTTCGGGAAAGGATTAAAATTAACAGGAGCACCCCACCGGAACGACCTACTTTCATTTTCGAGGACATCTAAGCGCGCTATGTTTTCGACCATCGAGACTTTTTAATGTGGTTTTTTTTCTGAACGAGATTACCATCGTGGGCTATCTTTGTCTGTACTGTAGGGCCTCTTCAGAAATAATATCGGCCAAAATCGCCTTTACGACATGCTCAGAAGTGGATTTACTCGCTTCCCAATTTAAATAGAAAACAAACTTCTTCGAGTTGCAATTTCCGATTTACGAAGTGATGCAATGGCCTGATATTTATCATCCAATCAAAATCGAGTAAATGATTTGCTCCGTATAAAAAATTAACGGAAATTAACGATTGTCTGAAATTCGAACAAAATACACCACTCGGCAGCATTCGGTAGATCTACGGAATAGCCGATTGTCATCTGCATTCGCTTGGCTGGTAACGTAATCGGTATTTCCCAATAAATCCCGGTTTTGATTGGCTGAGTCGATTTAGACGCTTCGATAAGCTATTTTTACAGACCAAACGTTATTTTTAATCTTTGAGATTTCCTATTCTATGTGTTTCTTCCGGCGCTCTTCGATCTTGATACGCTAACTGACGATTATCAAATGCGTATGCCTTACTTTGAATGCGTATCTGTACGCATTTTCATGACAGTAAATGCGTATTTAGACCAAATCAATGCGTATTTTACGCAAATACGCATCCTATCTGGAGCTCTGACTCATACACGCCAACGGAGAGAATTTGTGGCCAACCAGTACTGCAAGGCTTTCTCTACAAACTGTCTTTGTTCCTGAATAAAAGATGCTGCATCGGTAAAACCTAGAATCTGTAGTGAAGTTGGGTAAGAAAGATAAGATTTATTTAAATTCGGCAAGACAATATAACATACAACATAAGCTTGTGAAGCTTTTGAACAGATAAAACCTACAATCTGTATTGATGTTGGGTAGAAACACTACCATGTGACAGGCTAGCTCAATGGTTAGAGCGTCAAACTAGTCAGCTCTGCAAAGGTATGAATTCCTCAACGTTCGTCGAAGGATAAAAAATTTCAACCAAGCATTAAAAAATGGCATGCAAAAAAAGACAATCCCCATTGATTTGAAAAGGCAGAGAATATAGGAGTTGAAGAATTCGTTAACTCTAGGCCTGATTTTAAACAGTGTTTAGGCCAGGCCGCGCCAATGCCCATTGCGGGATTGACGCAGCATTTTTCATATGGCGCATCCAAATCTGCAGTAATGGGCCATTTTGGCGCATCGAAATTTGAGAAAAGGTCGACTTTTTTGTTTAACCCTTTCCCAAACAAGACCTGGTTTTCACGTCCTGAATAGAAAATGCTTGAGAAAACATTGAGGCAAAAGAAGAAAATGCTGATAATCAGCATTTTCTCCTTTTGCCTCGATATTTTCTATAATAAAATGTACCAAAATTCTGTTTTCATTTAAACCCATTTTGTTGTCTGCAGCAACTTTCAATAGGACCACTCTAAAATTTTGTCGTTTGGAAAAGGGTTAACCATAATGGACGAACTGTCAATCTTCTTGATTTACATTTGTGATTTCCCAAACGCTTGCTAAACCAAAAGCATTTTGGCGATTTTAGACTGGAAAAGGGTTTTCCGTAGACTGGTTATATGGATTTTTATTATCAGACGCTTTATTTTTTACACAAACATCTTTATGAAAGCGCCCAGACGATATTCTACCTCGATCTTAGAAATACGTTATCATGACGTCGTCGGAGCAAAAATGAAAGTAAATTCTGACATTATTTGGTGGTTTAGTCAGCGAATCAGTTTCAAAGGAAAAAGACCGATTGCCAAACAGCCTTCACTTCTACGAGAGGAAAGTTGAAAAATGTTGATAACAATATAATACACCTGAGTTTTCTAGTGTTTAACTTTAGCACCCGCTGACTGTATCCGAAAAAAAAAGTGAATTCCTTTGCTCTCTTTACGGACAATTTTTGGGCTTGTACAACGGCACAAATGAAACACATACAGTTCATGATAAAGCAGGGATATGAATCGTTGGGTTATGGAAATTTATTTGAATCTGTGGTGTTTTTGAACTTTACCGATCATACAATAGTGAATTTTTCATTGGCCCCACATCAACTGAAATTGGCCCCTACTTTTGGTTGGTAATGGGCCAAATTGACCAATCAAATCTGAATCCTGGCCTAAATACTGTTTAAAGGTCAATAAATTTAGTTTGACTAATATTTTTTCCTATTTTGTGGTTTGAATGTGAACAATACACCTCAATTATCAATGTATACCAGATTATTTTCAATATCTTGGCTTTATTTGATAGAAAAAGACGAAAAACATGCCCATCCAAAATGCATTGAAATTCAGTCAAACAGAGTTAACGAGTTCGTCAACATGTTAACTAATTTATTAACATTAACAAATTCAGACATTCACGAACTGTAGTAAGAGGTCATGGGTTCAATTCCCACGTCAGGTGCACTTTTTCTTCTCTAATTCACTTAAAATGCAATACTTTCAGGCCATTTAGCAGTTTAGTTATAAACAACAGTCAAATCTTAATGCAGATCACAAATCAATCTCAACTGTCACACAAAGATCCAGGAAGAGAAGCCACTTGTGAACCAAATGACCTTTGCTCATCAAGTAAACAATGGGTGATTATTTTGCAATCATCATATCATGCAATCAATGACAGTTAGTCCTCTGATTTATCATTTGTTAAAGTATCAAATTTGATATCTAAATAACACGTGGTAGTAAATTAGCGAATAAATCGGGTGTAAACAATAACCATTCTCTTCTTTCATCAGAAAATACCGCCAAAACAAATCGAGAGGGGATAATCGATATCACAAAATCAATCACGAAACCAAAACATACAATGATACATGCACATAGATTGGAAGACAAGTTGTTCTATAATTGTGATTTCATTAATTCACCTTCTGAACTTACCTTGATCTCACAGAAAATGTTTTTCTTTCTTTGCTATTTTTTGTTTCCTCGGAAATCAACACGCTCCTTTAATGTCGGTGTCCCGTAATAATTGGGTCATCGTGAAAATTATAATCGCCCCCCCAAAAAAAAACGTGCCATGCATCAGTCCTCAGGCTTTCTCTTTTTGTGTCATTATTATATTACATCTATCCCATTACCAGATGGCCAAAATTTTAGGCTTGTCCAAATTCAAAGGCGCTGCAGACGACGTTTCAACGTGAATAAAATTCTACATTTATTGGCCTTTTTGGTTAGAAAACATTGTGGGAAATGAGGAAATTGCTCGTCACAAAAAATATTCATTTTCCACAAAGATTTCCAAAGTCTTTATCTTGTGGGGCGTCAAAGAGCGTCATCATGTGTGAATGGGTTATATATATATATATATATGCTTTGGGACCTATATAGGCCTAAATAAGTAGGCCCTAATCATGTACGCAAATTCTATCTTTATTAGGCCTATATTTACCATTTCGTTGTCTGCGACAGCTTGTCATTCCCCACAGTTCTTGAATCGTGTCGCCAGTTTGTATTTTGAATAGCCCATTAGGCCCTACCAAACGCCAAAAATAGACTAATCCAAGTTCAAAACGAAGCACTGCTGACAACAATATAGAATTTATAGAATTTACTAGATCTCTCTTATGGTGCAGAAAATATTGCCCGCAAAAAGAGCAATCGCCGTTTAGGCCTATCAATATTTTTTTCTTTTGTCTCAGTGTTCTCCCAATCATTTCCTATTCAAGAAACGTCGAAACCAGGTTCTGTGTGTGAAAGGGTTAAATCAACAATTTAAAAGAATGATTAAAATTTATACAAAGACATAACATTTGGTTAATTACAGCTTATCGTTGGGATAGGCCCATTCTCCTTTTCCACAAGATCACGCTAAAAAACCATTTTCCAAACGGCAGACGACAAAGTGGGTGTTGATAAAGATAAGACTCGCGTGAAATTTAGCGCACAAAATATTAAGACAAAAGGAGAGAATGTTGATAACCTCCATATGTATACCTCGTTTGCGTCAATGTTTCTTGACGTCGTTTCTAGTAAGGAAGTAAAACATGTCTTGTTCGGTATTTAAAAGGTTCATGTATACCATTCTTTTAACCATTTCCGAAAGAAAACCTGATTTTGACGTCCCTAATAGAAAAGGCTTGGGAAAACATTGAGACAAAAGAAGAAACTGCTGATAGCCAGCAGTTTCTCCTTTTGCCTGAATATTTTCTATACTATTTTGTACACGAATCCTATCTTTACAAACATCTATTTTGTCATCTATAGCAGCTTTCGAATGGAACAACCCTTAAAATGTCGTTTTGGAAAGGGTTAAAGGTTACATTGGTCTCAGTGCATTGTTTGTGAATATAACCATATCATCGATTTTACCGAAAACCTCGTACCTGCAGCTTGATTAAATCTGCAGTTACGAGGTTATCGAAGAAAAGTGACAATGGCATTTATAAGTTGAATGTCAGCGGATATTGCCATTTCGGACTAGGTTCCCACTGCCGATCAAATCAACTCGATCGCTTAAGCCATTACCACACAATGACTCTTTTTGACTCCCCGCGAAATTAAGGTCATAGAAAAAATCGTGGAAAATGAAGAAATCGATTTGTGTCAAGCAATTTCTTCATTTCCCACAATGTTCCCACAATTCTTTCCATCCAAAAAGACCTAGAAATTTAAAGTTACATTCACTTGAAGTTGTCGTCTACAGGATCTTTAATTTTGGACCGCCCTAAAATTTTGTCGTTTGGTAATTGGTTAAATTCCCTGATCAATCCCGACCAAATGACTTTCTCTCGATCTCAAGTCGACCAACCCGACATCAATGGTTGATTTGGCCAGGTGGACAGGTGAAGAAGCGATAAAGCTGATCGAGTTGCTGTCGGGAATCACTCGATATATCGTCGCTTTTCAGCAAAAAACCCTCGTATCTACAGGCTGATTTAAGCTGTAGATACGAGGTTTTTGTTGAAAAGCAACGATAATTATATAAATGTATATTGAGGCGATTTTGTGCAACTCGGGTAGGCTACAGGTCGAGCAAAAATAAATGTCAAACCGATCCAATTCGATTTCCAGACACGATCGATTCTCGATCTGGTCGATCTTCTATTCGATCATTACACGATTGTTCCCCAATCAATTTTCTACTCGATTGCGCATGAATATTTTTGAACATTGAAAAAAAAAATCGAGAAAGAAGCCTGAGCGATGCAGACAAGGCTCGATCGCCCGATCATTCCCGATTACTGATGCCGATCGATCTCGACTTAACCCATTACCGTATAATGACTCTTTTTGACTCCCCACAAAATAATGGTCATGGATCGAATACATCGTGGGAAATGAAGAAATTGATTGTTAAAAGCAATTTCTTCATTTTCCACAATGTTTTCCAACCAAAAAGACCTAAAAACTAAAAATTTCTCTCATTTGAAAATGTCGTCTGTAGGATCTTTCAATTTGGACCGCCCTAAAATTTTGTTGTTTGGGAGTGGGTTAACTTGATCGCTTGATCGAGTTGATTTGGTCGACAGTGGGATTCTCGCATTATGCTAGGACCCTCTGCCAAACTGATCAATAAGATCAAGATCGATCATGCAATCGAGTACAGATCGGGAATCAAATCTACAAATCCAGAAAATGCGATTCTCCCTTAACGTTCCTTCGTATGACGTTTGTAGAAAAATCTTTGAAACTGGCACCCGATCTTGGTCACCTACCAGTGGATATAGGTGGGAGTCGTTCGGATATCCTCGGATAATGTCGATCAAAGATCGAATCATCGACTCGGAAGTGTGTGTATGAAGAAATGTTAAAAAAATCGCATTTTTTTGCCGGAAGTTATTACGCTTCATAAAATAGTTTTCGAGGTCATCCAATTAACAACCATGGCAACTTACGGGACTTGCAGGGTGAAATCGTTCTAAAAAAAAAGAGGACACTGGAACTGGATACAATGCATTTTAGTATCATTGTTATTCTATTGTTGACTTTAGTAACGGACAAATTTTTCTTTTTTTGTTCTATTCTATTCATAGTCTAAAAGTAGATCTACGACTTACATCCAAGGTATGAATCGACAGAATTGTCTGTGGTGTTCCAAATGAAGTGGGAGCTTGACATAAAACAGCTTAACTCCAATGTCAATGTCAAGAGGGCATGGTCACAAATGAAAGGTATTGGCGGAAAGAATCCATGTGTGAAAAATCAAGACTGTAAACCTATCTTTCATAGTGCCTGAGGTAGGCCCTATAGTCCACGTTAAACTAAAATTCCAGACACAGTGGCTGATTTCCGATTAGATGTCATACTCTGAATCCAGATAATGATCAAAACTGTAATAAGAGTTGTTAGTTATTGTTTACTAAAATTCTAGCCACAGAAGCTGGTTCCCTATCAAATATCATACCCTGAATCCAGATTTTGGACAATACAGTAATAAGAGTTGTTAGTTTTTACTAAAATTTTAGTCACATTAGCTGATTTCCTATCAGATATCCTACTCTGAATCCATTTTTTGTCAAAACATTAATAAAATTGTTAGATATTGTTTAGTAAAATTCTAGCCACAGTAGTTGATTTCCTATTAGATACGTACATATTCTGGATCCAGATTTTGGTCAATACAATAATAAGAGTTTTTAGTAATTGTTTACTACAATTCTAGCCACAGAAACTGATTCCTGTCAGATATCATATTCTGATTTTGGTCAAAACAGTAATACAGGTTTTTTATTTTTGTTTACTTTAAATCTAGCCACAGTAGCTGATTTCCCATCGAATATCATACTTTGAATCCAGATTTTGGTCCAAACAGTGATAAGAGCTGAAAGTTATTGTTTACTATAATTCTTGCCTCAGTAGTTGATTTCCTATCAGATATCATACTGTGAATCCGGATTTTGGGCAATACAGTAATTAGAGATTTTACTTATTGTTTACTTGAATTATAGCGACACTTGCTGATTTCCTATTAGATATCATACTCTGAATCAAGATTTTGGTCAAAACAGTTTTAAAAGTTATTAGTTATTGTTTAGTACAATTCTAACCAAAGCAGCTGATATCCTATTTGATATATCATACTCTGAATCCAGATTCTAGTCCAAAGAGTTGTTACGTTTTGTTTACTAAAATTCTAGCCACAGTAGCTGATTTCCTATCAGATATCATACTCCGAATCCAGATTTTGGCCAAAACAGTAATAAAAGTTGTTTAACAGTTAGTTATTGTTTACTAAAAGTCTAGCCACAGTAGTTGATTTCCTATCAGATATCATACTCTGAATCCAGATTTTGGTTAATACAGTAATAAGAGTTGTAAGTTATTGTTTAGGCCTTCTACAATTCTAGCCACAGTAGCTGATTTACTATCAGATCTCATACTATGAATCCAGATTTTGCTCAATACAGTAATTAGAGTTGTTAGGTATTGTTTGCTAAAATTCTAGCCATAGCTGTTGATTTTCCATCAGATATCATACTCTGAATCCAGATTTTAGTCAAAACAATAGTAAGAGTTGTTCGTTTTTGTTTACTAAATGTCTAGCCACACTAGCTGATTTCCTATCAGATATCATACTCTGAATCCAGATTTTGGTCAAAACAGTAATAAGAGTTGTTGGTTATTGTTTACTAAAAATCTAGCCACAGAAGCTGATTTCCTATCAGATATCATACTCTGAATCCAGATTTTGGTCAATACAGTAACAAGAGGACCATGATGGTCCTATATCGCTCACCTGAACCTAAATGATATGAGCAACATTTTTGTTCAATTCAATTAATATTTATTACTTTAAGACTGAAAAAGAACTTATGGTCAATAAGGTTGTGAAAATCTAACTCATCCAAGATCTAAATCATGGTGTCAAACATTGTACAGGGCTCCAGATAAGAGGGGGTGGTGACTTTTCAAACTGCAATAATGCTGTCAGTGATCATCCAACCCTATGTTGTAGGTACTCATTTGTATCGTCTCGTCGAGACGATTCAAATGAGTACCCACAACATAGGATTTGAATTCGAAAAAAACAATTTTAGTATGTCTTCACCTCCACTTATCCGATTGTATCCAAGTTTTGTCTTGATTGATAAATAATTGTAGATTCTAGAGTATAAACAAGGTCGAAAACAGCCGAAAACAACATTTTTGTCAATTTCAAGGGCACAAAACGCTCGACTTTCTGAACAGATCAGACTGAAAATCAATCTCATATGAGATCTTATGGTTCCCAACATTGTGTCCAAGTTTTGTATAGATTGATCAATAATTGTAGATTCTAGAATGTAAACAAGGTCGAAACCAGCCGAAAAATGGCAATTTTGTCAAATTCAAGGGCACATAACTCTCAACATTCTCGTCAGATCAGACTGAAAATCAAACTCATCCAAGATCTTATAGTCCCCAACATTGTCTTCAAGTTTTGTCTTGATTGATAAATAATTGTAGATTCTAGAGTATAAACAAGGTCGAAAACAGCCAAAAACAGCAATTTTATCAAATTCAAGGGCACATTACTCTTGACTTTCTCATTAGATCAAACTGAAAATCGAAAGTACCTGAGATCTTATAGTCTCCAACATTGTGTCCAAGATTTGTCTTGATTGGTCAATAATTGTAGATTCTAGTGTGTAAACAAAGTCGAAAACAGTAAAAAACAGCAATTTTGTCAAATTTAAGGGCACATAACTCCTGACTTTCTGATTAGATCAGACTGAAAATCAAACTAATCCCAGATCTTATGGTCAAAAACATTGTGTCCAAGTTTTGTCTTGATTGAATAATAATTGTAGATTCTAGAGCGTAAAAAAGGTTGAAAACAGCCGAAAATGGCTATTTTGTCAAATTCAAGGGCACGTAACTCTTGACTTTCAGATCAGATCAGACTGAAAATCAAACTCATCTGAGATCTTATAGTCCACAACATTGTGTCCAAGTTTTGTCTTGATTGACCCTTTCCCACACATTGGCGCTTTTGGATGCCCCACAAAATAAAGGCTTTGGAAAACATTGTGACAAACAATTTCTTCATTACCCACAATGTTTTCTATCAAGAAAGACCAAAAAATGTTAAATTTTGTTCAATGGAACTTGTCGTCTGCAAAACCTATGATTTTGGACTAAAATAAAATTTTGTTGTTTGGTAATGGGTTAATAAGAGTGTAAATCTATTTATATCCTCTATCAAACTAGATAACTCTACTTATACTGAAGTAAAGTAGTGTCAGAGTTCCTTCCCTTAGATTAACTCTTTTTTTAATACAGCAAAAAAGTGGCAATTTTGCCCAATTCAAGGGCACATAACTCTCATCTTTCTGGTCAGATCAGACTGAAAATTGACCTCATCCAAGATCTTATGGTCTCCAACATTATGTCCAAGTTTTGTCTTGATTGATCAATAATTGTAGATGCTAGAGTGTAAACAAACTTAAAAACAGCATTTTTTGATATTCAAGGGCAGATAACTCCGCACTAGTCTTTCTGGTCCGATCAGGCCCATAATCGAACTTGTCCTGAAAATCATACTCATCTGAGATCTTAAAGTCCACAACATTGTGTCCAAGTTTTGTCTTGATTGACCCTTTCCCACACATTGGCATTTTTGGATGCCCCACAAAATAAAGGCTTTGGAAAACATTGTGACAAACAATTTCTTCATTACCCCCAATGTTTTCTACCAAGAAAGACCAAAAATTGTTAAATTTTGTTCAATGGAACTTGTCGTCTGCAACACCTATGATTTTGGACTAAAATAAAATTTTGTTGTTTGGTAATGGGTTAATAAGAGTGTAAATCTATTTATATCCTCTATCAAACTAGATAACTCTACTTATACTGAAGTAAAGTAGTGTCAGAGTTCCTTCCCTTAGATTAACTCTTTTTTTAATACAGCAAAAAAGTGGCAATTTTGCCCAATTCAAGGGCACATAACTCTCATCTTTCTAGTCAGATCAGACTGAAAATTGACCTCATCCAAGATCTTATGGTCTCCAACATTATGTCCAAGTTTTGTCTTGATTGATTAATAATTGTAGATGCTAGAGTGTAAACAAACTTAAAAACAGCATTTTTTGACATTCAAGGGCAGATAACTCCGCACTTTCTGGTCCGATCAGGCCCATAATCGAACTTGTCCGAGAACTTATGATCATACTTGTTTGGGCCAAGTTTGATCAAGATTGAGTAACTTTTGTGGATGCTAGAGTGTAAACACCCCAAATGTTGACGGATGGACGGACGGACGGACAGACGGACGGACCGACGGACGGACGGACGCCGGACAAAAACTGACCACAATAACTTCACTTCGTGCTCAGGTGAGCTAATAAGGGTTGTAAATTATTGTTTATTAAAATTCTAGCCACAGTAGCTGATTTCCTATCAGATATCATACTCTAAATCAAGATTTTGGTCAAAACAGTAATAAAGTTGGTTAACAGTTAGTAATTGTTTACTAAAAGTCTAGCCACAGTACAGTAATAAGAGTTGTAAGTTAATGTTTAGGACTACTACTTATAAAAGTTGTTTAAACCCTTTCCCAAACAAGACCTGGTTTTGACGTCCCTAATAGAAAAGACTTGGGAAAACATTGAAACAAAGGAAGAAACTTCTGATAACCATCAGTTTCTCCTTTTGTCTCAATATTTTCTGTGCCATACGAGTATTTCACACAAATCATACCTTTAATAACATCCATTTTGTCTTTTGTTGCAGTTTTTGAAGATGATCACCCTAAATTTTTGTCGTTTGGGAAAGGGTTAACAGTTAGTTATTGTTTACTAAAAGTCTAGCCACAGTACTTAGTTGATTAACTATCAGATATCATACTCTGAATCCAGATTTTGCTAAATACAGTAATTAGATTTGTTAGGTATTGTTTGCTAAAATTCTAACCATAGTTGTTGATTTTCCATCAGATTTTATACTCTGAATCCAGATTTTGGTCAAAACAGTAATAAGAGTTGTTGGTTATTGTTTACTAAAAATCTAGCCACAGTAGCTGATTTCCTATCAGATATCATATTCTGAATCCAGATTTTGGTCCAGATTTTGGTCAAAACAGTAATAAGAGTTGTTGGTTATTGTTTACTAAAAATCTAGCCACAGTAGCTGATTTCCTATCAGATATCATATTCTGAATCCAGATTTTGATAAAACAGTAAAAAGAGTTGTTAGCTTTTGTTTACTAAATGTCTAGCCACACTAGCTGATTTCTTATCAGATATTATACTCTGAATCCAGATTTTGGTCAATACAATAATAAGAGTTGTTAGTTATTGTTTACTAAGAATCTAGCCACAGAAGCTGATATCCTATCAGATATCATACTCTGAATCCAGATTTTGGTCAAAACAATTATAAGAGTTGTTAGTTATTGTTTACTAAAATTCTAGCCATAGAAGCTGGTTTCTTATCAGATATACTCTGAGTCCAAATTTTGATCAAAACAGTTATATAAGAGTTTGAAGTTTTTGTTTACTACAATTCTAGCCACAATAGGTGATTTCCTATCAGATATCAATTTCTGAATTCAAATTTTGGTCAAAACGATTATAAGAAGTTTACTAAAATTCTAGCCACATTAGTTGATTTCCTATCAGATATCATTATACTCTGAATCCAGAATTTGGTCAAAACAATAATAAGATTTGTTAGTTTTTGTTTACTAAATTTCTAGCGACAGTAGATGATTTCCTATCTGATATCATTCTCTGAATCCAGATTTTGATCAAACAGTAATAGTAGAACTGTTGTGAGTTATTGTTGACGTCAATTCTAGACAAAGTAGCTGATTCTTATCAGATATCATACTCAGAATCCAGATTTTGGTCAAAACAGTAATAAGAGTAGTTAGGTAATGTTTACTAAAATTTTAGCCACAGTAGCTGATTTCCTATCAAATATCATACTCTGAATCCACATTTTGGTCAAAACAGTAATAAAGAGTTGTTAGGTAATGTTAATTAAAAATCTAGCCACAGTAGCTGATTTCCTATCAGATATCATACTCTGAATCCTGATTTTGGTCAAAACAGTAATATGAGTTGTTGAGTATTGTTTACTAACATTCTAGCCAATGTAATTAATTTCCTAGAAGATATCATTCTATGAATCCAGATTTTGGTAAAACAGTTATACTAATTGTTAATTATTGTTGACTTATAATTTTGCCAAAGTAGCTGATTTCCTATCAGATATCATACTCCGATTCTAGCCACAGTAGCTGATATTATATCAGATATCATACTCTGAATCCATATTTTTGGTCAAAACAGAAATAAGAGTTGTTAGTTATAGTTTACTATAATTCTAGCCACAGTAGCAGATTTCCTATCAGATATCATACTATGAATCCTGAATTTGGTCAAAACAGTAATAAGAATTTATGTTTTTGTATACTAAAATTCTAGCATCAGCAGCTGAAATCCTATCAGATATCATACTCTGAATCCAGATTTTGGACAAAACAGTAATAAGAGTTGATAGTTATTGTTTACTAAAATTCTAGCCAGAAAAGCTGAATTTATATCAGATATACTTTGAATCCCAATTGTGATCCAATAGTAATAAGAGACGTTACTTTCTGTTAACTAAATATCTAGCCACAGTAGCTGATTTCCTATCAGATATTATTTTCTGAATCCGGATTTTGGTCAAGCAGTAAAAAGTACTTATGTTTTTGTTCACTAAAATTTTAGCATCATAAACTGATTTCCTATCAGAAATCATACTCTGAATCCAGATTTTGGTCAAAACAGCAATAAGAATTATTAGTTATTGTTTACTATTATTCTACCCGCAGTAGCTAATTCTTTATCATACACCATACTCTGAATCCAGATTTTTGCGAAAACAGTAATAAGCCTTGTTAGTTATTGTTTGCTATAATTCTAGTACTGTCAGATATCATACTATGAATCCAGATTTTGGTCAAAACAGTAAATGTTTTTGTTCACTAAAATTTTAGCATCATAAACTGATTTCCTATCAAATATCATACTCTGAATTCAGATTTTGGTCAAAACAGTAATGAGGTTTGTCAGATATTGTTTACTAAAATTCTAACCACAGTAGCTGATTTCCTATCAGATATCATACCCTGAATCCAGATTTTGGTTAAAACAGTAAAAAGAGTTGTTAGTTATTGTTTACTAAAATTCTAGCCACAGAAGCTGATTTCCTATCGGATATACTTTGAATCCCACTTTTGATCCAAACAGTAATAAGAGTCGTTTCTAGCCACAGTAACTGATTTCAGTAAGCAGTAAAAAGAATTTATGGTTTTTGTTGTCCTAAAATTCTAGCATCATTAGCTGGTTTCCTATCAGAAATCAAACTCTGAATCCAGATTTTGGTCAAAACAGTAATAAGAAATTTAAGTTATTTGTTAATAAAATTCTAGCCACGGAAGCTGATTTCCTGTCAGAAATCATACTCTGAATCCAGATTTTGGTCCAAACAGTAATAAGAGTCGTTAGTTTTTGTTTACTAAAATTCTAGCATCAGTAGCTGATTTCCTATCAGATATCATACTCTGAATCCAGATTTTGGTCCAAACAGTAATGAGGTTTGTAAGATATTTTTTACTAAAATTCTAACCCCAGTAGCTGATTTCCTATCAAATATCATACTCTGAATTCAGATTTTGGTCAAAACAGTAATGAGGTTTGTAAGATATTGTTTACTAAAATTCTAACCCCAGTAGCTGATTTCCTATCAAATATCATACTCTGAATTCAGATTTTGGTAAAAACAGTAATGAGGTTTGTAAGATATTGTTTACTAAAATTCTAACCACAGTAGCCGATTTCCTATCAGATATCATACCCTGAATCCAGATTTCGGTCAAAACAGTAATAAGGGTTGTTAGTTATTTTTTACTAAAATTCTAGCCACATTAGCTGAATTCCTATCGGATATACTTTGAATCCCAATTTTGATCCAAACAGTAATAAGTCGTTAGTTTCTGTTTACCAAAATTCTAGCCACAGTAACTGATTTCAGTAAACAGTAAAAAGAATTTATGGTTTTCGTTGTCCTAAAATTCTAGCATCATTAGCTGGTTTCCTATCAGAAATCAAACTCTGAATCCAGATTTTGGTCAAAACAGTAATAAGAAATTTAAGTTATTTGTTAATAAAATTCTAGCCAAGGAAGCTGATTTCCTGTCAGAAATCATACTCTGAATCCAGATTTCGGTCCAAACAGTAATAAGAGTCGTTAGTTTTTGTTTACTAAAATTCTAGCATCAGTAGCTGATTTCCTATCAGATATCATACTCTGAATCCAGATTTTGGTCCAAACAGTAATGAGGTTTGTAAGATATTGTTTACTAAAATTCTAACCACAGTAGCTGATTTCCTATCAAATATCATACTCTGAATTCAGATTTTGGTCAAAACAGTAATGAGGTTTGTAAGATATTGTTTACTAAAATTCTAGCATCAGTAGCTGATTTCCTATCAAATATCATACTCTGAATTCAGATTTTGGTCAAAACAGTAATGAGGTTTGTAAGATATTGTTTACTAAAATTCTAACCACAGTAGCTGATTTCCTATCAGATATCATACCCTGAATCCAGATTTCGGTCAAAACAGTAATAAGGGTTGTTAGTTATTTTTTACTAAAATTCTAGCCACAGTAGCTGAATTCCTATCGGATATACTTTGAATCCCAATTTTGATCCAAACAGTAATAAGAGTCGTAAGTTTCTGTTTACCAAAATTCTAGCACAGTAACTGATTTCAGTAAGCAGTAAAAAGAATTTATGGTTTTTGTTTTCCTAAAATTCTAGCATCATTCGCTGGTTTCCTATCTGAAATCAAACTCTGAATCCAGATTTTGGTCAAAACAGTAATAAGAAATTTAAGTTATTTGTTAATAAAATTCTAGCCACGGAAGCTGATTTCCTGTCAGAAATCATACTCTGAATCCAGATTTTGGTCCAAACAGTAATAAGAGTCGTTAGTTTTTGTTTACTAAAATTCTAGCATCAGTAGCTGATTTCCTATCAGATATCATACTCTGAATCCAGATTTTGGTCCAAACAGTAATGAGGTTTGTAAGATATTGTTTACTAAAATTCTAACCCCAGTAGCTGATTTCCTATCAAATATCATACTCTGAATTCGATTTTGGTAAAAACAGTAATGAGGTTTAAAAGATATTGTTAACTAAAATTCTAACCACAGTAGCTGATTTCCTATCAGATATCATTCTCTGAATCCAGATTTCGGTCAAAACAGTAATAAGGGTTGTTAGTTATTTTTTACTAAAATTCTAGCCACAGTAGCTGAATTCCTATCGGATATACTTTGAATCCCAATTTTGATCCAAACAGTAATAAGTCGTTAGTTTCTGTTTACCAAAATTCTAGCCACAGTAACTGATTTCAGTAAACAGTAAAAAGAATTTATGGTTTTTGTTGTCCTAAAATTCTAGCATCATTAGCTGGTTTCCTATCAGAAATCAAACTCTGAATCCAGATTTTGGTCAAAACAGTAATACGAAATTTAAGTTATTTGTTAATAAAATTCTAGCCACGGAAGCTGATTTCCTGTCAGAAATCATACTCTGAATCCAGATTTTGGTCCAAACAGTAATAAGAGTCGTTAGTTTTTGTTTACTAAAATTCTAGCATCAGTAGCTGATTTCCTATCAGATATCATACTCTGAATCCAGATTTTGGTCCAAACAGTAATGAGGTTTGTAAGATATTGTTTACTAAAATTCTAACCCCAGTAGCTGATTTCCTATCTAATAGCATACTCTGAATCCAGATTTTGGTCAAAACAGTAATAAGAATTATTAGTTATTGTTTACTATTATTCTAGCTGCAGTAGCTAATTTTCTATCATATATCATACTCTGAATTCAGATTTAGGTCAAAACAGTAATGAGGTTTGTAAGATATTGTTTACTAAAATTCTAACCCCAGTAGCTGATTTCCTATCAAATATCATACTCTGAATTCAGATTTTGGTCAAAACAGTAATGAGGTTTGTAAGATATTGTTTACTAAAATTCTAACCACAGTAGCTGATTTCCTATCAGATATCATACCCTGAATCCAGATTTCGGTCAAAACAGTAATAAGGGTTGTTAGTTATTTTTTACTAAAATTCTAGCCACAGTAGCTGAATTCCTATCGGATATACTTTGAATCCCAATTTTGATCCAAACAGTAATAAGAGTCGTAAGTTTCTGTTTACCAAAATTCTAGCACAGTAACTGATTTCAGTAAGCAGTAAAAAGAATTTATGGTTTTTGTTTTCCTAAAATTCTAGCATCATTCGCTGGTTTCCTATCTGAAATCAAACTCTGAATCCAGATTTTGGTCAAAACAGTAATAAGAAATTTAAGTTATTTGTTAATAAAATTCTAGCCACGGAAGCTGATTTCCTGTCAGAAATCATACTCTGAATCCAGATTTTGGTCCAAACAGTAATAAGAGTCGTTAGTTTTTGTTTACTAAAATTCTAGCATCAGTAGCTGATTTCCTATCAGATATCATACTCTGAATCCAGATTTTGGTCCAAACAGTAATGAGGTTTGTAAGATATTGTTTACTGAAATTCTAACGCCAGTAGCTGATTTCCTATCAAATATCATACTCTGAATTCAGATTTTGGTAAAACAGTAATGAGGTTTAAAAGATATTGTTAACTAAAATTCTAACCACAGTAGCTGATTTCCTATCAGATATCATTCTCTGAATCCAGATTTCGGTCAAAACAGTAATAAGGGTTGTTAGTTATTTTTTACTAAAATTCTAGCCACAGTAGCTGAATTCCTATCGGATATACTTTGAATCCCAATTTTGATCCAAACAGTAATAAGTCGTTAGTTTCTGTTTACCAAAATTCTAGCCACAGTAATTGATTTCAGTAAGCAGTAAAAAGAATTTATGGTTTTTGTTTTCCTAAAATTCTAGCATCATTAGCCGGTTTTCTATCAGAAATCAAACTCTGAATCAAGATTTTGGTCAAAACAGTAATAAGAAATTTAAGTTATTTGTTAATAAAATTCTAGCCACCGAAGCTGATTTCCTGTCAGAAATCATACTCTAAATCCAGATTTTGGTCCAAACAGTAATAAGAGTCGTTAGTTTTTGTTTACTAAAATTCTAGCATCAGTAGCTGATTTCCTATCAGATATCATACTCTGAATCCAGATTTTGGTCCAAACAGTAATGAGGTTTGTAAGATATTGTTTACTAAAATTCTAGCATCAGTAGCTGATTTCCTATCAAATATCATACTCTGAATCCAGATTTTGGTCAAAACAGTAATAAGAATTATTAGTTATTGTTTACTATTATTCCAGCTGCAGTAGCTAATTTTCTATCATATATCATACTCTGAATCCAGATTTTGGCAAAAACAGTTATAAGACTTGTTACTTATTGTTATCTATAATTCTAGCCAAAGTAGTTGATTTCCTATCAGATATCATACTCTGAATCCAGATGTTAGTCAAAACAGTAATATGAGTTGTTCGTTATTGTGTACTATAATTCTAGCCACAGTAGCTTATTTCTTATCAGATATCATACTCTGAATCCAGACTATGGTCAATTCAATAATAAGAGTTTTTATTTACTGTTTCCTAAAAAAATCTAGCCACAGTAGCTGATTTCTTATCAGATATCATACTCTGAATCCAGATTTTGGTCAAAACAGTAATAAGAGTTGTAGTTATTGTTTACTAAAATTCTAGCCACGGAAGCTGATTTCCTGTCAGAAACCATACTCTGAATCCAGATTTTGGTCCTAACAGCAATAAGAATTATTAGTTATTGTTTACTATTATTCTACCCGCAGTAGCTAATTCTTTATCATACACCATACTCTGAATCCAGATTTTTGCGAAAACAGTAATAAGACTTGTTAGTTATTGTTTGCTATAATTCTAGTCCAATCAGATATCATACTATGAATCCAGATTTTGGTCCTAACAGTAATAAGAGTTGATACATATTGTTTACTAAAATTTCAGCCATGGTAGCTTACTTTCTATCAGATATCATACTCTGAATCCAGAGTTTGGTTAAATCCGTAATAAGAGTTGTTAGTTATTGTTTACTAAAATTCTAGCCACAGAAGCTGATTTCCTATCGGATATACTTTGAATCCCAATTTTGATCCAAACAGTAATAAGAGTCGTTAGTTCCTGTTTACCAAAATTCTAGCCACAGTAACTGATTTCAGTAAACAGTAAAAAGAATTTATGGTTTTTGTTTTCCTAAAATTCTAGCATCATTAGCTGGTTTCCTATCAGAAATCAAACTCTGAATCCAGATTTTGGTCAAAACAGTAATAAGAAATTTAAGTTATTTGTTAGAAAAATTCTAGCCACGGAAGCTGATTTCCTGTCAGAAACCATACTCTGAATCCAGATTTTGGTCCTAACAGTAATAAGAATCGTTAGTTTTTGTTTACTAAAATTCTAGCATCAGTAGCTGATTTCCTATCAGATATCATACTCTGAATCCAGATTTTGGTCCAAACAGTAATGAGGTTTGTAAGATATTGTTTACTAAAATTCTAACCCCAGTAGCTGATTTCCTATCAAATATCATACTCTGAATTCAGATTTTGGTCAAAACAGTAATGAGGTTTGTAAGATATTGTTTACTAAGATTCTAACCACAGTAGCTGATTTCCTATCAGATATCATACTCTGAATCCAGATTTCGGTCAAAACAGTAATAAGGGTTGTTAGTTATTTTTTACTAAAATTCTAGCCACAGTAGCTGAATTCCTATCGGATATACTTTGAATCCCAATTTTGATCCAAACAGTAATAAGAGTCGTTAGTTTCTGTTTACCAAAATTCTAGCCACAGTAACTGATTTCAGTAAGCAGTAAAAAGAATTTATGGTTTTTGTTTTCCTAAAATTCTAGCATCATTAGCCGGTTTCCTATCAGAAATCAAACTCTGAATCCAGATTTTGGTCAAAACAGTAATAAGAAATTTAAGTTATTTGTTAATAAAATTCTAGCCACGGAAGCTGATTTCCTGTCAGAAATCATACTCTGAATCCAGATTTTGGTCCAAACAGTAATACATGTAAGAGTCGTTAGTTTTTGTTTACTAAAATTCTAGCATCAGTAGCTGATTTCCTATCAGATATCATACTCTGAATCAAGATTTTGGTCCAAACAGTAATGAGGTTTGTAAGATATTGTTTACTAAAATTCTAACCACAGTGGCTGATTTCCTATCAAATAGCATACTCTGAATCCAGATTTTGGTCAAAACAGTAATAAGAATTATTAGTTATTGTTTACTATTATTCTAGCTGCAGTAGCTAATTTTCTATCATATATCATACTCTGAATCCAGATTTTGGCAAAAACAGTAATAAGACTTGTTACTTATTGTTATCTATAATTCTAGCCAAAGTAGTTGATTTCCTATCAGATATCATACTCTGAATCCAGATGTTAGTCAAAACAGTAATATGAGTTGTTCGTTATTGTGTACTATAATTCTAGCCACAGTAGCTTATTTCTTATCAGATATCATACTCTGAATCCAGACTATGGTCAATTCAATAATAAGAGTTGTTATTTACTGTTTCCTAAAAAAAATCTAGCCACAGTAGCTGATTTCTTATCAGATATCATACTCTGAATCCAGATTTTGGTCAAAACAGTAATAAGAGTTGTACTTATTGTTTACTAAAATTTTAGCCACAGAAGCTGATTTCCCTATCAGATGTTATTTTCTGAATTCAGATTTTGGCCAAAACAGTAATAAGAATTTATGTTTTGTTTACTAAATTTCTAATATCATAAGCTGATTTCTTATCAGATATACTCTAAATTCAGATTTTGGTCAAAACAGTAATAAGAAATTCTAGGTTTTGTTTACTAAAATTCTAGCCACAGAAGCTGATTTCCTATCAGATATACTCTAAATCAAGATTTTGATCCAAACAGAATAAGAGTTGTTAGTTTTTTTATTTATTATAATTCTAGCATCAGTAGCTGATTTCCTATCAGATATCATACTCTGAATCCAGATTGTGGTCAGAACACTAATAAGAATTGTTAGTTATTGTAAACTAAAATTCTAGCCGAAGTAGCTATTTCCTTTTTGATATATCATACTCTGAATCAAGATTATGGTACAAAGAGTTGTTACTTTTTGTTTACTAAAATTCTAGCCACAGTAGCTGATTTCCTATCAGATATCATACCATATAGCACTTTATTTCTGCGGGGTCCAAATTCTGCGGTTTTTCCTAAATTCGGCCAGGTTTAATTTCTGCGCAACTTATTTCTGCGGTCACTCACTTTGCCAAATTAAAGATTTTATTTCTGCGCAATGAAATCAGTTTTCAAACATATTTCGAAAGACGATGCTACAAAATATTCAAATTACCATGTGATTGTAAAGGGATAATCACATTCAATTATCTATAAAGTCGTTATCGGAAACAATAGCGTATTCAAAATTGTAATAGGTGTGAAAAGAAAGAGGTGTCAAACTGCTACCTATCAGTAAAACTTGTTGAATCATTGACTAACAAAAATGTCCTATCTACACCCAAATTAAAGCTAGATCTACACTATTTTTGAATATGAAAGAACTCCATTGATATGAAAGTGTGCTCTGCATGAGGGGGTTAGTGTTTATTTTGTCAAATTTACTAAAACTAAAGTTGCAGAAAATACAAACAACTGGGGTTAAAATTCTGCGGATTTTATTTCTGCGGTGCTGTCCAAGACAGCAGAAATAGCAGAAATAAAGTCCCCGCAGAAATAAAGTGCTGTACGGTACTATGAATCGAGATTTTGGTCTTTACAGTAATAAAGTTGTTTATTATTGATTACTAAAATTCTAGCCACAGCTGCTGATTTCCTATCAGATATTATACTCTGAATCCAGAATTTAATCAAAACAGTGAAAGTAATTGTTAGTAAATGTTGACTTGAATTATAGCCACAGTAGCTTATTTCCTATCAGATATCATACGCTGAATCCAGATTTTGGTCAAAACAGCAATAATAGTTGTTAGTTATTGTTTACTAAAATTCTAGCCACAGTAGCTTATTTCCTATCAGATATCATACTCTGAATCCAGATTTTGGTCAATACAGTAATAAGAGAATTTAGTTATTGTTTACTAAAATTCTAGCCACAGTAGCTGATATTATATCAGATATCATACTCTGAATCCAGATTTTAGTCAAAACAGTAAGTCATATTACTGAACAGGTTAAACTTTTTCAAGTGAAGAGGTGACAGGACAGGGTAGGGCACTAGGGCTTTGGCATTAGCTCCCAGGACATGATGTCCCGACTGGCTAAAAAGGATTTGTGTACAATAAAGAACAGCAAATATTGTGACAAAATGAGGAACGATGGTTATCATAATTTTCTTCTTTCGCCTCAATAATGTGGAAGTCATAACATGGTCTTGATTTGGAAAGGGTTGTTTAAGCTACATTTGTAAATGCGGCAATAATTTCACAATATTCATACTAAGGTGATATTAAATTTTGTTAACCCTTTCCCAACCAAGACCTGGTTTTGACGTCACTGATAGAGAAAGCTTGGGAAAACATAGAGAAAAAAGAAGAAACTGCTGATAACCAGCAGTTTCTCCTCTTGTCTCAACATTTTCTTTGCCATATTTTACACAAATCCTATCTTTACTAGCATCCACTTGTCATTTGTGGCAGTTTTGGAAGTGGATCACCATAAAATTTTGAGGTGTGGGAAAGGGTAAAACTGATATAAAGTCTTTCCCAAACAACAACTTTTCAAACTGCTCAAATAAAATGTGAAAGCTGCAGCAGATAGCAAAATTGACGTTTATAGAAAATAAAGTATGATGACATTCTAGCATACTGACGGAAAAAGACACGAGCCGTCATAGACGGATTATGCTCCCCGAATAATTGCTTGTCACAAAATAAAAACTATCATACATTTAGCCCCCTTTTCCCATGACAGCTTATTTTGTAAACACATTATTTATAGAATATGGTCTAGAACATCCTATTTGTTACATAAGTACAAAATTTCAATAAATTCTGCCCATTAGATGAAGAGAAATTAGAGAAAATCTAATTTTTACACTAAGGCCCCTTTTTCCAAGACGCAGCCTCAAATTAAGAAACGTAGAAAGAGGTTCCTAGGTATTATCCAAGGGAATTCACATGCGAAGTTTCATTGAATTTGGTCCAAAGGTTGCTGAGATCTGGCTGTGGACGGATGGACAGCCGGACAGACAGCATGGCGACTATATGCTCCCCCGAATTTTTTTGGGGGAGCATAAAAATACTGGTTACCAGCATGTTATTCTTTCGCGTATATGTTTGACAAGCCATCTTTACAGCATGCTGACATAGATCACGATCTTGTTTGGTTAACCCATTACCGGACGGCAAAATTTTAGGCTGATCAAATTCAAAATAATGCAGATGATTACTTCAAGTGAATGAAATTTCACATTGTTTGGTCTTTTGGGGTAGAAATCACTGTGGGAAACGAAGAAATTGCTAGTCATAACTGTATTCATTTTATATTGTGCCTAAATCCAATCTTTATCAACATGTATTTTTTTTTTTTGTCTCCAGAAGCTCCCAATTTGGGAAAACTTTTTTTTATGTTTGTGAAATGGTTAAAATAGATATCTGGGATATCCGGTTAGGAAATCCCAAAGAGAAAAAGCTTGAAACAAGATGTGTTTGTGAAACACAAATGCCCCCGAAATAGCCATTTTTCTAAAATGTTAATTCTTCGTGGAGTAAAGGGTTATTAGGGGTTAAGTCAAATTGCATGGAACAGATAGATATCATTGAAAGGAAGTTGCATACCAAATTTGAGTTTTGTATGTCAAATACTTTTGGAGAAAAGGCAAAGGTTAAGTTTTCAGAGTAAAAGGTTAAGTTTTCACTGAGTAAAGGGTTGACAAGGGTTAACTGATGACCGTGAGGAATGTCAAATTGCATGGAACAGATAGATATCATTGAAAGGAAGTTGCATACCAAATTTGAGCTTTGTATGTCAAATGCTTTTGGAGAAAAGGCAAAGGTTAAGTTTTCGGACAGACAGACGGACGGACGGACAGACAGACGGACGGACAGACAGACACGAGTAAAACAATATGCCCCCGATCTCTCGATACGGGGGCATAAAAATATCGAAAACAAAATGAGAAAATGCTGATAACCAGCATTTCTCTTTTCTTCTCAATATTTTCTGTACAATATGGTAACTAAAGTCTGTCTTTCAAAATCAGCTTTGTCAAAATTTTTATCATTTGTGAAAGGGTTAAACAGTGGTACAAGATGTAAAATGAAAACTCGCGTGTGAATATTCTTCAATTTATTCAGTGTTGTTTGTTTTTTAATGGCTGAAAGACTACAACAATTAATTATCCAACATTTTAAAGAGACATAACTCTTTACAACACAAACAACATGTGAACCATATTTATGAAAGAATGTAGAATTCAACCCCCTTCCTAAACTAGAACTGTCGCAAAGCGGACGAATACCCCCCACTAGCGCGTTGTCACTGAAAAAGTGCTAAAGTTCAAAGTGGCATAACTCTGAAACTGCTGCCTGGATCAAGATGAAAATTGCAGGTGCACAACTTCATATGATAGGAAACAACCTGCTAAAATTTCAGCAAAATCGGTCAAAAACTGTGGGAGGAGAAGAGGACACAAAATTATGTCCACGGACGGACGGACGGACGGACGGACGGACAGACGGACAGACGGACGGACAACCTGAATCCAGTATACCCCCCCATAACTTTGTTGTGGGGGGTATAATAAGACCCAGTTTTAACATAGTAAATGAAAATGGCGTGGAAAATCATTGAGTCCAAAGATCAGCATTTTCTTCGTTTACCTCATTAGTTTTTTTGTTTACTATATATCAAACATAAATACTATCTTTATCTACACCAATTTTGTTGACTGCAACCTCTCACACTTGGGGAAATGTTCAAGGCAAAAGAAGGTCTTGCAGATGACTAGCACTATATGTTAATTTATTATACACAAAATGCTCTCTGTAAACATCATTTATAAGATCTGAAGCAGCTTTAAAATTAGAACAACTTGCATTTCTGACGTTTAGGGGAAGGTTAAAGCAACACTATTACCCCTCAGTCCAGATAGAAAGGAGTTACTGACAACAAAATTAACCCTTTCCCAATTGTCAATTTTTTTCGCCAGGCCAATTTGAACGCTGTTACAGACAACAAAGTGGGTGTTGAAAGAATCATTTAGCACAGAAAATGTTGACACAAAAGATGAAAGTGATGGTTACCAGTGTTTTCTTGTTTTGCAAAGCCATTTGTGCTAAACCAGGTCTTGTTTTGGAATGGAATATGTAAATTGACACAGAAAATGTATATATGTTATGCCAAAATTTATATCAAATTCATATTTTATAAGGAGAAAATAATTATCATACTGTCTTTTTATTTTTAAATTAGATCTACACACAGTATATTGATGTTTGCCAAACTCAATTCAAATAATTTTAATTTTAAATTACAATTCAATATATCCAAAGAATTAATATAAAAGTTTTACTAAAACTATTGTTTTATGCAAATATTACATGAAAAGGACAATTCACTTGTTGACAGTACAAAATTAGATTAAGACATAAATGTTTGTACCAGATACAGGTTTGGACGTGTGCAATAGTTTTAACCCTTTTCAACATGGCAATAATTCAGATTGTTCCAATTCCAATGTTGCTTCAATTCACAAATAAATGTTGATTAAGATACATTCAGTTTATGTGTAGCATAGAAAATATTGAGGCAGTAAGAGAAAATGCTTGTTATCAGCGTTTTCATCAGTTGCCTCCATGTTTTCCCAAGCCATTCCATTAACAGACATCAAAAGGCGCCATTGTCTAATAAACCGTTAAATTCTGACCTGTCTGGAAGTGTGCAACAAAATTTTTTTTCAAAAGAACTAATTGTCACTTTTTTTTCAATAACATTGTAACTCCAGCTTATTTAAAGCTGTAGTTACAATGTTTTTTGAAGAAAAGCAGCCATATATCAGTGTCGTTTACATGTGGAGAACAATTTTATAACATTAAAATAAAACCCATTTTTAACAAGAGTGCCATCGTCACAATATACGCCGCCACTTATAAAACTTGAGACAAAAAAATGACATTGACAAGGATTTATAAATATTCACTGAAAAACCTTTAAAAAATTGTGTTCACAAAAAGGTTTTTATAAATATCCAGTGAAAAACCTGGAAGGAATTGCATTCACGAGGCTGAAATATCATTAAGCCCCAGAGACTAAGATTGAAGGGGGCATAATTCTGGCAAAAATCAATGAACCATGAAATCCTTCCTTCATGCACATCTACCAATTGAGGTGATAACATCCACCAAGTTTCATTAAGATCCAGCCAGAAACTTAGGAGGAGTTGTGTTGACAAGCCTGCAATTTCAATAAGCCCCAGAGACTAAGTTTTTAAGGGGCATAACTCAGGCAAAAATCAACGAACCATAAAATCCTTCCTTCATGCACATCTACCAATTGAGGTGATAACATTGACCAAGTTTCATTAAGATCCAGTCAGAAACTTAGGAGGAGTTGTGTTGACAAGCCTGCAATTTCAATAAGCCCCAGAGACTAAGTTTTTTAGGGGCGTAACTCAGGCAAAAATTGACGAACCATAAAATCCTTCCTTCATGCACATCTACTAATTGAGGTGATAACATTGACCAAGTTTCAAGAAGATCCAGCCAGAAACTTAGGAGGAGTTGCGTTGACAAGCCTGCAATTTCAATAAGCCCAAGAGACTAAGTTTTTAAGGGGCGTAACTCAGGCAAAAATCGACGAACCATAAAATCCTTCCTTCATGCACATCTACCAATTGAGGTGATAACATTGACCAAGTTTCAAGAAGATCCAGTCAGAAACTTAGGAGGAGTTGCGTTGACAAGGCTGCAATTTCAATAAGCCCCAGAGACTAAGTTTTTAAGGGGCATAACTCAGGCAAAAATCAACGAACCATAAAATCCTTCCTTCATGCACATCTACCAATTGAGGTGATAACATTGACCAAGTTTCAAGAAGATCCAGCCAGAAACTTAGGAGGAGTTGCGTTGACAAGGCTGCAATTTCAATAAGCCCCAGAGACTAAGTTTTTAAGGGGCATAACTCAGGCAAAAATCAACGAACCATAAAATCCTTCCTTCATGCACATCTACCAATTGAGGTGATAACATTGACCAAGTTTCAAGAAGATCCAGCCAGAAACTTAGGAGGAGTTGCGTTGACAAGAAAAGTGGACGTACGTACGTACGGACGGACGGATGGACGGATGGACGGATAAAATCCTTCCTTCATGCACATCTACCAATTGAGGTGATAACATTGACCAAGTTTCAAGAAGATCCAGCCAGAAACTTAGGAGGAGTTGCGTTGACAAGCCTGCAATTTCAATAAGCCCAAGAGACTAAGTTTTTAAGGGGCGTAACTCAGGCAAAAATCGACGAACCATAAAATCCTTCCTTCATGCACATCTACCAATTGAGGTGATAACATTGACCAAGTTTCAAGAAGATCCAGTCAGAAACTTAGGAGGAGTTGCGTTGACAAGGCTGCAATTTCAATAAGCCCCAGAGACTAAGTTTTTAAGGGGCATAACTCAGGCAAAAATCAACGAACCATAAAATCCTTCCTTCATGCACATCTACCAATTGAGGTGATAACATTGACCAAGTTTCAAGAAGATCCAGCCAGAAACTTAGGAGGAGTTGCGTTGACAAGGCTGCAATTTCAATAAGCCCCAGAGACTAAGTTTTTAAGGGGCATAACTCAGGCAAAAATCAACGAACCATAAAATCCTTCCTTCATGCACATCTACCAATTGAGGTGATAACATTGACCAAGTTTCAAGAAGATCCAGCCAGAAACTTAGGAGGAGTTGCGTTGACAAGAAAAGTGGACGTACGTACGGACGGACGGATGGACGGACGGACGGACGGATGGACGGACGGACGGACGGACAGACGGAGAAGATGACGCCAATATACGTCCGCCTCCGGCGGCGTATAAAAACAAGTATTTACATAACTATGGACATTACTCTAAAAATCTCAAAATGAGAATCATTAACCGATTCCCAAAACAAGACCTAGTTTTGATGTCTGTAATGGAAAAGGCTCGGGAACACATTGAAGCAAAAAGGGAAAATGCTAATGACAGCAATTTCTCTTTTTCTCTCAATATTTTCTACCCTATGTAATTTAAAGTTCTTGCAGGCATGAATTTTGTCTCTGAATCACTCTTTAAACTGAAACAGTCTCAATTTCTGCTGGTTTGGGAAAGAGTTAAAGTTTTAAAATAAATAATGCAGAAACTAGGATTTTTGCTCAAATAACATGTTTGTAAGCAAGGCTCTTGAAAAAGGGCCCTTAAAGCATGACTGAGAAAAACATGGATCAAGAAAAGTCTGTGCATGTGTCAAGACCCCTGTTGTTCTGTTATAGCTTCTTCAGTGTTTTCCCTTGACTCTTTCTATAGGGGGATATTATGTCGCCCTGGCCCCGGTTTCTCGAAAAAACTTAAGTACGTTCTCATGCTCAAATCTGAGCACCGTGCTTAAATCGCACGAAATCCACGTGAACTTCAATCGAACGTTGGAGAGTATCCCTTTGAAGTTGAGCATGTTCTCATGAGAATATACTTAAGTTTTTTCGAGAAACCGGGGCCTGGTCTTCAAATTAGGCTGTCATGCCTATTGTAACATTGTTTCTTCATGTCCCTGCTGATAAATTTAGAGGGTCATTTAAGTTAAAATTGTGCCAAAACGCACAATTTCGTGAGCTAGGGAAAACCCTGGCTTCTTTGACATGAAGCAACTATATGCGAGAATCAAAGGTCACGATCTGCCTGCCATTGGACTCAGTCTTATCTTTGAAACATGATAGTCTAAAGTGCTATTACATGTGTTTGAGGTCCAAGTTTAATTACATTCTTTTGTTAACATTGACTACCAGATCAAGAGCCCGGGGCTTGGACCTGCATCCTTTTATTGTGTGGAGTCCATTTTAGATGTGATCCCTCAATTTTTCTGCTGCTGTCGTCTCTCTTGGATCGCCTTTCAAGGTAGTCGTCTATCAAATCCTGAGGAATGAAAGAAACAAGAAAGTGACATATTTAAAGTTGTACTTGGATAGTACAATTATCCCTATTGACAAACAGCTGAGTATCTTTTAATGCAATTCTATATTTACAAAAGAAGCAATGAAATAAGTGTTTCAATGTCTTCTGGTCTTAAGATAGACTAAGAGTCAAGATATGCATGTACATGATGACTATTAAAACTCTATTATTAACATTTAAAAAATTAAGACAAGAGTTAAAGTAAAACAGACAACCAGGGTATAAATGATTGTCAGCCATTATCCATAAGTGCAGGGTTTCCATTAGGACCAAAATCCCAAGAGTCATTGACCCTTGAGGCCAAAATCCCAAGAGTCAAAATGAAGCGCGAGAAAAATCAAAACTTGATCGATTGATAGAGGGGAAGGGGGGGGGGGGGGGGGGGGGGGGGGGGGGGAGTGGAATGCTGATTTATATGAAAATGTTTCAAAAAGACCAAAGTGCTTATTTTAAGAGTAAATGTAACACCTTTTAAACCTTTAGAGTGCTACAGATGAGAAGGGATATTGACTTTTCAAAAAGCATTGTTGTTATCAAACCCTATGTTGAAGGTACTCATTGGAATCGACTCATTGATGCTATTCAAATGAGTACCCACAAGATGGGGTTTGGATTTGAATTTAAAGGTTGGAATGCATTTGCCCCCATTTTACCCCCCTCCCCCCCCCCCCCCCCCCCCCCCTTATCAACAAATTTAGTACAAGATTGAAATCTTGTTTATAATGGTAGAAATCAAATTCTTGATATTGAAAAGCTGATATTTTTCAGTTATGCCAAGGAAATTTCCAAGAAAAAATATTTATCTTTGATAAAGTGCACCTTTAAATTTTCCTTTGATAATGCCGTGTCTAAACCACGAAAACCCATGACAATTAAGATATCTGATCAATTTACCTTTTTTTAAGATCTTAAGCCAGCTAGATCAATTATATTTCGAATAAGTAAGAAAACTGAGCATTAATTACTACAGATTCAATGGATTCTGTTTGTTATTCAATGATAATGTAATCAGAATTTCATGGCCGCGGGCGAGAGCTACCTGTTAAGTGATGAAAAACTTCTTCAAGTTCTTGGAATTTTTACAAGCAGATTGTGTATTTTATTGCCACACAGCTACTTCAAATCAAATCAAAGACTGTGACAAATTAATTAATGGATTTACGACTGGTAATCCGCATGCATCACTGATGTCAAATTAACACTTTACACCTGACTTGCAAATCGGCGAAAGATTGCGTAACACAGTCACAGATTATCGATTTTTTACTGCTCTGAACTAAAGGTGTGACCTGGATAATGGGTCAATTACTGTAGATATCCCTTCATCTTGAATGATGGGTGACGCATGGGTGGTAAAAATCAAGAGTCAGAATGATGCATCAGTTGAAATTTCTGAGAGTCAAATTGGGGTCATTTTCATTTTTCATGCGTCAAAACCCGAGCTCCCGGGTCAAACGGAAACCCTGAAGTGCATATAACAGAGGCATGTGCAAAGATTTAGAGCAATAGCCAGGGGTGTCCACTGACTTTCAAATCTGGGGATACAAACCATACTTTTATAGCATGTTTGTTCCCCCTCTATTAGAAACATAGAAGGCTGCTTGCAAAAACTGGGGGTACAAGATTCATTTTGGGGGTAAAAAACCCATTGGGGGGTTTTGGACACCCTGAATAGCATTAGTAGAAACAGAAATTTGACGAACATGAACGTAAAACCAGTGTTACGCCGACACCAACGCCCTGGTGACTAGAATAGCCATTCTATTCTACACATAGTCATGCTAAAAAGAATGAACTCTTTAACCCTTTCCCAAACAAGACCTTGTTTTGACGGCCCTAATAGCTAAGGCTTTGGAAAACATTGAAGCGATAGAAGAAACTGCTGATAACCAGCAGTTTCTCCTTTTGCCTCAATATTTTCTTTACTGTATTTTGCCAAAATTCTTTCTTTATCAGGAAATATTTTGTCGTCTGCAGAAGCTTTCAAACTGGATCACCCTAAAATTTTGTTGTTTGGGAAAGGTTTAAATCTTACCTGTCTTTTCAGGACAAGATGTTTTCCTTTCCAATATTTCAGCATACCCAGAGCTTGTAAAGTACTGACTATATCATTGGCATTAATGGCCGTCTCGTTACTGACATCTGCAATTGGATCGTCAACAAGGAAAGAATATGTCTATCATGCAGTTATAGAAAAGAGTGGGTATTCTCTTTTTGTTAACCCTTTCCCAAACAAGACCTGGTTTTGACGTCCCTAATAGAAAAGGCTTGGGAAAACATTGAAACAAAAGAAGAAACTGCTGATAACCAGCAGTTTCTTCTTTTGTCTCAATATTTTCCTTGTCATATTTTACACAAATCCTATCTTATGTAACTTCCATTTTATCATTTGTTGCAGTTTTTGAAGTGGATCACCCTAAAATTTTGTCGTTTGGGAAAGGGTTAGGGTAGTCCACCCCTAATGAGATTTAAGCTAAGTCGGAATTTCTAATGCGACGTCATGAACAAATCATACTTATCTGAACTTATTTGGGCAATGTCATAAACGTTTGGTGGTGGAATGTTCTACCACCGAACATTTACAGCGTTTTTTTTTCGTAGTTTTGGGAACGGGTCCAAAATCAGGCAAATTGGGAAAAATGTGTTTCTTTGTCAAAAATTGGGAAAATATTTTCATCACAGACTCCAAAAAAAAATGAGTCCTGTGTATAGTTGACTATATGAAATCAACTGAAGGGAATTCCAGTTTGTCTCTGGATACTTTTCTCAACATATGAAAGGGAATGAAATTTCATTCAAAAAGAAGGAATAAATTTTGCATTGGGAATTTTCTTTCCAGATTTTGGGGAAAAAATTACCCTATTTGGCATTGGGAACGAGTTCTTTTTACGGACCCGTCCAAAGAAGGAGAAAAAACGCTGATTTACGACTTCTTCCAATTAATTCCGACGACACGTGAACCTCATTAGGGGTGGACATCCTTTAAAATGAAATATAACATGTTTTCTTGATAAAACCTTATGCTGTGGGTACCCATTGGAATTGTCTCATGGAGACGATTCAAATTGAGTATTGAATTCATAATGTAGGGTTCGGGTTTGAAAGGGATTAAGAATGCCTTCATTCTCCTTAAATTTGTTACTATGATCATGTACATTCAATTTTGTAAACAGATAATTGAAACTTTAATGTTCTATTTTACTTTTTCTTAGCAATGTGTAGAACAGCTTTTGAAATTAATTGACACCGGAAAGTCTTACAAATTGCTTTTTTTTTGTTATTCATTCATGCTTGCCTGCCTTTTTTACTTTGATTTTACCCATTTCATCTACTCATAACCAGATAGATCTATTTTGATTTATTTTTTTTTATTTATCTATTCAGAATTTCCAGTTTGAAAGGTGTTGCTGATGACAATTTTGATTTGGTGAAAGCTTATGAATCTACAAAATGTATTTTGGGTAAGAAACATTGTGGATAATGCAGAAATTGCTTGTCATAAGCAATTTCTACATTTTCCACAATGTTTTCCGAACCATTTTTCTTTAGGGACTTAAAAAAGTGTCACTTTATTGGGAATGGGTAAGATTTGATTTATTAGGGTTTAACATTGTTTTCAACTGCAATGGTCATATCGCAGTGACTTGAGCACCTAACCATGGATTCCTGGTATTTATCTCACCAGTACAACCACAATATCCAAACTGAGCCTCCAGCAGCTCAAGGGCTTGGTGCAAAACTATTGTAACTGCATTTTATAAAATTTTACAGGAGAAGGAAAAAACTTATTGTATTTCTCAAAGTAAGAGTAAAAATGTTTTTAAAATTCTGAATATCTTTTCAGGTATACATAATTGAAACCTAATGTTAGAACACATGATGTATTCCTTCCTAAAGATTCAGAAAATGCAAAAAAGTGAATTTCTGAAAAATATGTAGTTACAATAGTTTTGCACTGAGGCCTCTAGCTGCTCTCTAACATAGATGATTAGCACCTATTGGTGAAAGACAAATGACTTTTGTCAAAGGTCAGAATGGATGCTGGGCGAGCCGGGGTTCGAAATCAAGACTCCCGTTTGGGTTTTACGCCGTTTTCAACTACTAAGCTCATATCGAGGCGACTGGATCACCTAATCATGGATTCCTGTCCTTTCTCATAACAGTACTACAACAACACCCTAACCGAGCTTCCAGCTGCTCCCCCACATAGGTTCACGATATCAAACCATTGATGGGTGACATTTTTGTCAGAAAGGGTATTTGCCGCGGCCGGGTATCGAACCCGGGACCTCTTGAATGAGAGGCAGGTGTGCTACCAAATGGCCGCCATGGCCGCGGCCTATCAAGATTCCGGGAATGTGTTAGGACCTACCTTTTATACAGAATTCTTTGCCCTGGTATCGGTGTAAATAGTCTAACAACACTTCTTTCCAATAACTTCTATAACTAAGTAGCCCTAAATCTGATAATGGACGCTCTGGTGACCCAATTTTGTTCTCTGTTTTACTTAATAAATAACCTACAAAATCAATAAACATTGAATATATTATGTGTCTAAACAGTGACAACAATCCATCGGATTGGCCAAGACATGTCTCATCCAATCAGATGGCTAGTAATGTAATATGGATTAAGGTAGTCTACCCCTAATGAGATTCCCATGACCTTGGAATTATTCGGGCAAGGTCCAAAACATTCAGGGTGGAACTTTCCATCACTGAATGTCTATGACTACACTTGAATAAGTTCCGATACATGACGATGACGCAAGAAAAGAATCTGATGTTTTATGAATCTCATAATGGCCGCATTACAGGTATTCTACCTTAAGACAATTAATTTAGACATGTTAGTGAATATTGCAAATGATTTTGTACCCTGTTTTAATTCATAAGTAACCTGTAAGTGTAATACAAGTATAAGACCTCACTGACATGTTTCTGCCACAATTTCACAGTCTTTGAACAATGAACAGATGCCGACTGCTCCAATCAAATTCTTTTAGATAGAAGACACTTATGAAGCAATGAACCTTTTTGTTATGTTGAGGTAGAACAGTGTATGAAATTACAGGTAAATTTACAGAGTGCCATGCAAAATCTAATGATTATCCACTCATGCCCAATGAAATGGCTAGATTACATGAAGAGATATTTCCAAAAGGGATATTTGGCAAATTGGCCAAGCAAAAATGCATACTCACTAAAATCTATCAGCATTTTACCATAGCCCTTTCTCATATACTGAGGTAATGTTAATATACAGGAAACATTGTAATTTAGGAAGGAATTCTTCTCCTGAAATATAGGTAAGGAACATTTAGAAACATTCATGGGGAAAGAAGACATTGTCGCTTTTCTATGAAAACCTCGTATCTGCAGCTTGTTTTAAGCTGCAGATACGAGATTTTTGCAGAAAAGCAGCGATATGCTAAAAATCATTTTTCCAATTCAGTTACTGAGTAATTAATTTTAATCTGATCAGAAATACAAAATTTGAGTGTAAAATCTTTTTAAACATCAAACATTTCTGTAAAATTCCTCCTATCCCATTGTTGAAAATATGCAATTCCACAGTTTTTCACAGTCTTTGAATATTTAATTCACTAAAATCCACTGGTCTTTATCTGGTGAATTTAACCCATTCCCAAAAGATTAAATTTCAGGGTGATCCACTTCAAAAACTATAAAAGATGACAAAATGGGTGTTAATAAAGATAGGATTTGTGTAAAATATGGCACAGAAAATATTGAGACAAAAGGAGAAACTGCTGGTTATCAGCAGCTTCTTCTTTTGTTTCAATGTTTTCCCAAGTTATTTTTATAATATTTTGGATGTCAAAACCAGGTCTTGTTCGGGAAAGGGTTAACCCATTCCTAAACAATAATATGCTTTGGTGGTCCAATCTAAGAGCTGCTACAGACGACAAATACATGCTTAACAAGATAGTATTGGTGTGCAGTATCCCACACAAAACATTGAGTCAAAAGGAGAAAATGCTGATTATCAGCATTTTCTGCTTTTGCCTCAATGATTTTTCCATGCCTTTTCTATTAGTGATGTCAAAACAAGCCCTTGTTTTGGAAAGGGGTTAAAGTAGAACTTTAAGTCATTGACGCAAGATCAAACAATTCAAAATTCTATCCATAACTGAAGGCATGGTTTCTTACCTTTGAGAAATACCCAAGAATATGGCAGCCATGAGAATCATTTTCTGTCATTACATAAAACAAGAAGGGTTCCACATCAAAATACAGGGTCTTGTGATCTAAAAATAGCTTGGCCAGCAAGCACAAGTTTTGACAATACACCTGGAATGAGATAATTAACCCATTACCAAACAAAATTTTGGACCATTGCAATTTGTAAGACATTGCAGACGACATTTTCAACGACAAGTCGAGGAAATTTCAAAAACATTTCCATTTTAGGTTAGAAAACATTGTGGGAAATGAAGAAATTGCTTGTGACAAGCAATTTCTTCATTTTCCACAATGTTTTCCCAAGGCTTTTCTAGTGAATGAGTCAAAAGGTGTCACTAAGCAGTAATGAGTTAAAACAAAATACAATGTCTTGTGATCTAACAAGAGTGCTTGAAAGGCACTGATATCGCTCACCTGAGTTCTTCGTGTATTTGATTGTGTACAATACCGGTATAAATTTTGTTGTAAACAAATATATATGTCAGTATTATGTCACATTAAATTATTGTAAACTAGAATATCACTGAAAGTGATCATACCCCCCAATAGCACTGTTTTCATACATTTTGAGAAGTACATTTCATTTGATCTGATCAATTGGGAAAAAGAGCAAAAAAAAAAAACAGACCAAACAACACATGTAAATGTTGTGAAAAATACCAATTTTCAACAAAAGGACATAACTAATTTAAAAATCAACAAGCCCCACCCCTGCCATGCCCACATTTTTTCAATAAATCAAAAATTCTCTGGTTCAAATTGGCCGAATAATTGATTTTTAAAGATATTTCACATGATTTCTCCTAGTCCGATAAGCCCCGCCCTGCCACGCCAACAATTTTTAATAAATCAAAAATTCACGAACAAGTTTTGAAAAGGGTCACCCAAGGAACATTCCTTTTAAGTTTGGTAATAATTAGCCAAGTGATTAAGGAGGAGAAGATTTTTGAATATTTATCTAATGATTTCTCCAAGTCTGATAAGCCCTGCCCTGGCCACACCCACAATTTTTGACGAATAAAAAATTCATGAGCATGTGTTGAAAACAGTCACTCAAGGGACATTTCTGCCAAGCTTGGTTCAAATTGGCCTGATAATTGATTTTTAAAGATTTTTCACATGATTTCTCTAAGTCCGATAAGCCCCGCCCTGCCACGCTTACAATTTTTGACCAATCAAAAATTCACGAACAAATTTTGAAAAGGGTCACCCTAGGAACATTTCGGCCAAGTTTGGAAAGAATTGGCCCAGTGGTTGAGGAGTAGAAGATTTTTGAAGAATTCCCTAAAGATTTCTTTTAGTCTGATAAGCCCCGCCCTGTCACACCCACAATTTTTGACAAATCAAAAATTCACGAACAAGTTCTGAAAAGGGTCACCCAAGGAACATTCCTTTCAAGTTTGGTAAGAATTAGCCCAATGATTAAGGAGAAGAAGATTTTTGAATAATTATCTTACGGTTTCTAGAAGTCTGATAACCCCGCCCTGGCCCGCCCACAATTTTCACCCAATCAAAAATTCATGAGCATGTGTTGAAAACATGCACTCAAGGGACATTTCTCTAAGTCCGATAAGCCCCGCCCTGCCACACCCACAATTTTTGACGAATCAAAAATTCACCAACAAATTTTGAAAAGGGTCACCCTAGGAACATTTCTGCCAAGTTTGGAAAGAATTGGCCCAGTGGTTGAGGAGGAGAAGATTTTTGAAGAATTACCTAAAGATTTCTTTAAGTCTGATAAGCCCCGCCCTGTCACGCCCACAAATTTCGACAAATCAAAAATTCACGAACAAATTCACGAACAAGTTTTGAAAAGGGTTACACAAGGAACATTTCTGCCAAGTTTGGAAAGAATTGGCCCAATGGTTGAGGAGGAGAAGATTTTTGAAGAATTATCTAATAATTTCTTTGATAAGCCCCGCCCTGCCACGCCCACATTTTTTGACGAATCAAAAATTTACGAACAAGTTTTGAAAGGGACCACCCAAGGAACATTTCTGCCAAGTTTGGTCAGGATTGGCCCAGTGGTTAAGGAGAAGAAGATGTTTAAAGCAATTGTTGACGACTTCCGACGACCGACGAACGACGCACGCCGGACACAGGGTGATCACAAAAGCTCACCTTGAGCATGTTGCTCAGGTGAGCTAAAAATAACTTGGCCAGCAAGCACAGGTTCTGACAATACACCTGGAGAAGAGAAGATAACAAAATGTGAGAAAAATTGAAGCTCTGCAGGGCTAGAATTTCCCTGAAAAAATGTCTCGCAATATTTTGCTAGTGGCTTTTGAAACCACTAGCAAAAAGGTAAATTCACTCGCAATCTGGTTTTGTACATTATGAAGGTTTTCATTTTGAAAAATAAAAGCATAATATGCTGCATAATTTAAAGGGCATGTCCAAAATGGTCAATATTTGAAAGGTGTTTTGCAAGCTTTTTCAGGCTGTATTGATAAAACTTGTAGGTGGTGAATTTTTTTCCACTCGCCAAAAAAAATCTAGTGGCAGATAGAATTACTAGCAATTTTCAATTTTAACTAGCAAAATGCCAGTATGCTAGTGGAAATTCGAGCCCTGCTCTGATAAACGGTAATAGTCAAAACAAAATATTTAACAATAGTTGTACATGGACAAGGTAGCTTGCGTAAAAGAAAGCTTGTCACAACATGGGTGGTAACTGATGTAGGAATTGCATGTTAGCTTGTTAATATGTCTAATATTCCCTAAAAGTTAAAGTACATTATGTCGCGTTTTAAACAATATGAAATGCCGCCGAAAATTTTTGCTGCAAGTTTGTTTTCACAATAAAACTTACTTTGTTCTTTTTCCCATCTACTTCAAACACTGATATATTGTTCTTTCTGTAAATTTCATCCCCTGGTGGATGTCGCCATACACACTTGGCCTGAAAAATATGGTTGGTTGATTGATTAATCAGACCTTTCTTGAAGAAGACCTGGTAATCAGCATTGTCTCCTTTTGCCTCAATATTTTCTATGCTTTAACCTAAACATCTTCTACATTTGAGCCAGGATCTGGAAAAACGTCCCTTAAAGTGTCCGATGATTGGCAAAATTAAAGTCTTGTGCCGAAAGAACTCCTTACTATTAACCAAATATCAAAGTTTCTACAATTTTCCAACATTAGAAGTGTTTTTATTTCGTCTTTTAAATTGGATATTTTGGTCTTTTCCGATCTTTGCCGAAGAAAATACGCTTAACTTCCGACTTGAAATTATGACGTCATACTTGCCACTGAATGACGTAATGGTGGGAAAAACGGGCAGTCATCGGTCATTTCCCGGAAAGTCTGAAATTTCTGAAAAAGTTAAATGTCCGATTTTTCTGTCATAAAGCGACTTCCCCAATCGATACTCAAAACACGGAATTGTCCTCAGTAAATGTTAGAAAAAAATGTTAAAACAGTCAAAGAATATGTCGTAAGTGATTTAAGGAATGTGCCAAAGAACGGTTTAAGTTTGTCTGTATTACTCTTACGATCGAGAAATGGATAAAAACTGAGAATTCGCTATATGACAGAAAGGTTGAACACATTATCTTTCTCAGACACCTCATGCTGTAGATTGGGGGCGGAGTCAAGCCATTGATGACGTCAATCCGTGGCAATTTTACGGAAATTGCCGATCTTTATTTTCTCGAAAATCAGTTTTTCAACGATGTAAAGAAAAGCAAATAAAACTTTTAAAACAACCGAGTTTGGCGGATCTTTTATAAAACACGTTAATTCAATGATTTTCTTCCAATATACGGTGCAATAAACTGCCAAGCTTGGTAGCCTTTAAGGCTTTTGAGCCCAACATAGATCCAGATCAGCCTGTGCATACGCACAGTCTGATCAGGATCAATGTTGTTCTCTAATAGCTTCTTTGTGACCTGTAGTTACTGAAAGAGAGCAGCATGGATGTATATTTGACTGTATTTGACAACAGGCTTATCTTGAAACTCATCTTATTAAAATGCTATAAGGGACGTTTTTCCAGATCCCGGCTCATTTATTTTTGTATGAGTCATTTTGTCGTATATATCTTCTTTCAAATTAGATCACCTTAAAATTTTGGTGTTTGGGAAAGGGTTGAAAGTGTTATAACACAGACATGGCATTTTAATTTCTGAATAACATTGTGGTGGTCATGGCCCTGTATAAATACCAGCGTTGTCATGGGAAAAAAGTTCCTTTCGATATTTGGGCCAATTTAGATCCAAATAATTATTAGCTTGTGCTTTTTGTGAAAGGGTTAGTCTTTTCAGAGAGCATGATATTATTACTAAATTGGTGAAATTTTAGTCAACATGGTTAAAAAAGTGCTGCGTAAAAGGAAGAAAATACTGCTCATTGTCAACCTATAAGCAGACTAAGAACAGAACTTTATCTGTAATGCATACAGGCTATTTGAAATTAATTGTGGATAAATTTTCAAAGCCCACTTACCACATGTCGCCTTAAGATGGTACCCGTTTTCATGTACTTCAGACAAAATTCGCACAGATAGATCTTGGGCAGCCGAGCATACTCGTCTGGGTAGGGACTGGAGTACCAAGTAGTCATATCGTACTGCCCAATCTGGAGGTTACGGATTCGATACTCCTGGTTGTCAACACGCTGATAGTGCTGACTCATTTCATGCTCCTGGAATTACAATAATTTGGGATTCGTTTTCGGAAAAGGATCATTGATTATGATAGTTAATCTGCATTTCCCACTCAACAGCTAAGGTCATATAGGGAGGGAACTTCAGCTTTAAGTCCAGCTTGCTACCAAAGCATCAAATCCGACCTGTCAACCATAATTACTTGGTAGTAGCTACACATGTTTTTGAATCATTTTAAATTGGTTTTATTGAGACGCAAACAGTACCAACTCAGCAAGGTAATTGAAAGTTTGAGCTTCATTTAACCAGCATTTTTTCCCGGAATAATTTTTACACAAAACATTGATTTTTAGGCATCTTTTATATTGTTCACATTTTTTTTTAACTTGGATCAGTCTAGATTGTTTCAGTGGAATTCTTTGTTCAACTTACAGCAATTTCACACGCCCGAGCCTGTGCATTTTTAAACAATTTCAGGTCATACTCTGACGCCAATCCCGTCAGCAGAGGTTGTCGAGATTTCCCATACTTTTCCATATGCTCTTTGTGTTCTTTACGGATTTCGTCATTCATTTCAGGTGTTTCCTTCCGCGCTTTACGCATGGCGTCCAGCTTTACCTTTTGTTCTTCATTTGGATTCTGATGATAAAAGACATACAGTTACAAGAATGTTATGGCATTCCAAATTACACTGGCAGAGCATCAAGAATGCCAATAATCCCTCGTGTCTCAGATTCTGGCCTGCAACTGCATTGGCACATGAAAAAATTCTTAAACAAGATGTATTTGTGAAACAAAAATGCCCCCAAAATGTTCAATGTTAAGCATTCTGGCAGATGGACATGAGTAAAACAATATGCCCTCAATATTTCAACACAGGGGCATAAAAATCACTTTGATTTATAAGTCTCTTTAACAAATTCTAGGGGACCCCAGGCATATTAAAATCAGTGCATGAAGGAATGATAATTGTTGAGACTTGAAAGTAAGAACACAGTAGCTTTCATTCCTCAGAGCAACAGGCAAGAGGGGGTAAAGACATTCTAAATTAATCATTTCAAATCAAAACTCTATGTTGTGGGTACCCAAAACATAAAGTTTGATAAACAATAAAGAAAATATTGCCTCTGAAAAGCAGTTAACCCTTTCCCAAACAAGACCTGGTTTTGACGTCCCTCATAGAAAAGGCTTGAGAAAACATTGAGACAAAAGAAGAAACTGCTGATAACCAGCAGTTTATCCTTTGTGTCAATATTTTCTATCCCATATTTTACACAAATTCTACATTTAATAACTTCCCCTTTGTCATTTGTGGCAGTTTTTTGAAGTGCATCACCCTAAAATTTTGTCGTTTTGAAAAGCGGTTTATCCTTTACCCCATATTTTCTGTAGCTTTGTTTCATACCTGTTTCCGCAACCCTTTCCTATCCGTCAAGGAATTCAGAAACTTTGTTCTTTCATCTGATGTTTTATGTCTTTCTTCATACCGGTCCTAAACAAGGAGAAAATAGGGAGTCAAAAAGGGCATTTCACAAGATTGTTCTAATGGCTTAACCCTTTCTGAACAAAGACCTGGATTTGACACTCCAAAAGATATAGTCAGACTTCAAAATTAAAAGATGCAATATGGAAAATTATAAAAATGCTTTTGACAATTATTTGATTTTCAAATTCAAACCCTATGTTGTGGATACTCATTGGAATCGTCTCTGTAAGACGACCCCAATGAGTACCAACAACATAAAGTTTGCCGAACATTGACAGATCTATATACTGCATTTTATCATGCATTTTGAAAACCCTTAACCCTCTTATCTGTAACTCTGTACATTTGATATCTTAATTCTTTATCTTACACTTCGCCAGATTGGCTTCTTCAGGGACAATTGATTATTTGACTTACTTTACATTCCTGTGCTGATGTGTTGTGATAGAGTGGACAGGCTGACAGGGTTCTGTGTGTTTCATGTTTACCCGTTAAATGACCTGAAATGTAAAAGTCAAACTCTCATAATGAGTCAAAGTTTTCTATGACGCACAAATTGTGTGTCATTCTCACAATTTCAAAACAATTGACACCTAAAAATTTACCTGTGGGTCATTGATGACACAAGTTTCAAAATCCTGCTTTTTGTAAGTAAAATGCATAAAATATTATTTGACCCCGAAATGACTAAAACCCAACTTTGAAGATAAATGAGTCACAATGATCTCCAAATTCTTATTCGGAACCAGGTAAAACCCTGTGAGTTGGGTTAAATCTATCCCGATATAAATAATATACCAAACACACCTTTGGAACCACTCTAAACTGGCTATAATCAGTAGTGATCAGCATTTTCTTTTCTTATTTTTACCCAATATTCTTCCTTGCTAAAGAATACAAATTCTGAAGTTTAGATACGATATGACAAATATGACAAAATTTGTAGTCTTCAACACTTACAATTTAGACAAGTTTGTAAATTCTGAAGCTTAACCCTTTCCAAAACAGCAAAGAATAGTGTTCAAATTTTATAGCTGTTGAAAAAGAAACAATGGATACTAATAAAGATTGGATTTGTACAAAGTAAAGCACAGGAAAGTCTGTCTGCAGGGGTCTCGTTTGCTAAAATCTGGGGCCGTTATTGGGCCCCATTCCCAATGGCAAAAAGTATCTTTTTTTCCCAATTATCTGGTAAAAATTCCCAATGAGGACCCACAATGCCCCATGTTAAGACCTTATCTTCATTTACAAACATTTTGAAGACAGTTTTTCAGTAGATTCTTAAACAAGAGTATGTACAAATGCATTTTACACCTCTATAGTCTAATTTGCAGCTGAAATTGAGTGACAGTATGAATACAAACTTGTTTTAGTATTTCCCAATTTAGGTAAAAACGTCGCTATTTTTCCCAATTTCACTGGCCCCTGGCCCCAAACAACTAGACAGCCCTGGCGGTCTGGAAGCGCTCCACAGGCCTGATTGTTTGTCTTGTTGAATGCAATTTCAAAGGTTCAGCCTGCCCAAAAAGGCAAATGCATGACCAAGCTGAAAATTACAAGCAAGTAAGATTGTATGGTCAGTAAGATTCTGTAAAAGTTCTGTATTGATTAGTAAATACTAATGGTTGTAAAAGTGAAAATAAATCCGAAAATATCAATTTTGTAAATTACAAGGGCACATAACTCATGATGTAGAATTCAGATCAAACTGAAAATCATACCAAAGCAAGATCTCATAGTCACCAACATTATGCCCTAGTTTTGTCTTGATTGGTCAATATTTGTAGTTGCTAAAGTGAAAACAATGTCAAAATAGAGCCGAAAATGGCAATTTTGTCAATTTCAAGGACACATAACTCATGATGTAAAATTCAGATCAAGCTGAAAATCATACCAAGGCAAGATCTTATTAGTACCATCATTCTGTACAAGTTTTGTCTTGATTAGTCAATATTTGTAGTTGCTAGAGTGAAAACAAAGTCAAAATAGAGCCGAAAATGGCAATTTTGTCAATTTCAAGGGCACATAACTCATGATGTAAAATTTAGATCAAGCTGAAAATTATACCAAGGCAAGATCTCATAGTCACCAACATTCTGTCCAAGTTTTGTCTTGATTGTTTAATATTTGTAGTCGCTAGAGTGAAAACAATGTCAAAATAGCGCCAAAAATGGCAATTTTGTCAATTTCAAGGGCACATAACTCATGATGTAAAATTCAGATCAAGCTGAAAATCATACCAAGGCAAGATCTTATTAGTACCATCATTCTGTCAAAATTTTGTGTTGATTGTGCTATATTTGTAGATTTTAGAATAAAAATAAAGTCAAAATCAGTTATTTTTGTCATTCAAGGGCAGATAACTCAGGTTATTCTAATTCAATCCAAATTCTTTGAAGGAATCTGAAAGAGGGTCCCCCAAGGATCATTCCTGTGAAGTTTGATTAAAATCCATCTTGTAGTTTCTGAGAAGAAGATCTTTAAAGAAAAAGTTTACGGACGGACGCACTGACGCACGCACGCACGGACGGACGGACGCACGACGGACACACTGCCATGACAATAGCCCGCTGGCCTGACGGCCAGTGGAGCTAAAAATTGGTAGCAAGACCCCTGGTCTGTGAAAGGGTTAACCTTTTCCCGACCTTTTCCCGAAAAACCCTGTTTTGACATCCCTTGTAGAAATAGACTGTTTTGACATCCCTTGCAGAAATAGACTGAGAAAATTTTGATGAAAAAGAAGAAATTACTAAATGATAATCAGTAATTTCTCAATTTCCCTCAATATTTTCTATGCTACAAAGTACACTTTTTCTACATTTTACCGGAGTCAATTTGTCCTCTACAACTCCTTTCTCAAAAGACTCAAATTGGACTGGTTTAACCCATTACCAGACGACAAAATTTGGACTGTTCCAAATTCAAAGATGCTGCAGACGACAATTCAACCTGAATGAAAATTTACATTTTTTGGTCTTTTAGTGTAGAAAATATTGTGGGAAATGAAGAAATTGCTTGTCACAAGCAATTTCTTCATATTTCACAATGTTTTCCCAAGCCTTTTCTTGTGAGGGAGTCAAAAGGTGTCACTGTGTGGTAATGGGTTAATATTTGCCTATAAATTTTTAAATGGGTTAAGCTTACCTTTTGAATCGCACCCAGGTAGTGGACATTTACTGGATTCATTATAATCCATGGACGGAGTCACGCGCCTGTCACCCCACAACGACATATCATGTTCATTATTCTCACTAGAAAACACTGCTTTATTTTTAGACAATTTGGATTTCGCAAATTTCCCACTTTTCGCAGACCTAGCGTTTTTCCCTGCTTTCCCTTTACTCTTGCCCACCGGAGTTTTATCATCAGTTGATTCACTGTCTTTACTTTTAACACTTTTTCCTTTTTCTGAATCATTGTCACAGGTATCGTTAGATATTTTACTGTCATCCTTAGCCTTGCCTGACACTGATTTTGTCTTATCTTTGTCTTTTTGTTTAGATTCTGTTGTGGCAGGTGTTTCTGTGTTTTTAGATCGAGTTGTTCGAGGTGTTTTTGGTTGGCTTTCCGATTCTGAATCACACTCTTTACTTTCCTCGGTTTTCGTTCCTGTTTTTTCCTCGGTTTTAGTTCCCGTTTTTTCCTCGGTTTTCGTTACAGTTTTTTCCTCGGTTTTCGTTCCAGTTTTACAATCTGAATTTGAAGAGTTGGATAGTTTTCTTTTCTTTGGTTTTGGTGTTGGAGATGCGACATCTGAAGCATTTGAGGATTGTAAGCCTGAAATGGACAAGAATTAATTTTTCTATCTGATTATAGCTCAACTTACCTTGCAAACTGATATTTTGGGCATATTGCGTGAAAAACTTGCAAAATTGTGCCTTAAAATAATTGCTGTGCAGTGTATGGCAAAATATCTGTTTTTAGGTAAAACTGAACTGAATTTATGATGACTTTTAAAACGATTTAACCCATTACCAGACGTCAAATTTTGGACTGTTCCAATTTGAAAGATGTTGCAGACGACAATTTCAAGCAGAGCTTCAGATTGTTTCAGAGACCTATGGGCCACAGGGCCCATCAACCAGGATTTTGATGGGTCATTTTCCAAAACAGTGGGTCACAGGTAAACTGTCAAATGCGAACTTTAAAATCAAGGGATTGGATAAAGGCATATTTGAAAGGAAATTGGTGTTTATTTTCTTTAACAAGTGTTGTGACAAATGAAGAATAAGCCTGAAACAAGCAATTTCTTTATTGTGTAAGACATGTTACTCAGAAAGACATTTTTAGAAAATTTAATTAGGCTAAAATTGGTGTTTTTAATATCTTTCAGTATGCAAAGTCTGAAATGCCCCACAGTGAAAATTCTCAATAGTGAAAAGACAGACACCCATATAGGCTAGATCAATTGTTTGGTTTGATAAAATATTTGACAAAATATTTCAAGTTCAATCAGATTGATGTTATGAATTGCAAGTTGCTTACAAAACGAATAAAGCCTAAAATAGGTTCGATGGTTGGATCAAAATCACCCAACTTCAGTTTGTTTGAGCTAAATATACCATGTTTTAACAATTAACTACACCGAAAGAGCGAGTAAATATCGAGTTCAGAAGCGTCTGCAAGCTAACCTTTACACATTAAATTATTTCGTCTTATTTGTATGATCTAGATTATTATGGACTAATAATCATCAAAACCTGAACAAATAACGATCGTAGGTTCGTCTACCATTCTCATCTCCTTCAGGATTACGCCTCGAGTGCTGTAAAAAGGCTTAATTCTAACATTTTAACCGGCGATTTTCCTTTACTAGACTACCGGAAGTAAACAAATCGACCACATGGCCTGGTTACCGATATCAGATAAAACCGGGTACCATCTTTTATCGATCGATTTTCGGTTTAGTTTGGCCAACCGACTCGGGGGAATCCCAGGGAGAATGCACACGATTGGCTGTTCGCTCGTTTACTTTTACAAAACGGGATATGATTAGCTGATAAAATTGGGTCATTATAATAATCTAAAAATGGAACAACTTGATCCTTGATGTGTCCGATTTTCTTTGTCTATAGCTTTATTTAAAATCGTGCGCCAGGTTGGCGCACCAGAGCTTAAAATCATGCGTCATCTTTTGAAAATTTGCGGGAATGGCGCGGGCGCACCGTCAATCTGAAGCTCTGTTCAAGTTGATGAAATTTTAAAACTACTTCCATTTTTGGTTGGAAAACATTGTGGAAAATGGAGAAATTGCTTGTCACACGCAATTTCTTCATTTCCAACAATGTTTTCCCAAGCCTTTTCTTGTGAGAGAGTCAAGGGCGTCAATGTGTGGTTATGGGTTAATTCCAATAAGTTGTTCATTGTACATTATTTTTAGAATTTGTATCCTTGCATGCTGGAATACATCATCACTTTTCAACAAAAACCTTGTATCAGCAGCTTGATTTAAGGTGCAGTTACATGGTTTTTGTTGAAAATCAGCAATTATATAGTGTTTGCACAGAGTTAAGCCATTACCAGACAGCAAAATCTTAGGGTGATCCACTTCAAACAAGAGTGCCATGGTCACAATATACGCCGCCACTTATAAAACTTGAGACAAAACAAGAGCCGTCATAGACGGATTATGCTCCCCGAATAAGTGTTTGTCACAAAATAAAAACTATCATACAGTAAGCCCCCTTTTCCCATGACGGATTTTTTGTACACGCATTATTTATAGAATATGGTCTAGAACATCTCATTTATTACATAGGCACAAAATTTCAATAAATTCTGCCAATTGGATGAAGAGAAATTAGAGAAAATCTAATTTTTACATTAAGGCCACTTTTTCCATGACGCAGCCTCAAATTAGGAAACGGAGGAAAAAGTTTCTAGGGATTATCCAAGGGAGTTCACATGTGAAGTTTCATTGAATTTGGTCCAAGGGTTGCTGAGATATGGCTGTGGACAGACGGACAGACGGACAGACACACGGACGGACAGACAGCCGGACGGTCGGACAGCATGGCGACTATATGCTCCCCCGAAATTTTTTCGGGGAGCATAAAAATGACATTGACAAGGATTTATAAATATTCACTGAAAAACCTGTAAAAAATGGTGATCACAAAAAGGTTTTTATAAATATCCAGTGAAAAACCTGGAAGGAATTGCGTTCACGAGGCTGAAATATCATTAAGCCCCAGAGACTAAGATTGAAGGGGGCATAATTCAGGCAAAAATCAATGAACCATAAAATCCTTACTTCATGCACATCTACCAATTAAGGTAATAACATCCACCAAGTTTCATTAGGATCCAGTCAGAATCTTAGGAGGAGTTGCATTGACAAGGCTGCAATTTCAATCAGCCCCAGAGACTAAATTTTAAGGGGGCATAACTCTAGAAAAAATCAATGAACCATAAAATCCTTCTTACATGCACATCTACTAATTGAGGTGATAACATTGACTAAGTGATATTTAGATCCAGCCAGAAACTTAGGAGTTGCGTTGACAAGGCTGCAATTTCAATAAGCCCCAGAGACTAAGATTGAAGGGGGCATAACTCTGGCAAAAATCAACGAACCATAAAATCCTTCCTTCATGCACATCTACCAATTGAGGTTATATAACATTGACCAAGTTTCATTAAGATCCAGCCATAAACTTAGGAGGAGTTGTGTTGACAAGCCTGCAATTTCAATAAGCCCCAGAGACTAAGTTTTTAAGGGGCATAACTCAGGCAAAAATCAACGAACCATAAAATCCTTCCTTCATGCACATCTACCAATTAAGGTGATAACATTGACCAAGTTTCATTAAGATCCAGCCAGAAACTTAGGAAGAGTTGCGTTGACAAGGCTGCAATTTCAATAAGCCCCAGAGACTAAGTTTTAAAGGGGCATAACTCAGGCAAAAATCGACGAACCATAAAATCCTTCCTTCATGCACATCTACCAATTGAGGTGATAACATTGCAGGGGTCTTGCTACCAATTTTTGCTTGGGGCCAGGGGCCAGTGAAATTGGGAAAAATAGCGACGTTTTTACCTAAATTGGGAAAAACTAAAACAAGTTAGTATTCATTCTGTCACTCAGTTTCAGCTGCAAATTAGACTGTAGTGATGTAAAATGCATTTGTATATACTATTGTTTAAGAATCTACCCTAAAACTGTCTCCAAAATGTTTGTAAATGAAGATGAGGTCTTAACATGGGGCATTCTGGGTCCTCATAGGGAATTTTCACCAGAGAATTGGGAAAAAAAGATACTTTTTGCCATTGGGAATGGGGCCGAATAACGGCCCCAAATTTTGGCAATCGAGACCCCTGCATTGACCAAGTTTCATTCAGATCCAGCCAGAAACTTAGGAGGAGTTGCGTTGACAAGGCTGCAATTTCAATAAGCCCCAGAGACTAAGTTTTTAAGGGGCATAACTCAGGCAAAAATCGACGAACCATAAAATCCTTCCTTCATGCACATCTACCAATTGAGGTGATAACATTGACCAAGTTTCAAGAAGATCCAGCTAGAAACTTAGGAGGAGTTGCGTTGACAAGAAAAGTGGACGGACGTACGGACGGACGGACGGACAGACGGAGAAGATGACACCAATATATGTCCGCCTCCGGCGGCGTATAAAAACAGCCACAAATGACGAAATAAATGTTATTAATGATAGGATTTGTGTAAAATATGACACAGAAAATATTGAGACAAAAGGAGAAACTGCTGGTTATCAGCAGTTTCTTCTTTTGTTTCAATGTTTTCCCAAGCCTTTTTCTATTAGGGAGGTCAAAACCAGGTCTTGTTTGGGAAAGGGTTAATACAGCATTTTTGAACTTTAGACAAGACAGTCTGTTTGAGAATTGTCACAAGCAATTTCTTGATTCTCAACAATGTTTTTTGAAGCCTCTATCTTGTGGGGCGTCAGAAGCAGGTCAGTGTGGACACCTTTGACTATAGATTACCTGCAGATCTGCGGGTCATTCTTGGTGTGGCCTCTTCTGGTTCAGACATCTCACTGTCTTCTCCACCGGACTCTGGCGACTCACGCTGCAACACAAATAAAATATAACATCGATCAGACAGATATGAATGTAATTATAAATCAGCAGGTAATTTGCCAAGCTTTTTTTATTTTAAGGTCACAAGTACAATTCTCTTCAATAGAATTCTCTACAGTAAAGGGCAGTGGCAGATCCAGATGGGGTTCCAGTGGCGGATCCAGGGGGTTCAAACGAACCCCCCTCTCCAGCCTGATTCTTTCATTTTCATGCAGAAATTCGGTCAAAATTGTGTAATACTAGGAAAACGAACCCCCCTTATAGGTATATTCGAACCCCCCTCAAAGAAATCCTGGATCCGCGGCAGGGTTCAATGGCGAACCCCCTCACAGAAATTCTGGATCCGCAGCAGGAAGGGGGCCATTATAGGGCCCTAGTTTCTTCAACTTTGAGTAACTAACTTTCCAAAACATGAAAAGCAAGCGCTAGATTTCATGTCAATGATCAGACTGGCTTTAAAATGTAGCAAAAAAAGGAAATGATGAAAACAAATCGGAGACTTGGGTAGATTCCAGTTTAGCGGTCCCCAGACAAAATGGCCGCCATTCTGTTACCGCACATTAAGAGGTAAAAGGATGAAATAGTGTATTTTTTCCATCAATAAAAAGGGGTACCGATAAAAAGGAAAATAAGCGGGGGTGTGGGGGCGGCAGCCCCCATAAATGATTTTAAAATGAAATTAAGCGGGGGTGTGGGGGAGGCAGCCCCCATAAGTACATTCAAGTGGACAAAGTAAATGGGCGCCATTTTGGTAGGGACCGCTAAACTGGAAGTGTTCCGGAGACTTTGGGTCGGGAGAGTCTCAACTTTTATTGATTGGAAGAGTTAAAAATGCTTGATCAACTCAGTGGATTTGTTATCATGTAGCATAACATGTCAGTGATCAATCGAACAAGTACAAGGAACCACAAAATATATTGGTTTGGGCAGTAATAACACGGGAAATGAATGTCTCTAGTCGGAATCCATGTAAATTTGAGTGGGTGGGGTAGACCATTTCTATAAATTTATGGATCCTCGTATTTTTGGATAATATCGATATCATTTACCTTTCGTTTAACCATTTTCTGTTTTTTCTTAAAGTGTATTAACAGATGATATGTCTGTTCTCAAACGATTGGGAGGAAAGAAGATATGGCGCAAAAAAAAAATCGATGACTTCTTTTTATTTTCTACCGGTTTAAAAGGTTACTTCCGCTTTAGCAGCGCCATCTAATTGTGCACTAGAAATACCCCAAACCTGTCAATACCGGAATAGCGATAAAGACCAATAATGACCGGTTGGCAGTTTATGTAGGCCAAATTAACCCGGTCTTCATCTTTCCTGGCATACGAGAAATAAAATGATAGAAAGTGTTAAGAAATACGTAAAAATAGAAGGGAAATGGACAAATATTTCATTTTTTTGTTGTATAATGCAGATTATCCGGATCCCAAACAACACAATTTTAGGGTTTTCCTATTTGAAAACTGCTACAGAACATGAAATTGGTGTTAATTAAAAATTGTATACAAATCCAAAGTTATAGCATTTTCTTCTTTTGTCTTTATATTTTTTCCATGCATTTTCTATTATGGACGTTAAGGCCCGATCTAGGGTTAACCGTGATATTTCAATATTCTCGAGTCGAGATCGGACGAAATGACATCAATAGACAGTGGCGGATCCAGGATTTCTGAAAGGGGGAATTGAATTTACAATAAAGGGGGTTCGTTTTCCTATTATTATAAAATTTTGACCGAAATTATGCATGAAAATGTAATAATTAGGCTTCAGAGGGGGGTTCGTTTGAACCCTCCGAACCCCCTCTGGATCCGCCACTGAATTACAGCTAGCCATTTTATACTGATACGTTTCAATATCGGTCTTTGATTGGCCGGGAATCACATAACACAACATTTCGTTACTTTTTTTTATAATAATTAATTTTAATATAGGCTTAGCCTACAATTTGAAAAAAAAAAAAAAAAAAAAAAAGAAGACCAGAAGCAGAGAAGACAGTCAAACGTCAGGGATTTGCTGAAAGCGACTAATCATTCCTGGCGTTTTCCCATTTTTTTCCACGTCAAACCGAATCCAAATTGGTTATATTATATATATTAATGACGATTTTCTGGTGCGTGCCTCCACGCTGTGTTTTGCCTATTTCCGTTATGCGAAGAACACATCTAGACCTACTGCTTTCTGGAATTTGCTACAAGTAGGCCTATGCTAATGGAGAAGCCAATAGAGAACAGCGGGGGATCCAGAAGGGATTTGGGGGGTTCAAAGGATCCACCTCTGTAACATAATTATTTCATTTTCATGATGCCAATATTCGTTAAATAGCATGTTTCGGATTGAAAAGGGGTTAGATTTTAGGATTGGCAATTAACGTTGAATGGAGTTTACATATCAACATCAAATGGGGTTAGATAGACGGACAGACAGGCGAACAACATATGCAGGTCTGTAGGAAGCAATTTTATATTGGAGGGACTGACGCCCCTGTTTTTGAATATTGGAGGGGGCTAACTTGAATTTTCCCTAAAATTTCAGAGTAAAACAAGTAAAATTCGGCATATTTGGCCAACTTGAGGGGATGGGGGTGTTCGCCCCTTAGCAACCTGTTCCTATACGGGCCTGATATGGTTTGATGAACAACAAATGAAATATTGCATTTTGAAAAGTTATTACGCCGTCTTAACTGTTGCTCTGATATTGTATTGTAGGTTAGAGAGCATACTGATCTGGTGCTAGGGTGGCCTTTTAACCCTTTCCAAAACAAGCGATGGTTTTGACGTCCCTAATATATTTGTTGAGAAAACATTGAGAAAAAATCAGCTTTTAATCTTTTAATTTGTCTGATTTTATTCTATGCTATGTTATACACCAATCTTATCTTCCACAGCACACATTTTGTTTTCTGCAGCATAGCAGCTACGAAAACCGAATAGGCTATATATAATCCATTTTTGCTGTTTGGGAAAGTGCCCATTTTTCATATTCCAGCTCTGACTTAAAGGCATGCAGGCCATGGGATATCGAAGCGGAGATTTAACCTTCTCCCAAACAAGACATACTTTTGAAGTCCCATATAGAACAGGCTTGGGAAAATATTGAATCAAAGGAAGAAAATGCTGATGACTAGCATGTCCTTATATATAATTGACGCAATCCCAGTTAAAGTGGACAATTGGCTAATTTTTTTTCGAAATTTTTCATTTTACCCTTCACTCATTCTGGACAAATTTTCTTCTTGGATCACATCTTCTGCGCAAATTTCTTTTGTTTTGTCAAGTGGGCTTGCTTAGTTTTGGATTTATAGACTGTTAAAGGATCAAATGTGTGCATAAAAAACTACGTATTTCAAATAGACCCCTTTGTGAAATGTGTGTCTAATTTCACATTAAGTAATGCATAAAGAATACTAAATCCGATACATTTTGATGAGTATTTGTTTATAAAATGTGAATCAATTGACAATATGGGAGAAAATGGCGAATTGTACCTATGCGAATGAAAATTCAAAACGACCATCCTTGTACAATTCCTTTAATTTAAAACGTTGACTACTTCCAACTCTTCTAAAATACACCAAACAACCTTTAATTTTCTCTCGTATTGTTAAACAAAAGCAATAAGTTATTCCCTTAATCGATATACCGAAATGGAAGGTCAATGATTTGTTACAAATCAACAATAGTTTAAAACTGGTCTGTCCCGAACGTAACTACAGCTTGTCCCGTACGTAATATGCTTTCTTTCCTTTAACATCACAGCCTCTGTGTTATTACCTTTTCAATCAAATCATAATATTATCAGGCAATATCCATTTGCCAGACACTTTGTCAAAAAAAATTGTAATGAAATGAATAAAGGAAAATAAATACAACTCTATAAGCCATCTGGGTGTGTTGTTTTACAAATTAAGACTTCCTAGCCAAATTAGTTTCAATTTACAAAAGTTGAGATGTTCGTATTGTTTTGACATATGAGGTATGTGTAATAACTTCTTAATTAAGTGAAATGTTATCCAAAATTTGCTAGACATCCTTACCTCTGATGGATCCAATATACGAAAACGTACGGGACACTTTTTATAAAGGTAAGAAACGCTGAAATAGTCTATTTTAATGCATCAATCTAGTGTAATGTAAATGGGTATGAATATATTCCTATATATATCAACAAAAACTGGCATATTTTGTGGAACTTTCTTCAATATTGTAAAAATAGTATCAATTAAGCGTAATCATAATACCATTACGTACGAGACTAGTACGAGTACGTGTACAGTCTATTATGTGCATTAAAAGTCTATTTTGCTTAAACTGGAGTCCTTAAGGAACCCAAAACACATAAAATAAGCACAGGAAACGTTCCATTTCAGCAATTTAAAAACTGAAAACTAAAAATTGCCTCGAACGTTATGGACTCGTACGTCACTTTTTAATGTGTACCCAATTTTATTTGGCCTGCTGTATCAATGCTATTATAGTAATCGGCATAATTCTTTTTGTCATATTTGAAGACACTTCGAATAGTGATTTTACTTGAAGAATTAAACTATTTATAGTTACACATTTTTAACTAGAGTTACTTTAGTTCTTGCCTCGTACGTTACGGAGTTAAAATTACGGTAAATTTTTTAAGAATGATGTTGATTTTTTGAAAATATTGACAAAAGTATATCAAAATACGACTTCATTTTGATTATTTATATTTATACTAAAGTAGATTACGCTAGATTAATGTATTAAATGTAGATTTATGTCAGTGTTTCTTAGCTTTAAAGAAAGTGTCCCGTACGTTTTTGAATTTTGGAGACAACGACTCGAGGCTGTTCTACAAATTTTGGATTACATTTTTTATATAAATCTTGGTATCGTTTTGGAGCTCTATGTTTTCTGTACAAGATTGGGACATTTCTGTTAGGATAATCTATTGTTGAAATTGACATTTTTGGTTTGAAAGTTAGAATTTATACCCGGAGACATCGGTTTTTCGTACCCCCTAGTTTGATTGTCGCATGATTTTCATATGAAATGGAGTTCTTACGAACGTAAATTATAGATACATTTTTTAGTTATAGGTGTTGGATGAAAATAAATGCGGAGGTCATTTATATAATGTTGACTATTTGCAGCTAGAACATATTGAAGGCCGGAGACATCAATTGTCCCATTTAACTGGGATTGCGTCAATTATTGCACACAATTTCTATTTACATCCATTTCTACGCATGAAACAACATGTATCCTACAATTGACCACTCTTAAACTGTGTCATTTGGTAAAGGGTTTTTGAAGTGGGGTATGGGGATTGAACAAAATTACAACACTTGGTACGATATAAGTTAGTCTTTATTCTATTCGTAAATAATATTTCGTCCAAAGTCTTAATAACAATCACCGGTACAATGTTCCTGACCCCTTTACCAAACAAGAAATTGTTTTGACGTCGCTAAAATAAAATACAAATGAAAAAAAATGAGGCAAAAGAAGAAAATGCTAGGCTTATAATCAGTATTTTCTCCTTTTGCCTCTTTTTTCTATATTGTTAACCCTATCTGTATTCATCGATTTTCATTGTGTAGTCTGATAAGCAGCTTCAAAGTTGGAACACATCAAAACTTTGCCGTTTGGGAAAGGGTTACATTCAACAGCAATAGAATACTGATTAAGACCCATTTAGTTATTTTTTAAAAACGATGGAGATTGTGCATGATGTGATGAGCAATTCTATGTAGACTTTGCCTCGTTTCAGGTAAGACATTTTGCAACAACTCTCTTATTTCTGCGTCAATTTTCAAACGGTTTGTTGCATGTATCCTGCCTAACTGAGCTCTTTCCTCTGACATATGACTTACTTGAAACCTCCTTTTACTTCTTGCAAAAAATGGATCCCAACAGACCAGAAAAAACGAAAAAAAAATCAAATATTTTTTTCTGGTCAGTTGGGATCAATTTTTGGGAAAAGTATGAGGACTTTAAAAATAAGTTATACATCCGAGGAGAAAGCTCAGTAAGACGGGGTACGCTTGAAAATTGACTTATAAATAAAAAAAAAAAATATCTCGCAATTTCTTACCTTAACTCTTTCCCAAACAACAAAATTTTAGGGTAATCCACTTCAAAAACTGCTACAGAAGACAAAATGAATGTTATCGAAAAAGGATTTGTGTAAAATATGACAAAGAAAATATTGAGACAAAAGGAGAAAATGCTGGTTATCAGCAGTTTCTTCTTTTGTTTCAATGTTTTCCCAAGCATTTTCTATTAGGGACGTCAAAACCAGGTCTTGTTTGGGAAAGGGTTAAGCGTGATCAATTTGTCCGTATGTGTTATCATTTCGCTTTGTGGTCGGTTGGGATCCATTTTTGAAAGAAAGTAAAATAATTCCACAAATAGTCCATATATCATAGAAAAGAGTTCAGCAAGACGGGGTACATGCAACAAACATTTTGAAAATTGACGCAAAAATAAGAAAAAAAGATATTAAGAATATTTGACAAGAATCGAGATTATTTTGTTAGTAGTTGTTATCCATACCATGATGCACAATCTCCATCGTGTTAAAGAATTCCTAACAAGTACATAAATTGGACAACCGCAACTGTAGACATGTGTATCACCTTTCAATAGGAATATTAAAAGAAAGCAACGTGGGAAAGGATAAACCCATTACCACAAAGTGCCACCTTTGATGTGCTACAAGACAATGGTTTTGGAAATCATATTGTGTAAAATAAAAAAAAAATGCTCGTGACAAGCACTTCCTTCATTTCCCACAATGCTTTCTACTGAAAACGATCCATAGGCCTACAGCAAAATTATATACTCTTTAAGGTACAGTCAAAACTGTGTTAGCGACCACCTGTGAATAACAGCTAAACTGTCATATGCAGCCAGTCCAGGTCCCCCAAAGCAATTTTACTCTTTAAAGTAACTGTGAATAACAATAACCTGCCACATGTGGTCAATGGCCAGCTTTAATTGTTCTTATTGCTCTTTATCTATTTTCCCTTAAGCAGCCATGTACAAATAATTGGTGGCAGGTAATGTGTGAAATATTGATAATTTGCATCTGCCTAATCATGTACATAAACCATGACAATGTGAGATTAACAGATAAATGTCATAAAATACCTTTTTTAATTTAACACTTGCCTTTTCAACATACCAATGGGGCCAGTCATCACTGTATACAGAGCACTAGTTACATGTAGATTATTTGCCATACACTAGTTCAGCTAGTGGTGCCTCAATAAGCGGGGGGAAATACACGCAAACAAACAAACAAACAAGTAGACATTTGCTTACACCATGACTAATGGAAATCACCCATGCCTAAGAATTTTCTATTCTGTGTTAAGAAGCCAACTGTCGTATATGGCCATTTTTGGTCTGTCCCTTGGCTGGCTGCATACAACATTGCCCACTGTATATGACATATCATTAAAACACAACTTTCTAGCATGGACATGCATCAAATTACACATACGTATAAAAACACTTCAAATAAGTTTATTCACCATAGCAGATTTCAAGATTATGCTTCAAGAAGAAAATAACTTACAAATATTCTTTTACTCTATATTCATATGCAAGGGGGGTAATTTTGAACATTTTTGGACATTTCTATAAGTATGCATTAATCAAAAATTCTGAACCGTTCGAAATGCTTACGTTCGCATTCGAAATGAAATTGTAACACAGTTTAGGAATTACTGGCACTTTTCAAATTTCGCATCTGACTCTTAAATTGTCGTCTGCAACATCTTTAAATTTAAATGAGTACAACATTTTGCCGTATGGTAATGGGTTAATTCTATTCATAGACAGCGTGCTGGCTTAGAATTAAAGAAAATAAGTAACGTATTTCAAAAAACAAAGGCACGCCGTCACACGTATTACTAAAACAAAGTAGGGTATTTCAGAAAACAAAATGAGGCACGCCTTCACACGTATTACTAAAACAAAGTAGGGTATTTCTGAAAACAAAGGAACGCCGTCACGTGTATTACTAAAACCAAATAGGATATTTCAGAAAACAAAGGAACGCCGTCACGTGTATTACTATAACAAAGTAGGGTATTTCAGAAAACAAAGGCACGCCGTCACGTTTATTACTAAAACAAAGTAGGGTATTTCAGAAAACAAAGGCACGCCGTCACGTGTATTACTAAAACAAAGTAAGGTATTTCAGAAAACAAAGGCACGCCGTCGAGTGTATTACTAAAACAAAGTAGGGTATTTCAGAAAACAAAGGCACGCCGTCACGTGTATTACTAAAACAAAGTAGGATATTTCAGAAAACAAAGGAATGCCGTCAGGTATATCATGGTCGATGAACTTCCTAGCTGTAAGGAGGAATTAGCATCGCCATCATCCTGCATGTAAGGATTAACAATGGCGGAGAAGTTCCCAGTCTTGAATGGATTGTTACTGGAGGATGCGAATGTGTTCTGAACTGAAATTGTAAATATACAATCATCATTTAACGTCGTGTTTAATCTGAAAACAAAGGACAAACGCCACATATAGCATCGCATTCCTAATAAAATGCCAGGTATTGGCATATCATGGCGGATGAACTTCCCAGCATGAAGAAGGAATTGGCATCTCCCTCATCCTGCTTGTAAGGATTAACAATGGCGGAGAAGTTCCCAGTCTTGAATGGATTGTTACTGGAGGACGCGAATGTGTTCTGAACTGAAATTGTAAATATACAACCATCGTGTAAGGCCATGTTCAGTCTGATTAAAATCCGGTATTAGATTACAGTTACAATCGACGGGCACCAGTTAGGGGTCATTTCAGCTACCCTTTGAAAACCAAAATCTGATACAATTATATATCTTGTTATAGATCCATATGATTTTCCATTACATGATTTATGATGTTCTCGTGGCCTTGTTTACGGCTAAGCCGCTTTAATCGCTTTTAAAATTCAGTCAAGCGTTTGATTGGTCAGAAGAAATGGTCAATGAAGATACATCTGTAAGTTAACATCGGATTTTAATAAGATTGGGTAGCATTTCATCGAAAACTACGGGATTGCATTTTAACGTATACAACCCATCATTACCACTAAAGGGCCAGAGGCGAAATTTGAAAAGTGCCAATAATTCCTAAACTGTGTTATATTTCCATTCCAAATACAAACATAAGCATTTTGAACGGTTTAGAATTTTGAATTAATGCATACCTATGGAAATATTTGACAAAATTGTTCCAAATTACCTCCCTTGTATATGAATGTAGAGTAAAATAATATTTGTAAATTATTTTCTTCTTGAAGCAAAATCTTGAAATCCGGCACGATAAATCACCTTATGTGAAGTATATTTACAAGTGTGTGTAATTTGATGCATTTCGTATGGCTAGAAAGTGGTGTTTTAATGATGGGTCATATACCTTAATATTTAAAGCTGTAGATAAATATTATAAGATTTTATTGACATTGCACAGCTTTAACCTTTGTTAACATGAATTACACGCATGAGCTGTTTCCTAAAAATAGCCCAGTCATATTTTCTTGTATTCTTTATATTCATGTATTTTTTACCTTCAATTTAGATATATATAAAACTTACTCTCTGGACAAGAAACCAAGTCTGCCGCCATTAGTTGTGTATACGTGGCAAATCTAGAGTAGATCACGGCCGCATCCGCCCCGCATTTATTGTACACCACGTGACCGGAACAGACGAGCGAGTCGAACGTATACCTACAAGAAATCACAACGGGGAATCAAGTAATAATAATAAATACTTTATTTAAAGAGGCAACACAGTTGGGATAAACCCTGTCTTCCCTGTGAGCCTCTAAGTGCCACAACAATTGCAGAAAATCTTCAATAATACGGTAAGTATAAAATCTCTTTCATTCGCCCCTCGTTGTACTACGAATCGATCGAGAATCGATCGAATCGAGCCATAAACTATGTGTAGATATTTGTTAATATACAACCAATATCAAAAGAGAAAAGAGGAAAGGGGGAATACGCCAAAGATTTGCTGGGTGTGGAAGATCTTTTATAAAATGCCGGCAAGCTGATTAAATGTAATGGACGACCACGTCGAATCGTACTTGGTCGTTTATGACTTTTTCATTAGCTACTGTATGTTTAAAATGATCTACCAAATCGACATCCGCCAAATTCGTAGAGGATAAAGGGGTTTCCACCTCTGCTTTGGACAGAATTCAATCTGCTTACATATTAAGTGATATAATGGCGGATTTCTGAAATTGTTGCGTTACACCATTCCCTGTCGAGATAAATTATCGGAAAGTAGATATATGACCCGAAACAGGGCACATCTAACATGCCAAAAAGTATTGGTCTTAGTCAATCTGCGCAGACTACCCAGACCGAATAGAGTCGACGTTTTTTATTGTCATCATTAATGTTTTCTACCTTACGAGTTGTTAATTTCTGAAATGCGTCATCTGGTTGGCCTATGTTGGGTCTTTGTCTTGTCTGTACTTCATAATATTTAAGCTAGGATCTGGAAAGGGGTACCTTTAAACTTTTGAACACAATATGGTTCCAGAACAGCCTGCGCATTGCATCATCGGATACGCCGGGCTCTGTTAGGTATGTAGCGTAGCATACCCCGGGGTATCCGAGAATGGCATATAGGGTCAGTGTCTATTTTGTTTGTCAGCAGCAGTTCTCAAATTGGAACAGTCTAAATTTTGGTTGTTTGGGAAAGGGTTAAAAAGGGTACTCACATACAAATCTTCTTCAAATCGTTCTGTATTTCACTAAGATGTTGTTTCATGTGTCTATTGACACATGCAGTATTACCACGAGCAACCTCGGTATCTACCCAACAGCTGGCATGCTTGATCATTTCTGTCAAAAAAGGAAAGAAAATGAAATTTCCGTGGGCAAACTAGGTCTGTATTTACCCAACAGTAGGCATGCTTTATCATTCTGACAAAAAATGAAAATGAAATTTCCGTGGGCAACCTCGGTATCCACCCAACAGCAGACATGCTTGATCATTTCTGACAAAAAAAAAAACAAAAAGAGAAATTGAAATTTCCGTGTATAGCCTCTGTATCTACCCAACAGCTGGCATGCTTGATCATTTCCGTAAAAATGAATCAGTAATAATTATAAAGTCATAAATGCTAGATCGCAAGCTTAACCCTTTCCAAAAACGACAAAATTTTAGGGTGTTCCACTTCAAAAAAAAAAAAAAAAAAAAAAAAAAAAAAAAAAAAAAAAAAAAAGAACTGCCATAAATGACAAAATGGATGATATTAAAGTTACGATTGGTGTAAAAAATGGCACAGAAAATATTGAGACAAAAGGAGAAACTGCTGGTTATCAGCAGTTTCTTCTTTTGTTTCAATGTTTCCCAAGCATTTTCTGTTAGGGACGTCAAAACAAGGTCTTGTTTGAGAAAGGGTTAACATGTACAACTCAACCTAATATCAGATGGCAACATAGTTCTTTCCTTATATGCATGACTTAGGCCTATTTGTAGAATCCTTTAACTTTTTCCAAGAATTCATCCCAACCTATCAGATAAGACAAAAACCCACATGTTTTTTGTTTTTTTGTTTTTTTTAATTTGGATCCATCTTTTGAAAAGTACAAGAAGATTTCAAATTAGTCATGCTTCTGAGGTAATCGCTTAGTAAGGCGCTATAATATAAAACAAAAATTGACGCAGAAATAAAAAGAAAATTTATTGCAAAATGTCTTATCTGAAGCGTAGCCGTGCCTGTTATCCACCCACAACGCACAAACCCCATCGTGTTTTACAGGTAAAATTGTGCATTGTGGTGTGGATTAAACACCAAAGTATGTGTAGATATCTGGAGATTGTATATTGTGGGGTGGATTAAACACTTAAGTATGTGTAGATATCTGGAGATTGTACATTGTGGGGTGGATTAAACACCAAAGTATGTGTAGATATCTGGGCATTGTGCATTGTGGGGTGGATTAAACACCAAAGTATGTGTAGATATCTGGGGATTGTGCATTGTGGGGTGGATTAAACACCAAAGTATGCGTAGATATCTTGTTCAACATCAGAGGAATCTTCTGTCCAAGCTTCTATTGTCAAAGATTTACATTTTTCAGTATGCAAATTTGGTTTTATGATTAAACTTTTACACATTTCCTATACAACAAAAGCTTAGACTGTGCCTCTTTGAAATCAGACACCACTACCACCACCACCACCACCACCATCAATAGCAACAATGTTATTTCAAAAGTGAAAAAATATCACAGCAAAGAAAATCTTGACTCAAAAGGAGACAATGTTGGTTATCACTATTTGCTTCTCTTGACTCATTGTCTCAAGACATCAAAGCCAGGTCTTGGGAAGGGATTAAATCGCTAACCGGAAATTTACTGGAATGATACTCGACCTTGTCTGGCAGTGTGGCACTGGTACTCAAACATTTTATTCAGATAAAAAACCGTCTTCGACAAACCATCCTCATCCTTGCAATCATCAATGTTACCGTTAGTACAGGTTTTGAATACCTCGTAGGTACTTGAAAAAAAGAGTAAACGCTTATTAGGCTTATATAACCAGAAAAAGACGTTTTGACGCCCTACAGGGTAAACTCTTGCGAAAACATTGTGAAAAATAAAGAAATTTTTTGTAACAAGCAATTTCTGCATTTACCACAATGTTTTCTATCCCACAATGGAAAGACTTTAAGAATTTCATTTACTTGAAATTGTCGTCTGCAAGGCCTTCCAAATTGGGTCTTTACAAAACCCAAACAACAACAACAACTATAACAACAACAACAATATGTCTATTAATTGGTTAATTGCCATATCGACATCGGTTATCTCGAATATTGTTTATGAGGAAGTGAGAATCAAACCCTGTCTTCAAGCAGAGCTTCAAATAAGAGGGGATGGTGACTTTTCAAAGTGCAATATTCCATTTATTGTTCATCAAACCCATGTTGTGGGTTCTCATTAGAATCGTCTCATCAAGACGATTCAAATGAGTACCATCGTCTCATCAAGACGATTCAAATGAGTACCCACAACATAGAGTTTCGATTTGAATTGATACTGTAATTCTAGAATGTCTTCACGACCTCTTATCTATTGCTCTGTGTATCACGGAATTAAAACTATGATGATTATAATATCAATTGTTTGAGAAAATAAAGAAACACAATAATTATACAAGGAAAGAAAAAAGCTAAAATCTATGCGATGTTCCTCCATTCTTTCGCGCCGCGGCTAGTAATATGCTGTCAGTCGCGGAGTGGACTCTAAAACAATGGGTCTTGTGTTTAAATTCCGCCATTTCTGACATTTTTCTCCTAATAATAGGTAGGTAATTGTATATCTATCAGAGATGCGCAGTTTGAGTCGTTGAAAGTGTGTTGTGGTTGTACTGGTGAGAGAATTGACAACAATATATGGTTAGGTGCTCTAGCCTTTGTGTTATATAGCTAAATACTATCAAATTTGGCGCTACAAAGGCTATCATTTCTATGTTCTCGGTACAAAAATATAGAGACAAAAGAAAGGATCAACAATGGCGTCCCCTCTCTTTGTCCGCTTGAAAATATTGATACGGGCTGCCGACCTACACGCCGGTTTATTTCATTTTAATGTTTTAGCGAGCTGGGACTTAAAAGTCCTGGAAGCTAATGCCACAGCCCTAGTGTCGGCGTCCCGTCCCGTCGTGTCTTCACTTGAAAAAACTTAAACCTGGTCTATATCTCGGGAACTATTTGAGATACAGCCTTGATATTTCACACATAAATACCTCCTGTCAAGACCTTTTATTTAGGACTATGACATTTGACCTAGTGACTTTGACCTTGGAGTTTGACATACTTTTATATATATATATAAAAACTTTAACCTGGCCAATATCTCATGCAATTTTAATAATAGAGCCTTGATATTTCACGCATAGATACCTCCTGCCAATACCTTTTTCGGAATTATGACATTTGACCTTGTGACCTTGGAGTTTGACCTACTTTTTAAAAAAAAACTTTTATCTGGCCTATATCTCATGCACTATTATACAGAGTGTCCCCCCCCCCCCAAAAAAAAACGGAACCCTAATTCAAAGTCAAATATTAAACGCGTAAGCGAAAAATCTATTTTTTGAATTTGCAGTACTGAAGATACATTATTTTTTGCATTTATGTTCCAAATTTCACTTGAAAATATGCATCGGTTGAAAAGTTATGAGCAAATTAATGATGACACTAAAAACACGATCTGACATGATATTGATTTTTGCGTCTTGTTTGTACGAGAAAGCGCACTTACGGTCAGCTGTTGAATTCTGTGTCGTTGTACGTGTATGTACCGATTTTCTCAAAATTTAATATGTACACGTTCTGTACGTTCAAATTGAGTCCATAGGGTGGTAGTTTGAATTAATTTCAAATTATTATGTGATTCATTTCACATGACGCAGTTTTAACTTTTATTTTCATAAATTACAAGCTTGATATACATGTATTTCCTAAAAGTAGTCCAGTCTTATTTTCTTGCATAGTTTACATTTCTGTGGACTATGGTTTAATTCTTTTTGGTGAATTTTGTGTTATTTGTGTTTTGCATAAAGGTCAGTGTCAGGTCAAATGAAACCCGTAATAATTTTCAATTGAGTGGTGACCGGCATGTTTGTCAGAAATAAAATAAGTGCCTATGATTATCATTCATGAGTCTGTGATGCACTTGGATATTTGTTTGTATTTTAGTTACATGAACAGTTTATCTATTAGCAAAAAAGATGAAATGAAAATACACTCTTGTGAATACAATGTTTCAAAATCATTTTTGTATTGTATTGAATATATAAACCAATTGAATAGCGTCAGTTTATTCAATGAGTGTAGGCGCGCGGTGCAAAACGAAAAGATCGATATCGTGTTAAAATAGTTTTCCGGGTATATTCATTTGAATGCCAATATTTTCCAAACTAATCATTATTTTTCAACCAAATTTTAACTGCTTATAGAAAACTGTCGTTGCTATTGTATATGTAAATTTGGTGGAGAAATACTACTTGATATATGAGAAATGTACTTTCAAAATTGGGTTCCGGTTTTTTTTTTGGACACTCTGTAGATAGAGCCTTGATATTTCACATATGGATACCTCATGACATGACATTGACCTTGATATCATGACTTTTGACCTTGTTACATTGATCTTTGACATTGGGCTCCTTTTTTGCGACAAGCTTTCGTATAGGCGAGCTACGTTATCCGCGGACAACTCTTGTTATGTGGGTTGTCGCCAACATATCCGACTCATTTTACTTGGGCCTGCCTAGAATATCGTAGATAGGAAAAGGATAAGGGCTCATTACACACGGTGTCTAACCGAGCCTTGTAACCGGAAACGCAAATCCCGGTAAAAACACTCACCGTAGATAATCACACGGATCAGAATTTCCGAAATTCTTCACTAACTTTGTTAATACTTGATCAATTTGAATTCGGTTTGAAGCAGAGAAGGTAGTAAAATACCACCAATCAGCTGGACATAAAAAAATTTAACAATCACCTCATACAAAAATCATTGGAGATAAACCAAAATTTTGGTTGATCTTCAATGGCTTTTTTGTCAGCTGATTTTAAGAAAAATAGCACGTGCAGCTAATTCCTGGCATTTTCTTACATTCTCTGCTTCAAACCGAATTCAGGTTGGTCTAGTATTAACGAAACTATCAAAGATTTTCGGAAATTCTGAGTCGCATGATTATCCATCGTGTTAACGCTCACCTACAAACAGTGTCTAACTGAGCCTTGTAACCGGAAACGGAAGTCCCAGTAAACACATTGGTATCTGTAGACATGCCAGCGATAGTGAGGTTCCTCTTGAAGTCTTCTGTGCATGCTTCGATACCATCTGCGTCACACGAGGCGTTTCCCGCTTCTGGAAATAAAACGCATTGGTGATGCAAGTTGCAGGTTCGGCGGCGAATGCATTTGGCCAAATTTATGCTTTTTATCAAGTTTGAAATCAAATCAGCCCAAAATATTTTCATAAAGTAGTCTATAATCAAATTTTACATAATTTCGTCCTTTAGGAATAGAAAATATTGTTTGACATGAAACAATATTTGTCACAAGTGATTTCTTCCTTTTCCACAATATTTCCAACGCCTTTATATATTTGGGCGTCAAAAGGTGTTAATTTGTGAGAATAGGGTTTTTAAAAGAAAAATCGTATGACCTATTTAGCATTGACTCTCAATGTTTTCCAGTGGATTTTAATTTGTAAGCCCACTAAACAAATAGTCAACGACGATATGACATTTCTTTCCATTATTTTGATATCAGTTAACCTTTTTTAGGACAACGTGATTTTAGGGTAGTACATTTCAAATGTGTTGTATAAGACGTGAAAACAAATGAGACGGGGTTTGGAAAGGGGTCCCTTATGGCATTTCAGGTAGTCGTGTTTCTAGATCAACATAAATTTTGACTAAGTGGAGACCAGCAGTGGGTCTCTAACGAACCCCCTCTTTCATTATCATATAGAAATTCAGTAAAAATTGTGTAAAAATACTAGAAAAACAAACACCTTATTTGTTTATTCGAAACCCCTTCAAATAAATCCTGGATCCGCCGCAGGAGACTGATAGAAATCTATATTGTTTTTTTTCCTTTCTTTTTTTTTTGCAATTGGTACATGTCATGAAGAAGCTATTGGAGAACAACGTGGTTCTTGATCATGCGTGTATACGCAGGCTGATCTGGAACCATGTTGTGCTTAAAAGCCTTAAGGGACCTTTTTAAAATCCTGGTTTAAATAGAGAAAACAAGAAAATTTCTAACAGAAAAATAATTGAGGGGAAAGAAGATAGATAAAATGTAGAGTTTTTAAAGGCATTTCTCTTTTTCTTTCCAGGACTTGTTGAATAGGGATAAAAACTATATTTTTTAAGTTTAATTAAGGTTTACGAACTGAGAATGAAATGCAGAGCCAGAGGCGAAAATTGAAAAGTGCCACTAATTCCTAAACTGTGTTACATTTCCATTCCAAATACAAAAAGAACCATTTTGTATGGTTTAGAATTTTGAATTAATGCATTCTTATGGAAATATTTGACAAAAATGTTCAAAATTACATCCCTTGTATATGAATATAGAGTAAAAAAATATTTGTAAATTATATTCTTCTTGAAGCATAATCTTGAAATCCGGCATGGTGAATCAACTTATGTGAAGTGTATTTACAAGTGTGTGTAGTTTGATGCGTTTCGTATGGCTATAGAAAGGGTGTTTTCATTCTCAGTTCGTAAACCTTAAAAGCAGTCCTAGGAACTGTTAATCAACAAAATTACAACCAACTACGTCAGTAGTGCTCCCAGATTAACCTGGGGCATCTGCATATCGTCGCTTTTCAACGAAAACCTCGTAACTGCAACTTGTTTAAAGCTGTGGTTACGAGGTCTTTATCCGGAAGGCAGCGATATGTAATGACCTGAATTTGGTAATGTTTTTAATGCGTTCAACTAACAGACTTAGCCGACGAAAATAAAGTTGTCTCTGGCTAAAGTATATTACGTGCACTATTATAGCATGTTTACAGTGAAGATAGATAAGTATTATTCGCCAAAACAAAAGGAAATATGAAAAAAATATACAAGTACATTTGACCATTTAAAGAAATGTCAGAGTTCAGCCTTAAATTCAACTATAATTTAAGATTCGTAAAACACTTACCGGTTAAAATTCCTAGAATAAATAAACATATAAATTGTGTAATAACCGACATATTTTCAACTTAATGATAACTTCACTGAAATGGGAAAAAATGACGAAATAATTAGATCTCTAAGGAAAAGACGGATTGTCGTCCGAAAATCGTTTAAACCTTTTCCACAAATAAGCCATGTATTGACCCTTTCCCATACAAGACCTGGTTTTGACGTCCTTAATAGAAATGGCTTGGGAAAACATTGAGACAAAAGAAGAAACTGCTGATAACCAGCAGTTTCTCCTTTTGTCTCAATATTTTCTATGCTATATTTAACACAAATTCTATCTAGAACAACATCTATTTAGTCGTTTTAGCAACCTTATTATATGAAAAGTCCAAATTTTGGCCGTTTGGGAAAGGGTTAATTACCCAGTTTTTAGATAAGAAATACTTGAGGGGAAAGACAAGATGATGGCCAGAATTTTCTGCGCTAGTCTTGCAGATTTTTATGCTAAAAGTTGTAAGCCTTCTTTCGGATTCATTCCTTTATCAGAGAAAACCGTTTAAACTGTGTAATATTCACAGGACTTTGGAGTTTTATGGCTGAAGGTTGCTGTCATTACAGCGGATAATCACGTGATACAACAATTTCAGAAAATCTTCAATAATTATGCCCCAATTCGAAGCAAATGGGGGTATTTTTTTTGCAAGTGTCGGTCAGTCGGTCGGTCAGTCGTTCGGTCGGTCGGTCGTTCGGTCGGTCGGTCGGTTGGTCGGTCAGTCGGTCCTTAGACCAAACCTTGTCCGGAGCATAACTCGAAAAGTATAAAGGTAGAATCATGAAACTTCATAGGTGGATAGATCTCATTATGAAAAGGTGCAGTGCACAAGAACCGTAACTCTGCCGATCATTTTTTTGGAGTTATTACCCTTTATTGATTTTAAAACTTGATTCTTGTCAGGAGCATAACTCAAAAGCATGCAAGGTAGAATCATGAAACTTTACAGGTGGATAGATCTCATTATGGAGAGGTGCAGTGCACAAGAACCGTAACTCTGCCGATCAAATTCTTGGAGTTATTGGCCTTTGTTCACACTTAATTCTTAACCTGGCTCAAGTCCTTTAACACATACAGACTTGATATCTCACACATGGATACCTCTTATCAAAATTGTTCACATTTGATCATGACCCTGAACCTTGTGACCTTGACCTTGGAGTTTGACCTACTTTAAAAAAATACATCGGACCAATATCTCATGACCTATTACACATAAAGCCTTGATATTTCACACATGGACACCTCCTACCAAGTTCTATCACATTTGACAATGACTTTGCACCTTGTGACCTTGACCTTGGAGTTTGACCTACTTTTAAAAAAACTTTAACCTGGCTGATATATCACGTCCCTTTACAAATACAGCCTTGATATTTGACACATGGACACATCCTACCAAGACCTTTCACATTTGACCATGACCTTGGATCTTGTGACCTTGACGTTGAACTTTGATCTACTTTTTAAAAAAAAACTTTAATCTGGACGATATCTCATGTGCTATTACACATACAGCCTTGATATTTGACACATAGACAGCTCCTACCAAGACCTTTCACATTTGACCATGACCTTGAACCTTGCAACCTTGACCTTGGAGTTTGACCTACTTTTTAAAAAAACTCAAACAAGGCATATATCTCATGTCCTATTACACATACAGCCTTGATATTTCACACATGGGCACCTCCAACCAAGACCTTTCACATTTGACCATGACCCTGGACCTTGACCATGGAGTTTGTCCTACTTTTGAAAAACTTTAACCTGGCCGATATATCATGTCTTTTTACACATGCAGCCTTGATGTTTGACACAATGACACCTACAACCAAGCCCTTTCACATTTGACCATGAGCTTGGACCTTGTGACCTTGACCTTGGTGTTTGACCTACTTTAAAAAGACTTTAACCTGGCCTATATTTCATGTCCTTTTACACATACAGCCTTGATATTTCACACATGGACACGTCCAACCAAGACATTTCACTTTTGAACATGACCTTGAACCTTGACCTTGGAGTTTGACCTACTTTTAAAACAACTTTAATCTGGCCTATATCTCATGTCTAATTTCACCTACAGCCTTGATATTTCACACATAGACACCTCTTACCAAGACCTTTCACATTTGACCATGACCTTGAACCTTGCAACATTGACTTTGGAGTTTGACCTACTTTTAAAAAAATTAAACTAGGCATATATCTCATGTCCTATTACACCTACAGCCTTGATATTTCACACATGGGCACCTACAAACAAGCCCTTTCACATTTGATCTTGACCTTGGACCTTGTGACCTTGGTATTTGACATACTTTTAAAAAACTTTAACCTGACCTATATTTCATATCCTTTTACATATACAGCCTTGATATTTCACACATGGACACCTCATACCAAGACCTTTCATATTTGACCATGACCTTGGACTTTGTGGCCACGACCTTGGACTTTGACCTACATCAAATGTAAGCCCTTGAGGGGGCATATTTGTTTTAGAAACTTGTCTTGTTTTGTTTATACTTGATCGATTTTAATTAAGAGACGGTGGGCAGACGTCATTAGATGGACGTGTTGGACTTTTAAAGTCAGCTGATAAAAAGTTATTGAAGATAACCAACATTGTGGTTGAACTTCAATAACTTTTTCATCAGTTGATTTAAAAAAAACCCAATCACACCCAGCTTATTTCTGGCATTTTCCCACTTTATCTGCTCCAAGCCAAATTAAAATTGGTCAAGTATTAACAAAAAGGTTGATGATTTTCTTTAGTTCTGAGTCACGTGATTATCCAACGTGGTCATTGCGTAGTTGGTAACACGTCCGACTCTCGATCGTGAAATCCTAGTTTGGCATCTTGGCGAATATCCTTAACAGCGTCTCTCTCCAACCAATTCGAGTAGATTTATTGCGGTTATGCATCGTTTTCAACTGCTTTTGTCATATCACGGCGGTTGGGAAACTTACTATAGGTTCCTGATATTTCTCGCACCAGTACTACCGCAATATCCAAACCGAGCCTCCAGCTACAGTCTACTGGGCTCTCTCACATAGACGATTCACGTACATTGGTGAGAGACACTGTTGTCAAATGTTAGAATGGACACTGGCCGAGACCGGGTTCGACCGGGTTCGACATTTTCATTGTGAAGAATTTTTGAATTTTTACGATTTTTTGGTGGAAAATATTGTAGGAAATGAAGAAATTGTTTGTCACGAGCAATATCTACATTTTCCACTATGTTTTCCAAAAAAAGTTATCTTGTGGTGATTTAAATAAAAGGTGAAAAGTGTTTCGGAATGGATTAAAGGCAAATATAAGCACCTTTTCCAATTTAAAAGCTGCTACGGATAGCAGGACATGAGAACTGGAAAATGTGAATTCATATTATACGAAAGGCAAAAAAAAGGATAATCGTCAGTACTATTTCCATATTTTTCTTCAATACCTTTCCAAGCTATTTCTACCATGACCTTCAAACCATGTCCTTTTATTGAAAGGACAGGGTCCCCCATTACCCACCCCCATCGTCTGCGCAAATTATGTAACAGTCGTATAGCTTTAAATAAATGACATTGCAGAGCATCTTCAACTAATAGCTAGTTGCTCTGCCAGTTCATTTGTTGTAAGACATATTTGGGTTTTTTTCTGTCCAAGTGAAAAGGTATATTTTTGTTGACTTTTTGATAGGACATTCCATTAACACATGACCCTTACGTATAACTCGGATATAGATCATGCGCGGATCAAGATATTTTCCCAAGAGGGGCTGTGTTTTCGCGGGGATGGGTCGGTTGTGATTGCATCGGGGATCCTAAAAATTACTTTGATAAGCTTCTTTTACAAATTCGATGGGGAGGGGGGTTGATTGGGCGGACCCAAAGTTTTCAAAGGAACAAAAAGTCGGTATAATTATCTTGTCCAAGTTTCCAAATATGTTTTTATCTGCCAGTCTGTAGTTGTTGACAAAGGCTACTATTCAGAAATTGTGCGAAAAATGTCAATGCATTCAAAACCTCGTTACTGCAGCTTGTTTAAAGCTGCAGTTACGAGATTTTTGTTGAAAAGCAGCAAGATTATCTTTGTCGTTGCAAACCGATGCTTGTTAAACTCTTTCCTGCAAAAGACTGGTTTTGACGTCACAGAGCATAATGGATAAAGTAAAGGCTTAAGAAAACATTCAACAAAAGAAGAAAACGCTGATAGCCAACATTAATTTGATCTTGTCGCAATATTTTGTGTTCTATATTATGCACGAGCTAGTTTTTAAGGTAAGACCTGGGTAATGGGCTATGTGACCAGTTATGGAACGAAATCTATATGGTGCGAATAGACGATTTCAAGGGAAGTAATTTTCTTGACTTTTGTTGGGTTTTTTGCCTACTTTTCATACAATTTAGAAACATTTCCACAAAATATGTTTAGAATGTTTCCCCGGAAATGTGAGAAAGCTCAATTATTTCCGTTGTTACGAAAACGGGCGATAATGCATCTAACGGTACTTTAAAAATGCTCGGACTTACGAACGTCACGGAATAAGTCGAAATGTAACGATTATACCGGAAGTGCATTACTCAGGTCTTACGTTAAAACACCCGTTTTTTTCGTCTGAAGCAGTCTCAAAACATAAACATTCCATTTGTGCCATTTGGGAAAGACTTACTTAATGAGAAACAACAAATCACCACATAAAAGTTCGCTTTCATTATTTCAAATGAGATTTAACCCATTACCAGACGACAAAATTTTGGACTGTTCCAATTTGAAAGGTTTTGCAGACGACAATACCAAGTTGATGAAATTTTAAAAAAAAATCCACTTTGGGTAAGAAAACATTGTGGAAAATGAAGAAATTGCTTGTGACAAGCAATTTCTTCATTTTCCACAACGTTTTCTAAGGCCTTTATTTTGAGGGGTGAGTCAAAAAGAGTCACTGTGTGGTAATGGGTTAACACCGCGTTAAACAGTTTTGCAGAACTTTATATTCCGGTTGTGATATAATCCTGCAAATATCAAACTGATCTTTCTAACACCATTCCGACCATAGACTGTTTTTGAGGAGCAGAAATCGGACCAATATAAACGGACAATCAATCTGAAATGCCAAGAATAGTTTGAAACGACAAACACATTAACCCATTCGCTTTTGTTGACACTTTTTTGCCCTTCAAGATAAATGTTTAAGAAAAAGTTGCGGAAAATGAGAAAATTGCTAGTCACAAGCAATTGCTTCATTTTACCTCAGCCTTTTCAATCCTAAATATCGTAAAATTTTAAATTTTCACCAATTTAATGTTCTAAGCATATTATTTCGATTTGGTGGAATTTGTTCAAAGCTATGTTATGGGGGAATGGATTAACCCTTTCCCAAACAAGACCTGGTTTTGTCGTCTCTAATTGAAATGGCTTTGGAAAACATTGAGACAAAAGAAGAAACTGCTGATAACCAACAGTTTCTCCTTTTGTCTCAATATTTTCTATTCCATATTTTACACAAATTCTATCTTTAATAACTTCCATTTTGTCATTGTGACAGTTTTTGAAGTGGATCACCCTAGAATTTTGTCGTTTGGGAAAGGGTTAACAGATATTTTCTGAACAAGTTATGTTTTGGCATTTCTTACAAAATGTGGCATTTGTGTTCCATGACGTCCCTATATGAAAAAAGTGTAAATGTATATAGGTCCAGTCCAGCAACATTAACCCGGGACATCTGCATATGTAAAGACCACACTTCGGCAATGTTTTGTTTAGACGCTCAACTAACGGACTTTGCCCACGAAAATTAAGTTGTCCCGGGTTAATGATGGTGGACTATACCGTCCGTTTTTTCGAAGCAATGCTGGTACCAATATATTTTGGTCGAAAAAACAACAGACAACAAGGGATTTTGAAAGCAGCTTTTCTTACATTCTAATTATAGGCCTACCCTTTCCAAAAACAAGAATTGGTTTGATGTTCTAAGTATACCTCACGATCAATGACCTGGCAGAGCAGCCCATGCAAATCGAATCAGGTGCTCTGCCAGGTCATTTATCGTGAGGTATAGAATGTCGGAAATCAGAAATATCTCATTTTATATCAATATATTCTCTGCAATGTAAAACACACCTATGATCTGCTTTTGAATTATACTAATTTGTCGTCTGCAACTCCTTTCAAATTGACGCATCCCAATACATTTTCGTTTGGGAAAGGGTTAACTTTATCCAATAGAAACCATGACCAAGCCGCACAAACGGACATTATTTTCCCAGTCTACTCTTGTTCTCCGAACGGAAAAATAATAGGCTACACGAAATTCAAAGGTGACGCAGACGATTAAATGAGCGTTTTACGGAAGGAAAGTTTATTTTCTGTCAATGATTGTCTTTGGAACGTCTAAAAAGAGTTTGTTGTGAAAGGACTAATGCATTCGCCAAGTCATGTCTAGATTTGTAATTTATTATCATCTTTTCACGGGTTTATCTCTAAAGTAATCAACCGGTCTTGTTTACACTGTGGGGTACGTTCTGCAAATTTTGATTACCACATTTAAGGAAGAAAATAACACTTTCAACATCAGTCAGAGTTTATTACTTTAATTATTCCCTTCTGCCTCAACGATATTCACGGGTATTCGCCAAATTCACTTACAAAATCATTGGCCATAAATGCCATCACAAATGACAAATCCTATACAAATAATTTGTTAGTTTTATAGGCCTAAACCACGTGATTTTGTGGCAAAATCAATTCTTTAGAATTAGTATTGTAATAATTGAGATACTAAACACCTTGTCCAATTTCGCCTGCAAATTCGTCGTCATCATTGCGTCATAACGGCGAATCTGCACGAAGTGTTTGGTATCTAATGGTGGGCGCTAGCATGAAAGAAATCGAGCAAAAAAGGTTGTATTGAAAAATTTAGACCACTTTGCATATAGCTTGCATGTGTCTGACACAAATAGATTTAATTAGAGAGGGTTAACGGTGCCGTTTTATTATTAAGCTAATAAAATTTGTATCAAATTCATCATTTGTTATGGAATTTTCCAGCAAACGGCTAGATATAGAGAATAGATGGTTCATGTCTTGGATGGGTCAAGTTTATTTGGCAAGGCGGAGGAATATTTATCTTGTGAGCCGAAGGCGAACATGATAAATTCCTCAGCCGAGCCAAATAAACTTGACCCATCCAAGACATGAAACATCTATTCTATTTATCCTGTTACAACCTTAAAACGGTTTAGAATTACAGAAACATATTCATAATCCATTGAAATCAATGGACCAATGGATTATTATTTTTTTAAAGCGATGTCACCCTTTCAAAATGTTTGAATGCGCACACGTTTGGTGAGCGTCAGAAAGTAATCCGCGTGGAAAATTTCCTTTCCCATCAACATTTTATAATTTTACCGAAGTAAAAACAAGCAAGTTATATTTCAATTTTCAAATATAATAACCATGCAGTGTAAATTCAAATAGCAAAGAACTAGAAAATGACGCGAGTCGACGACTGTGTCTTGACCTGACCGTTGTCACACTGGTATGAGTTAACGTGCCTGACACCGTACACAACGTAGTGGGACCGGAACCGTAACGTGGATGGGACCGCGAAAAACATGGCGGGCAGCGACTGATTAGCGAGTGTGAGTACATAAACATGATTTTTCCAAATGTTATCGTCCACAAAGACATTGCCCATGTGCCTTACGGAGTGTCTCATATGTTGATATATAAATCTGTTAATTGGTTTGACGAACATTTGCTGGATGTTGAAGTTATGGTTAAAAAAGTCACGTGCGTGGTGTTGGTTTCGAAGAGTTTGGGTGTAAATTGGATATAAAATACTCCATAATAGCAATAAACATGGCTATCTGGATGAAAGATAGAACATTTAAGTTAGTTTTCAGAACATATTTTACATATAATAAAAATACCAACAATACCGACAAATAAGGGCCGATAAGGCACAATTGCTATTACAACGAACCCTGTTAACGATTGGTATACAACGATAATGGTAACAACACAGATCCTTTATTTGAGTGTTCTCCGTATATTTGAAAAAAGTCTATGTCGTTCTCTATTTATTTTCAAATTCTAAATTTTTCTCTATTCAGTACCTGAAAATGTCTGTCAGTTCAGGTTTTGTATGTGCCCAGAGTACTCAACCCCACCCTTTTCGAGTTGATGTTATCTTCAAATCATGTCCACCGATCAGCAATGGCATAACCCCTACTTATACCAATTCCCCAAGCTATCAATGTTCTCAACGCCCTTAAAGCCGCTATAGCTGTCACGATTGAAGTTTTTCTGTTACCGAGTTCTTATTACCTGATGATATGAACAAAGCTTATTCCAACTGCATAAAACCAATACAACCAGTGAAAGAATGGTACATTGGTACATTTTCCCTTTCTTGCAATGTATGTCAGTATGTCATGCTTACAATGTCAAGGGCGAGTCGGAATTATCCGAGTCCTGAGCGGTTAAAAGCGAGCGTCTACGGAATCTATTTTTAAATCGAGTGGAATGACGTCAGAGAATAATCAGTAAAAATTTTTAAATGTGAGATGTCTCTTTAAAAGGGACCCTTTGGGAAGTGTGTAGCAACCCTAAACAGTCTTCGAGGAAAGCACAGACTGATCAGGATCGAAACTGTTGACACTAAGTTGATACTCTGGATTTACATGTTTTTTTCCTATCACACTACATATCAGGCCCGTAGGAAGCAATTTAATAGGGGGGGGCTAAAGCCCTTGTCCTGAATATTGGGGGGGGGGGGGGCTAATTTGGATTTTCCCAACATTTCAGTGTAAAATTAACAAAATTTGGCATTTTTGGCCAACTTCCCCCACGCCGCCAGCCCCCCCCCCCTGTTCCTACGGGCCTGCATATTATTACGGATATCGTTGGCGCTTGCTAAATGTGATCTGTCTCTCGAAATATGGTCTGCTGTTGACTACATACATGTAGAAGCACGCTTTTAGCATGACGTGTCAAGCAGAATCTAACTGACCCTTTCCCAATTGTAACCTTGTTTTGATGTCATCATTAGAAGGGATTGAGAACACATTGGGGTAATTGGAAAAAAATCTTGATAACAAGCAATTCCCCCAGTTTCTTAGATATTTTCTCAGTTTTATTTAATTCAACAAATCCACTTAACGTGCATAGTTTGTCGTATTTAAAACTCTCAAAATAGAATATCAAACTTATTGCCGTTTGGGAAAGAGTGAGGCATGACTATAAAAATAACTGGTTAACCCTTTCCCATCAAGACCTGCTTTGGACTTCCGTTTTGCAAAAACACAGGAAACATTGAGACAAAAGAAAGGAATGCTAATTGTTAGCAGTCTCTCCTATTACCTAAATATTTTCTATGTCATATCGTAAATAATTCACATTTCCAATGTCATTGGATATGCAGTCTTCAAACGATTTCAATTGAGAATAGTTTTATTTTTTTGTCATTTTGGGAAAGAGTTGAACAAATATTTGTAACCAGACACGTGCTGAAATCCCATGAAAATCGGAATGTTACAAAATTTTTACCCGTCGCACTAAAGAGGAACCTTCTGCAAAGTATAAAAGTATAGACAATATCCAGCCTGTGAGGACTGCGCAGACTGACAAGATTCGAGACTCATGACTCGTAGGTAATTTTCTGGGCCTTGAATAATTTCTCTATCTTACTACTAGTATGTGTTCATTTTCTAAATGCGACATCTAGTTTAAGTCTGATAAGTATGAGTTGTTTCTCAAAATTTTGTTTTATGAACTTCCCGTAAGGTTCCGTTTAGCGTGACGTGTCACTTTTATTAGATACCTTTGTATCACATGATCACCCGACTATAAACGAATATTTACGGGTTTTGCAGGTACCCGAAATATATGATATATAAATCTTTATATAGACACAATTGTAAACACCCAGCAAACTTTTCAGCGCCGTGGAAAGTTAGAATGTCAATATACATGCGCTTATTGTGGGTAAACAGCGCATGGTTACTCGCTTGAAATACAATCTTTCTGCATCTTTTTGCTCATACTTTAATACTGTAAACCCTTTTGTGACAAATTGGCAGGCTTTTTGACAGCTATAGCGGTTTTAACTTGATCACATATGATGAAAAATATATTTTTTTTCATATTCCAGATAAACATGTACTTCTACAGTCACGATGGGAAAACGTAAATATGCATCTGAAAGTGTAAGGATAATACTTGATTACATTTAAGTAAGCATACTTGTTTTAAAGCGATTTTAAAAATGGCATAAAAAAGTTTTTCTACAATGCATAAAAAGGGGACGGACTCATTATCGTTGTAGTGAAAATGGCACCGGAGATCGTTGTAATAGAAAATTGTCATGCCGTTCATATTTTAGCAGATTATGATTAGATTGACTATTTATTCATTATTGCGTGTCCAGGGGATAAGGTCTTTGCAAATGACAACGTGCTTTTCATCTATTTTGAAAGCATTTATGACCAATCTCGAGAGTTTTTGTCTGAAATCAATGGCATGGGCCAAACTTTTTTCAGTTAAACGTGAAAACGGAATAACTTTCAGATTAACAACTTGCACAGAGACATCAACAAGTATGTCTCACACTCCGTAAGACCAGTTTCCTCAAAAAATAGACGTGATGAACTTAGTTAGCTATGTTTTAATGACCCTACTCACTAGTGTTGCAATGTCACTTTCCGCCATGTTTTTCGCGGTCCCATCCACGTTACGGTTCCGGTCCCACTACGTTGTGTACGGTGTCAGGCACGTTAACTCATACCAGTGTGGTTGTGTGTGGATTGGGATTGGAAGGATCCGTATCGGTTTTTAACAAAAACAGATTCAACGTTTAAATTAAAACTCGAAAAGGTCAAACTGTAACAAGAACATGAAGCGCCTACCACAAATGACTCAGTTCACTATTCGTCCCAACTTTAATTTCCTCAGTCCTGGATTTAGCTGTAAAATCTAACGTGTTTTGCACTTTCTCCGATATCGTCAATTTTTAGACAGTCTCCAACGAAGCAAGCTTGTGTTGTGCGTGGTAATGAAGACATTATTTCAAAATAACAATAGCCTGACGTGTAAAAACAGGTACTACGGATGTTTTGAAATACGAGAACAAACCACAAATCTCTCCCCCTCATGTAAATCCAACCCATTCCTTGTTTTTTCCTGCACTGTCCTGTTGAAAACAAACATCGCTTCGATTCCCAGACAACAACGAGTGTGTATTACGTCATCCAAACTTTAATCTACGTCATCGATTTCTAAGATTTAGGTCAATATTCCAGGGGCGGATGCTGTTAGTGGGGCATTTAGTCCATTGTTTAGACAAGGGAAAGGAAGTTTCTTTTGTGTTTTTTATTTCTCGTTTTCTGTAGAACACTTGCCTCGGATTACGAGTAAACTTAAAGGGGCTCATTCTATGTTTTTATGCTTCCGAACTGTTCGGGAACTCATAATTTGTGCATGGAAAAACAATTAGCAATGCATAAAAACCTCAATCTCGGCGAAAAACATCTTTCCTTTGCTATATATCAATCCTTTACAAGCGTGTTTACACATTCTGTTTTTACTTCAAAACAAGACAAGGTCAAGGTCAACGAGACACACCTCCGCGATATTAACACACCGTACAACCGGCTGTGTCGATGACTGTGACCTTATTTGCGAGGAATACGTGAAAAGGTTTATTTTGTACAAGCACTGAACATTTATACGCGTATTTATCAACTATAGAATACCAAAGATCCTTTCGTTTATTTATAAAAGTAAATTCATTCGACCTACCATGCACATGACATCAGATGCCGAACCTATCTTCGCTGACTTTCTACGCAGCCGGTTGTACTGTGTGTTAAATCTCGCTGAGCACAGATGACGTATCTCTGACGTAATTGATTTTTGAAGGTTGGGCATATGTAGTCGTTACAAAACAAAAACAAGGACGACCAGCATATTATTAATTGACTTGGATTTTAATACTTAATAAAGATCGACGAGTGGTAACAATGGACATAAATGATCTACCCCTTCAGGTTGGTAATTTCATACGTTATTTCTGGTTTGTAATTATTGTGCCATTTTCATTTTCGACAGCCTAGCTCGTCCCCCTTTAAAGTTAGCATTTTTGTAAGTTCGGTGTAAGAATATTGATTAAATACGCAGAATTATTTGATTGGGATGGTTTTTGCTATTCAAAACAGGAGACTTTGCGAACAATTTGTGTAAGTTTTGTCATAAAAACGGGGATTTCGAGATCGACCCTGCCCAACCTAGAATTAAAAGTAGTTTCGGCAGATCACGTGATCATGTAGCATAATAAAGCTTGTCACGTGATCAGGGGGTATGATAAAACTAAGTTTATCTTACCCCCTGTTATCGGGCAGAATATTTAGCTAGTGACAGGATAAAATAAAATCTCACAGACCGCTCGAGAAAAGGCGAGATTGGCATTGAAAAATTACTTACGAAAATTGTTTAGTTGTATTGATTATCACGGTGGATAATCACGTGATACAATATTTCCAGAAAATCTTCGATAATTTTGTTAATATGCGACCGATTTGAATTCAGTTTGAAGCAGAGAACGTTGACAGACGTCACATATTTGATGGACGTGGTTGATTTTTGAAAAAAAATCAACTGATAAAAAAGTTATTTAAGATAAATCAAAATGTTGGTTTATCTTCAATAACTTTTTTATCAGTTGATTTTTCAAAAACCCAATACGTCCAGCTTATTCCTGGCATTTTCCCACCTTCTCTATATCAAACCGTGTTCAAATTGGTCAAGTATTGACAAAGTTATTGAAGATTATTGGAAATTGTAAGTCACGTGATTATACACCGTGATAATTGGTATATGCTCTCGTTCCATCGCCCATCGTTTAGCCTACTACATTTTACTACGTAACGATCAACCTCTGTCATTACGAAGGTTTATAGGACCCTTTTCTTGGCTCATTTATGTTTTGCGTAACATCACAAAAGCACAAATAAATAAGTCCTTCAATGGGTTACAGCAAGTTTGTCCATTTTATAAAACATTCTGTCAATGGTATTCAGCAGCTAACTTCATTTATCTGTAATGATACAAATTACAAATTTATGTTATTATTTTGTTTCTAATTTCTACATTCTGCTTCTTTCCCAAAAGGGCAATCTTTTAGACCAGTGAAATCTCATTTCATACAAAACAAGTCATACTGGATTCTGTGCTGTTCAAATATGTAGGCTATATGTATAATAAGGCCCTTCACATTTGATGATAAATCAGTATTCAGTTATTGAACATTGACAAAACTTAATATATATCAAAATCGTAAGTAAAGGAGAGGAAAAATTTACAGCCAACCAAATTCAGTCCCTGGACTTTTGCACAACTCACTGAAAATCTTTTCCCAATCGTCTGGCATTTTTATGGCTTTTCAATTATTTGTTTAAGATCTGATAAGCCCACCACACTGTAATTAGAGATATCATGTTTCAGGCAGTCTGCTGGACAATACAAATACACACTCAAACTCTCATGGAGTTAAATATAAATTCTCACTTGTATGGAGGGGAATATCCGCCAATTCTTCTTCTTCTAAATTACATCGATATTGTGCTAAATTAATAGTTTTATTCGATCTTTTATAAGTGCATTCTTCCTAGTGCTAAATGCGTACTTCATATTTACAATTTTTTCGGTCAAACGTAAGAAAAGTGGCATCAAATTTGTAAGTAAACGCTAAGCAGTAAGGATTTGTACACAGGTAACAAGAATATCTCAAAAGGCATTAGTACGAATGTAAAATGCATTAGCATGAATTTAATAAGAATTCATATTCATATAACTGCGGGGAACCAATATCTTCGGTCGTTTCCGTAAGTTATATCTGCGAGTGACGTCACATTTAACATATTTTTTCTCGTACTTTTTTAAATTTCTGAAGTTAATCTAAGCAAAATATTGAAGATGCGCATATATATTATTTAAAACAAATACGTTTAAGAATATTATTTCTTCAATTTAACTAAATATTAACTTTGTAAATTATCATTTATAGTTTTTATGTAGTACAAAGATATTAGAAAAATTGATAAGACAAAATATATATATAGACTCATTTGATTCTCCCGCTGATTGATGGTGTTCTTATAGTACAGTTATTTTCAGTCAACAAAACATGACTTTCTGTTATAGCAAAAGCTTACAACCATGATATATGATGCAGGCATGCGTTCATAATTCCAGTGGTATAACCTATGAGGCGAAGCGGCAAAATGATGGAGCTGATCGCAGGGAATCGAAACATACCCTAATATGCCTAATTAGACCGAATGTGGCTTGGGCAACAGCATTGCCGAAATTCAAATGGGTGTGGTCATAGAAGTCAGGGATTTATGGCATCAGGCACTCTGAGATCTGGAGCAAGATTTTTCCCAAGAAGATTAGTGCTCTAAGAAATCTTGGCATCAGCTTCAGTGATGGTTTAAATAAAATCAAGCCATTTGAAGCATACTCTCGGTTTTTTCAGCTTCGTTGATGCTTCTACATTGTCCAATTTATCACGAAATCCAGAACTTAGTCATCGCCATTTGCAAGTCAACATTAAATACTAGTAATCAATATTTTGTTAATAGTTGGTCAATTTCAATTTGGTTTAAAGCAGAGAGGGTTGAAAAATGCTTGGAATAAGCTGAACGTGATTGATTTTTGAAAAAATCAACTAATAAAAAGTTATTGAAGATCAACCAACATTTTGGTTTACCTTCAATAACATTTTTTCTTATGCTTTTTTGAAAAATCCACTAGTTAGGGCTTCGTTCATCTTATGCGTGACGTTTGTGCACCTTTTGTGCTACAAACCGAGTTCAAATCGATCACGTATTGAAATAACAAAATTATTGAAGGTTTTCTGATATTGTTGTGTCGTGTGGTTACTAGTATCCACCGTGTCTTGAAATAACGAGAAACCCCCTCATATAGCATCAAAAGCGCAATGGTTAGCGTACTCGGCTTGTAACCCGGGGGACTCGAGTTCAAGCCGTCCTCGGGGATTTGTCTTTTGACAAAAACACTTTATTGTCTCAGTCTGCCCTGTTGTATTGAGTGGGTAGCAGTGAGGTAAAACTTATTGACCCTGATCTTCTCATCCACACGTAAAAATGAATGTACCGAGAAACAGGAGTCTATTTACTGTAGCTTAGCTAGTGTTGTCCCGAAAGCAAGCATGGAAAATGCATGTATAAACGAACGAACGAAGGAAGCAATGGTTTGTATTTCTATTGTACTTGGGATAGTAAGAGACTGTTTGGAAAAGGATGAAAATGTGATATTGAAATGAATGATGGATCAGCACAACACTGGTTACCAGCATACTAACAAACCATGTCTTTACGTCTCTTCCCAAACATTTTCTATAACATACTCATTAATTTTCATTTAATATTGTAGTCTAGAGAATGTATTCTGCTTTTCCAAAATGTGTTTGTATGCGTTTTCTTTATCATAGGCCTACCATCAGGACTAAAACTTTTTTGAGAAAAGGGTTAACCGACTAAAGATCTCGAAGCCTAGCTAAAAATATGAGAGTTCAAGCTCCATACCAATGATGGGTTTCAAAATAAGCAATAATTTCAAGGACAAGCTGGCATTGGAGTACCATCTTAGTTAACTATGATAATTATCCAACGTATTACCAAGTCGTGCAGGCTGGTATAGGCCTAGGCCTAATCACCACAGGGAATCGAATGAAACAATATTTTCGATAATTTTCAATAATTCTGTCAATATAATTATGACCAAAAAAAATGACCTGAAGCAGAGAATGCGGGAAACGCCAGGCATTTGCTGAATTCGTGAAAAATCAGCTGATAAAAATGGGGGCCTAGACGACTAAACAAAACTTTTTTTTTCATTAAATTTACCACAATAGATTTAATCTAAATCTTAACGTTTGTCTACCTTCTCTGCTTAATATAATGTCCAATTCGGTCAGTATTTTAAAACAGAACTAGAGTAGATCTTATTTTTTTTTTTTTTGAAGATTTTCTGTAGGCCTAATTGTTGTGTCACGTGATTCTCGACCGTGATATGCATGTTGTTACTAGTCTACCATCACATACATACCCGCACCTGTGCAATATCGTGTAGGCTTTTACAAAGTCACATCTCGACAAGAAAAGAAACCTTTGTAAAGAGCATAAATTATTCTTCTGTTCCCTCGCCATTTCAAAAATCATTTTTTAATAAGTAAGGGATAGTCATTGAAATTACTTCCCTTTATATCCCTTATTAAAACACTGAGCAATATAGCTTTTACTCATTTTTTTATAGGATAAATAATCAAATTTCCGTATTTTTTATGCAAAAAAATATCGTTTATATAAGTATAACTACTTTAAGTGCTTCTGAGTGATTTAAAATGTTTGAATTTAAAATAAATTTTTAGACTTTTATATAAACAACTTTTCGCCCTACGGCTGTAGCTGTAGTCAATCATAACGTACTTCCCTACCACCCTAAATTGAATCGAGCCCTGGGCGGCCGATGTAGAAAAAAAAGAAGCTGACAAACTAATGAAATCTTGAAAGAATTTGTAAATTGGAACCATCTAACCCCGGTTTATCATATGCTAGAAGAACGCACCAGGCTATATAGATTTTGAAGCCCATGGCTAGACTAGCATCACCAGGATTCAAGCTCCACACCCGTAGTTGCTTTCAAAATAATTTTAAACGATAACCTTAGATATCGTCGTTGAAAATGCAAAACCTCGTATCTCGTTTCGGAAAAATTTAAAGGGGAGACAAAAAAGTTAAATAACTTTTCCCAAACTGAAATGTTTTACTTGGAATTTGGACACATTGTTCATAAATGATTTGTCATTAATACTGATCAGTAAAAGTATCTGAAAACCTGCAAGAATTGTCTTTGACTGGGCACACAAGTTTGTACTTTGAAAATTGCAACAATCGACATACGAGGTTTTGCATTTACACCGACGATATGCTAATTATTCTATATATAACGAAGACATGCAGGCTGGTATTATGTGGTATATACGCGGTAGGGAATAACGTGACACATTTTTAATGTTTTTCAATAATTATGTCAATATTATGACATATTAGGCAAAAAATATCTGAAGCAGAGAAGGCGGGGTTTGCTAAATACAAAGGATCTTAAAAATCAGTCGATGAAAAAGCTATTGACGACCAATCAAAATGTTAGTTTATCGTCAATAACATTTTTGTCAGCTGGATTTTATAAAATCTACCATGGATATCTCAACCTTGGCTAGTGTCTACCTTCTTTGCTTCAAATCGTTTTTGAATTGGTCAGTATTAACAGAAATATTGAAGATTTTCTGTATTTGTTGTGTCGCGTGATACGGATCGTGTTTTACCATAAGATACATACCCTCCAGGCCCGTATTGGGTGGGCTGAAGTCCATGTGACTGAATATTTGGGGGATAAATAGGATTTTCCCTAAATTTTCAGTGTGAAATAAGGAAAATTCGGAATTTTTGGCCAACATTGGGGATGGGGGGGGGGGGGGGAATTAAGCCCCCTAGCCCCCTGTTCCTTCGGGCCTGCCCTCATCTGCACAATGTCATGTGGACTATCACAAAGTCACAACTCCATGGTAGGGTTTTTTTTCCAGCGGGTCCAGGACAAAATGATGGCTTTAAATGTGTTGAATATGTAATGATCTACTAACGTTATATAGACAAGATTTGATTATCGGCCAATGCCAGGTGTGTGTGTGTGTGGGGGGGGTCCAATTATTCGCGTATTTTCCTTCTTTCCTTTCATTCTCTGAACGTTTTGTTACCCTTTCCAGGCCCGTAGGAAGCAATTTCATATGGGGGGGGGGCTAAAGCCCTTGTCCTGAATATTGGGGGGCTAATTTGGATTTTCCCAAAATTTTCAGGATAAAATTAAGAAAATTCGACATTTTTGGCCAACATTGGGGGGCTTAGCCCCCTCCCCCCAGCCCTCCCCCCTGTTCCTACGGGCCTGCTTTCCCTTAAGATTGGCCGATCTGATTGTTCTTGCAGACGACGAAATTGGTGGTATTAAATTAATTACTTGTATCCAAATAAGTAGGGAAAATATTCAGACAAAAGTTGAAATTACGTGAGGGTTAAACCAATTTGTGAGATCAAAACCAAATACCGTTCGGAAAGGGTTGATTGCATTTATAACACGGGTGGTAAACTTTGGAACGACCTCCAAAAAGAGGTAGTGAATTTCTGTTCCCATAGCACATCCGGGAACTCGCGAGGTCGGTCCAATGGCTAAAAACGTGTAAACAAATGTAGGTGTCGGTGGTTCTTTTGATTGTTTTCGAGGTTTCTAGCGAAAAATGGATAATTATGGCAATGCTATGTCGTGTAAAAATGACTTCTCGACGCATACGGCCCAAAACTGCGGTCGAAACCGAAGTAATTTCCGCTGGATCGTTTTTAAAAGTTCGAACATGATATTTCTTTTTCACAACAGTTTGTCAACAACTGTCACCTTTTTGTATAATTTATGGTTTTCCGCGAAGAATACAGCCCCGGTGCGTTCGTCCTGGGGAAACGAGTACTCTGTATCACATATCATGTTAAAAACGGCAACGAGGTGCATTATTTAAGAAAATGATTGAGAAAATTCCAGTAGAGGTCGTTCCAATAAGGTAGAGCTTGTTCAAATTTGAATGAGATCGTTCCCAGTGCTCTCCTATTTTATACAATGAAATAATACCTGTGATATCAGACCAGCCAAACTAAGACAAAAATTAATGATGGCGTTTGAAATATCAGAATTATCGTCATATCAGAGGCGTCGTTTTGTCTTGTGTGGTGACTTTGTTTTACATGAAAGTCTGTTTCTGATGTTTCTTAAACTCTACGCATGGATCTCTTGAAATGCACTTTTAGCTCACCTAAGCACGAAGTGCTCGAGGTGCGCTATTGTGGTCACTTTTTGTCAGTCGTCCATCCGTCTGTCTGTCTGTCTGTCTGTCTGTCTACACTCTAGCATCCGCAAGCTTTATAAGCCAATCTTAAACAAACTTGGTCAAAATAATGATGGTCGTAAGTTCTTGGACGAGTTCGATTATGAGCCTAATCGAACCTGAATGTACTACATGTGATCTGCCTTTGAATGTCAAAAAGGATGTTTTTGACTTTGTTTACACTTTAGCATCTACAAATATTTATCAATCAACACAAAACTTGGACAGAATATTGTTGAACATAAGATCTTGTATGGGTAAACTTTTCAGTCTGATTAGAATGATACATCTTGAGTTATCTGCCCTCGAATTTGACAAAATTGCGATTTTCGACTTTACTTTCACTCTTCAGCATTCACAGTTTCTTCCGATCAAAATTATATCCAAAGAAATAAGATCTTAAGAGAATAAGATAAGAAAATTTAAGCCTAATCAGAATGCATCTTGAGTTATCTGCTTTTGATTTTGACAAAATTGCCATTTTGGATTTTGTTTTCACTAGTCAAGCCACTACAAATATTTTTCAATTAAGAAAAAAAACTTGGACTGAATAATTATTGTTGACCATAGGATCTTGCATAGGTATAACTTTCATCCTGATAAGAATGATGCATCTTGAGTTATCTGCCCTCGAATCTGACGAAACTGCAATTTTCGACTTTACTTTCACTCTTCAGCATTCACTATTTCTTCGAACTCATCCAAGAACTTACGTGACCATCCTTATTTTGACCAAGTTTGTTTAAGATTGGCTTATAAAGCTGGCGAATGCTAGAGTGTAGACGGACAGACAGACAGACGGATGGACGACTGACAAAAAGTGACCACAATAGCGCACCTCGAGCACTTCGTGTAAAACAAAGTCACCACACAAGACAAAACGATGCCTCTGATATGACGATAATTCTGATATTTCAAACGCCATCATTATTTTTTGTCTTAGTTTGGCTGGTCTGATATCACAGGTATTATTTCATTGTATAACACAGGAGAGCACCGGGAACGATCTCATTTAAATTTGAACAAGCTCTACCTTACTGGAACGACCTCTACTGGAATTTTCTTTATCATTTTCTTAAATAATGCGCCCGTTGCCGTTTTTAACAGGATATGTAATACAGAGTACTCGTTTCCCCAGGACGAACGTACCGGGGCTGTATTCTTTGCGGAAAACCACAAATTATGCAAAAAGGTGACAGTTGTTGACAAACTGTTGTGAAAAAGCAATATCGTGTTCGAACTTTTAAAAACGATCCAGCGGAAATTACTTCGGTTTCGACCGCAGTTTTGGGCCGTATGCGTCGAGAAGTCATTTTTACACGACATAGCATTGCCATAATTGCCCATTTTTCGTTAGAAACCTCGAAAACAATCAAAAGAACCACCGACACCTACCTTTGTTTACACGTTTTTAGCCATTGGACCGACCTCGCGAGTTCCCGGATGTGCTATGGGAACAGAAATTCACTACCTCTTTTTGGAGGTCGTTCCAAAGTTTACCACCCGTGTATAAGTGATGATATAAAATGTAGGCATAGGATGTTGTATCAGATTACGCTATCAGCAAAAAGTTTATATATATAAATTAAAAAATATTTTTTTCAATTTCACACGTTTTTAACCGGACAGAAACAATTCAACTAGATATACATAAAATAAATAATAGTCATTGCATGGAATGCCTAAGCTCACAGTGATTTGATTATTTATCCCATAAAACGAGTAGATGTTATATTTTTTATAAAAGAGATATAAAGGGAAGTAACATTTCCATGTTTTGTCCCTATCCCCAATTGAACCCAAGACCACATTCTTACGGAAAATCCCGAAGTTAATGATATGTGTAATGGAGTTATCTTCCTTCATTAGTAATTTGCGCTGAAAGGAAACCAGCGAAAATATTACTAATGATGGCAGATAACTCGTTCTTTTAAATGCAACTTACTTAGTGTCTGTTTAGTACTTACTACTGCATACTTCAAATATTTTAATTTCACATTTCTAGTGCATACTTAGTAATTAATACTGCTTACTTACGATTTTGATTACACTTTTCTTACGTATGACGTCAAGAATTGGAAGTATGAAGAACCCATTTGGAAGTATGAAGTATGCATTTGGCACTGGGGCGAATGCACTTGCAGAAAACAGAATGTAGCATAATACTAATGTAATATAGCAGTAAGAAGAATTGGCGGATATTCCCCTCCATACACTTGGCGTATGGGCTCTGGAGATGTTATTTGCAATATTTTATATGTATTAGCCCACATGTTTGAGTGAAGGTCCTGCCATTTGACGAAAAGATTCCCTAATAACAAATGCAAAGCATATCCAATTCATTTTAATCCTTTCCAAAATGACAAAATATGAAGGTCCTCCAATTTTAAATCTGCAGATGACAAAATGAATGATTTTGAAGATAGGATTTGTGTATAATAGGCTATAGCTCAGAAAATATTGAGGTCAATGAAGAAATTTCTGGTTATCAACATCGTCTTCTTTTGCCTCAATGTTTTCTGATTCTCAAGCCTTTTCTTTTCTGTTAGTGACATCAAAACCAGGTCATTTTTGGGAATGGTTTTAGACCTTTATACAATTTCATTTTTTGAGAAATGAAAGATCTGTTGTTCCCCTGAAAGAGGAAAGATTGAAATGACAATTCTTTATCTATCAATCCCTGTATTATGAATATTGTACAATATTCTACATAATGAGCCTGTGTATCACAAATGATATTTGAGATTGGATTTGGAAAAAGGTCATTTGGTTATTTTATCAACTAGTGCAGAAATAGAAATTTATATGGACCTATGCTGATAACTAAAATTTGCTATTATCATGTCACTGTTTAATTATTCGGGAACATAGTAGATGTTGATCAAATTGCATGTTGCAGGTTGCATCAAATTGCATGTTGATCTTGATGCATGTTGAAATTAAATACCTTATGATTGATAAGGTTGTTAAGGCCAGGATTTTCGCATGAAATAGTACAGAAAAGTTAGAGGCAAAAGGAGAAAACGTTATATTCTTCTACAAAGGACACCAAAATCACATTTTGTTTTGGAAAAGATTAAGGACCAACAGAAATTAGAAACTTATTGCAATGAATTGGTTGATTTATTTGTGTTTTACGTCGTTTTCAACTGTTATGGGCATATTGCGACAGCTTGAATACCTAACCATGGATTTCTGGTGTTTCTCTCACAAATACTTCTACAATATCCAAACCAAGCTTTCAGCTGCTCTCTCACATAGATGATTTTCACCCATTGGTGAGAGACAAATGCCTTGTCAAATGTCAGAATGGATACTGGCCGAGCCGAGGTTCGAACAGGATTGAGAGACTCCGACGTTACCGACTGAGCTATCGGGGCTCGGCATATTGCAATGAAAGTTTTTTTCTACTTTTCCCTCATCGTTTTTACCTAATCAAACTTAACTAGAACTGTCGCAAAGCAGACAAATACCACCACCCCCACTGTAACGCCTTGTCACTGAAAAGGTGCTATAGGTAAAAAAGTTCTTTAGTTGGAGCACAGTTTTAAAAAAAGTCTAATTGTGACTTTGACCTTTGTGATCCAAAAACAATAGGGCACATCCGTTGGTCATGGGCAACAACTGTATACAGTTTCATGATCCTAGGTAAATGGGTTATTGACTTAGAGCACGGAAACAACTTTTTAACAAACTCTGATTTTGACCTTGACCTTTGTGACCCAAATTTTCATGATCATAAGTCAACCGATTCTTGACTTAGAGCATGGTAATGGATTTTTTAACAGAACAAAAACAATAGCACACCTCTTTGGGTCATTGGCAACAACTGTGTAAAGATCCACAATCCTAGGTCAACCGGTTCTCGAGTTAGAGCACAGAAACGAAAATGTCTAATGACGGACAGATGGGCGGACGGATGGGCAGACAGGCTGGTTAAACCAATATATCAACTCTACTTCGTAGGTGGCGGGTATAATGATCTTTATCAGTCTTCAACTTATTAATTTATTTTGTTGTCTGCAACCCCATTCATTTGCTTTGATATAAATTGTGGAGGAATTGTAATCAAAACTCCTTTAACCCTTTCCCAAACAAGAACTGGTTTAAACGTCCATGATAAAAAATACTTGAGAAAACATTAAGACAAAAGGCAAAACTGCTGATAACCATCAGTTTCTCCTTTTACCTCAATATTTTCTGTGCAGTATCTTCCGCAAATTTTATTGTTTTCTACATCTTTTTTTTCAACAAAGATTCATAGAAAAGAGAAATGTTAGAGAAAATGTGCACAATGTCCCTAGAAATGGTTAACACTTTCCCAAATGGCACAAAATTAAAGGTACCCCAAAATAAGACTGTAACCACTTCTGCCGACGACAAAAAAGATTTATATACTGACAGACTTTAAAAACGCATCACTTATTTTTCAAAATAGTTTCGTAGTTAAAGTCAATAGGATCGAATTTGTACTTCTGATATATATTTCAACCAATAAGACACGATATCCAATAAAAATTATTGCAGCCAGTTACCATGTTATTTCGCACGACGTCAACGTGCACGTTACGATAACGTTTACGTTATTACGCCTTAGGTGACCAACTGGATTTTTTGTTTTCATATTCCATATCCAAATGGTCAGGAGTTATTTTTATTTCTCAATCAAATTGATTAAGCAAAAAATGAATTCAAGAGACCAAAGTTCGTTGAGTGCACACAAATTTTTGAATTATTCTAAGCGGGTGCTTGTCAACGAGAACGGGCGAGAGGTTTAAATGAAAACCAATCGACGAATTTTCACTTTCATTAATGTAGCCAATCTACAGGGATTGCTGCTGAGCATCAGCGTCCTTATCAACCGTTTAAAACGAGCTTAAGTCAAGATAATAACATACGTCAATTACATAATTGGATTACAACAATGTTTTCAACTGCAATTGTAATACATAAATGTTGCTACTGACAAACTCGTGCCAGAACAGTGAATTAACGAATGAGATATTGTTGTTTTCGCTACTGGCGACTATGCCCGTGACAGATACTTACAGAAAGTAATCATCAGATCAGGGTGCGTTGGGACAAGACATGATGAACAACGGACGCCAAAACTTTTGAATACTCTCATGCAATATATGGTAGATAATTCAAGCCCAAAAGACTAAAGATTTTGTCTCAACTCAAGGGTCAACGAGGTCACGATTGTGGAACGTTTTTCATACTCAGAGCGGAATTACCTGTTATTAAATTGAGAAAACTGTCAAATTCCTCACACCAGCAGCCGATTGTATAAAAGTTGGTTAAGTTAACTTCTGGTTAGTGCCTAACCAGCGGTTAAATCCTAACCAGTTTGGTTAACTAACCAAAATGGTTAACCGCTTGTATAAAGCGATTTAACCAGGTGGTTAAGTTCGCTAAGTCTGGTTAAGTTAACTATAATATTTTAACCATTTGAACGGTCAGCCTTCTAGTCTAAATTCCATTACTTTTTTCCCGTCATGCACTGTTCTCTATGGAGGGGAATATCCGCCAATTCTTCTTACTGCTAAATTACATTGGTATTGTGCTACATTCTATTTTCTGCAATTGCATTCGCCCTAGTGCCAAATGCGTACTTCATACTTCCAAATGGGTACTTCATACTTCCAATTCTTGACGGTCATACGTAAGAAAAGTGTAATCAAAATCGTAAGTAAGCAGTATTAATTACTAAGTATGCACTAGAAATGTGAAATTAAAATATTTGAAGTATGCAGTAGTAAGTACTAAACAGACACTAAGCAAGTTGCATTTATAAGAACGAGTTATCTGCCATCATTAGTAATATATTCGCTGGCTCCCTTTTAGCGCAAAATTACTAATGAAGGTAGATCACTCCACTACACATATCATTCACTTCGGGATTTTCCGTAAGAGTGTGGTCTTGGGTTCAATTGGGGGATAGGGATAAAACATGGAAATGTTACTTCCCTTTATATCTCTTTACAAAAAATATAACTAATAAATATATAATAATTATAAATATAGATAAATAATCAAATCACTGTAAGCTTATGCCTTTCTTGCAATGACTATTATTTCTTTTATGCATATCTAGTTGAAATGCTTCTGTCCGGTTAAAAACGTTTGTAATTAAAAAGATATTTTTTAACTTATATATATAGAAAAAAATTTTTGTCGATAGCGCGATATGTTACACCATCCCATGCCTACAATTCGGATCTTCACAAATAATATAAATGCAATCAACCCTTCCCGAACGGTATTTGGATTTGTTCACGCAAGTGAGTTTAACTCTCACATAATTTCAACTTTTGCCTGAATATTTTACCTACTAATATGGATACAGGTCATTACTTTATTACCACCAATTTTGTCGTCTGCAAGAACAATCAGATCGGCCAATCTTAAGGGAAAGCGTAACAGAACGTTCAGAAAATGAAAGGAAAGAAGGAAAATACGCGAATAATTAGACCCCTGGCATTGGCCGATAATCAAATCTTGACTATATAACGTTAGTATAACGTTAAATATTCAACACATTTAAAGCCATCATTTTGGCCTGGACTCCCTGAAAAATCCTGGAGGGTTTGGACCCCCCCCCCCCTCCTTGGAAAAAATTCTGGATCCGCCCTTGCATACTAGCATAGTGATTAACGTATTGCTTGTCTTACTCTTACGGGAATCTTATAGACTTGAGGAATCATCGTGACAAAATGATGACATTATTATCCCTTCAACCATTTCAAATTGCCTTAATTGACTTGGTTGTCCATAATGTCCGATAATGCAAGTTTGATCTCGTGTTTATTTATACCCATAGATAAAAAAGAGTAAAAATATAAAGTATTAGGCCTACATACTTGTAACTGAGGACATTACTCATGTAGCCTATCATATCAGATGTATTGTTTGTACCACAGAAGGGAAAAATACGCGTACATAATATCAATGCTAGTAAGTGTCATTATCCGATCATGTAGGCATATCTTCTGCAGAAAAAATTTAGAAGAAAAAAACATGCGGATGAAAAGAATATAATTATACTAAGCAAAACAATTGAAGGATATTAAAATTCTACCGCTATTTTAGAAACGTTGATTAAATATTATAATAAAAACTTAATGCTTTTTATTATAACATACATTCGTTCTCATATTTTATGCTGCCATATTGAGTTATGCTTCACTGGCCATGCCAAAATGGGACAATTTACAACACGGGGGTCAACTACCAAACTTTTCGTGTTATTTACGTGCCGTTTTTCACATAAATGCGTACTCTGAGTTGCTTCATTGAGGAAATTAAAACGTACTTGCCTAAAATCAATTCATTAAAAAGGATTGAACGTTAATGGCTGACAGATCTGCAGCGCTGGTAGGCCGTTAGTCAATTGAACGTATGGGAACGTCAGGTTGACGTCGCTGGTAGATTTTGAATTTTGCAAAGTGTATTCAGTCGATCACACAAACGGTATCACTGGGCAGTCGTAATTATGAAACGGCGTGCCAGGGGACGTAAGTAAACGACGTCTTAGGCTGATGACAGTTACATTCTCAAGAACTCGTTACGTTCTAGGAATCCAAAGCTCTCCAAAATTACTCCACAGTCACAGATGTGTGAGTGATAAACCTTCGAATTCCGTCTGTGATAAACGGATTAAATAATCATGGGCATTAACACCAGTAGGCCGTTGACAGCTAACGCTTTGACATGACGACACTGACGCATCGACCAGAACCCATTTCAGACGGAACCAGCAGCACCGGGGTACAGTGCTCATCACCAACCAAAGTTGGTTTCGGCGTCGCATGTTGACAGCAGAATTCGTGTTTTTCTCGATATAAGAACGAGAGATAACACGAATACAATAAACCCACATGTGACGCATACGGTGACGTGAGTGTTATGGAGTTGACGGGAATCTTACGTTATCTAGAGACAAACATTTTCGTGCTAACTGACACTGACCGACCAACATTTACATTAACCACGTGATTGACTCACATCCTGTAACTTTTAGAAAGGAAAATGGAGATGAACACGTGTTCATTAACGCCAACGTAAACTTATTCGGTGTCGTAATTGTAAAGCACCATCTTAAACAGATTTGGTTTCAATCCAAGAACTTGCCATCCTGCTCACAGAACCTTTAACCAATCGAGCATGATTGAAACACGTTGGGTAGACGTCTACGTCACCGACAACAACAACCGACCAACTCGGCTTATTCCAACATGGACGTATTCGGAAATGGAAAACTGTACCGCAATATGTGGTAATTCAATCTGCGATGAAATTGCGAGGTACTTGGAAGGCTTGAGTAGACTTCCAGGGTAAAAATATCCGTTATTCAGGACGTGTTACTTTTCGGCTGTAGGGTACCAGCGTTTAACCGGATATTGTAGGGAAACCGGAAACGATTGCTCTGCTATATGTTTTTGATTTTCAAGATAAGAAATTGATATGAAGTTATTTGTAGATCTTTGTTCGAATATATGCCTTTGTAAATTTTTACAAATAGTGCAATTTGAATATCCTTCAATTGTTTTGCTTAGTATATAAGGCGGTTTACAAAAGTTTCTCCTTGTGTGGAGTTGTGACATTGTGATAGTCCACATGACATTGTGCAGATGAGGGCAGGCCCGAAGGAACAGGGGGCTAGGGGGCTTAGCCCAGCCCCCCCATCCCCAATGTTGGCCAAAAATTCCAAATTTTCCTTATTTCATACTGAAAGTTTAGGGAATATCCTATTTAGTCCCCAAATATTCAGTCACACGGTCTTCAGCCCACCCAATACGGACATGGATGATATGTATTTTATGGTAAAAACACGGCCCGTATCACGCGACACAACAAATACAGAAAATCTTCCATATTTTTGTTAATACTGACCAATTTCAAAACGATTTGAACCAAAGAGGGTAGACACTAGCCAAGGTTTAGATATGCATGGTAGATTTTTTATAAAATCCAGCTTACAAAATGTTATTGACGACCAACTAAATTTTTGATTGGTCGTCAATAACTTTTTCATCGACTGATTTTTAAGATCCTTTGTATTTAGCAACCCCCGCCTTCTCTGCTTCTGATCTTTTTTGCCTAATAGGTCATGATATTGACATAATTATTGGAAAACATTGAAAATGTGTCACGTTATTCCCTACCGCGTATATACCAGCCTGCATGTCTTCGTTATACATTGAATAATTAGCATATCTAAGGTTATCGTTCAAAATTATTAATTATTTTGAGAGCACTCTCGGGTACAGAGCTTGAATCCTGGTGATGCTAGCCTAGCCATATAGGCTTCAAAATCTATATAGCCTGGTGCGTTCTTCTAGCATACATGCAAGACTAAACCGGGGTTAGATGGTTCCAAATTACTAAGTCTTTCAAGAGTTTTCATTAGTTTGACTGATTCTTTTAGTTTATTTTTTCTACAGCAGCCGCCCGGGGAAGAGGCTCGATTCAATTTAGGTTGGTAGGGAAGAATAATTATTATGATTGGCTTCAGCCACAGCCGGAGGGCGAAAAGTTTTTTATATAAAAGTCTAAAAATTTATTTTAAATTCAAACATTTTAGATCACTCAGAAGCACTTAAAGTACATATACTTATATAAACGGTATATTCTTGCATAAAAACATACGACTATTTGAATATTTTTCCTATAAAATGAGTAAAAGCTATATTTCTCAATTTTTTTTTTAATAAGACATATAAAGGGAAGTAATTTTAATGACTATCCCTTATTGAAAAAAATGATTTTTGAAATGGCTAGGGAACAGAATAAAATGCTTTTAACAAAGTTTTCTTTTCTTGTCGAGATGTGACTTTGTAAAAGCCTACACCATAATGCTCAGGTGAGGGAAGATCTAGTCTATGTCTTTGATGGTAATAACAACATGCATATCACGATCGAGAATCACGTGACATAACACTTAGGCCTACAGAAAATCTTCAATAGTTCTGTTTTAAAATACTGACCAAATCGAAAATTATTTTAGGCAGAGAAGGTAGACAAACGTTAAGATTTAGATAACATCTAGTGTGGTAGATTTTATGAAAAAAATAGTTTTGGTTGGTCGTCAAAAACATTTTATCAGCTGATTTTTCAAGATCCTTCATATGAATCAGCAAATCCCTTTGTTGTTTCCCGCATTCTCTGCTTCAGGTCATTTTTTTCGAATTGGCCATATTTATCTTGACAGAATTATTAAAAATCATCGAAAATATTGTGCCAGTCGATTCCCTGTCGTGATTTGGCCTAGACCTACATCAGCCAACACGACTTGGTAATTCGTTAGATAATTATCATATTTAAGCTGGTCCCTCAATTATTTCAATATCACATTTGAAATCATCCTTTTCCAAACAGTCTCTTACTAGATCTATCCCAAGTACAAAAAGAATACAAACTATCGCTTCGTTCGTTAGTTTGATTTATACAGGCATTTTCCATGTTTGCTTTCTGGACAACACTAGAGCTTTAAGGTAGTGTAAATAGACTCCTGTTTCTCGGTACATTCTTATTTACGTGTGGATGAGAAGTGGAGGGGCACTCACTGCTACCCACTCAATACAACTGGGTAGACTGAGACAATAAAGTGTTTTGTCAAAAGACAAATCCCCGAGGACGGCTTGAAGTCGAGTCCCCCGGTTACAAGCCGAGTTCTCTAACCATTGCGCTATCGAGGCTGTATGGGGGGGGAGAAGAAACTTCCGTTAACCAGGAGTTTCTCGTTATTTCAAGACACGGTGGATACTAGTAATCACGTGACACAACAATATCACAAAACCTTCAATAATTTTGTTATTTCAATACGTGATTGATTTGAATTCGGTTTGTAGCACAAAAGGTGCACAGTCGTCACGCATAAGATGAACGTAAGCCTAGTGGATTTTTCCAAAAATCAACAGAAAAAAAGTTATTGTAGGTAAACCAAAATTTTGGTTGGTCTTCAATAACTTTTTATCAGTTGATTGTTCAAAAATCAATCACATTCAGCTTATTCCTAGCATTTTTCAACCATTCCTGCTTTTTAAAACCAAATTGAGATTGACAAACTATTAACAAAAATATTGATTATTTTAAGTTGACTTGCAAGTGAAGATGACTTTTGCTTGAAATAAGTTCTGGATTTCGTGATAAATTGGACAATGTAGAAGCGTCAACGAAGCTGAAACACCGAGATTATGCTTCAAATGGTTTGATTTTATTGAAACCATCACTGAAGCTGATGCCAAGATTTCATAGAGCACTAATCTGCAGGGGAAAAATCTTGCTCCAGATCTCAGAGTGTCTGATGCCATAAATCCCTGGCTTCTAAGACCACACCCCTGTGAATTTCGGCAATGCTGTGGCCCAGGCCACAATCGGTTTAATTAGGCATATTAGGGTATGTTTCGATTCACTGCGATCAGCTCAATCATTTTGCTGCTTTTCCTCGTAGGTTTTACCAATGGAAGGACGTCATATGAAGGGAAATAGATCTATTAGCTTTGTAGTTAATCATGTGAATATGAGCATTTTTATGAACGAATGTCAGCATCTTATAACATGGTTGTAAGCATTTGCTATAACAGAAAGTCATGTTTTGTTGACGGTATATAACTGTACTTTTAGGTCACCATCAATCAGCAGGTGATTCAAACGAGTCTATATATTTTGTCTTATCAACATTTCTAACATTTTTGCAAATTACATAAAAACTATAAATGACAATTTAAAAAGTTATAATTTAGTAGAATTTAATAAAAAATATTCTGAAACGTATTTGTTTAAATAATATATGTGCGTATCTTAAATGTTTTGCCTAGATTAACTTCAGAATTAAATAAAAATACGAGAAAGAAATATGTTAAATGTGACGTCACTGGCAGGGCTAACTTACGGAAACAACCGAAGATATTGGTTCCCCGCAGTTATATGAATATGAATTCTTACTAAATTCATGCTAATGCATTTCACATTCGTACTAATGCCTTTTGAGATCTTCTTGGTACCTGTGTACAAATACTTACTGCTTAGTGCATACTTACAAATTTGATGTCACTTTTCTTACTTTTGACCGACAAAAATTGGAAGTATGAAGTACGCATTTAGCACTAGGACGAATGCATTTGTAAAAAGTCGAATAAAACCATAAATTTAGTACAATACTAATGTAATTTAGCAGTAAGAAGAATTGGCGGATATTCCCCTCCATAGTTCTCACCAGTTCCGATTCCTGCCTTTTTCGCACAAATTGTCAACTTATTTGCACCATCCGACGATGAAAACTTACTAGGAGAGGAATTCGCGATAAACGTTTAAGAATATCTTACCAAATAGCAAAACAAAATCGCGTCATTGAGATTGTAAATTTATGTAAGCTGAATTGAATACAGGATTTTAAAAATGAAAAAGGGCTTAAAATATTCAAGCGATCTACGCTATTTCTCAGTTTTCCAGGTCTTGCCTTTTGTTTAGTTTACGAGATTCTGCATATCGACAGGCCTACCCAATGTTATATATTCTGTTAACCGTCTTTTCTTTTCCAACTGTGATTTATGCAGATAAATATAATCTGTACACGTTGTATGCAAATGTGTATTGACGAGTCTGTTCTATTTTTAGATTCTCGGCATAGCGGTAATGACGAGTATCAGCCACTTTTCTCTCGAAGTTAATTCCGCTTTTTCATTTAGAACAAAGGTGCAATAGTGTTGGTAGATCTTTAAGAAATTTTCCTCTACCACAATATTTTCTTTTCTGACCGCAAGTTAGATCTAGATAAAGTCTTTTCCAAACAATCCCTCGTTTTATGATCTCTCCATTCATCATTGAGGAAAATTATGCAAAATTAATGCTGATAACCAAGGGCGGATCCAGGATTTTTTCAAGGGGGGGGGGGGGGGTCAAAGCCCAAATGATGGCATAAAATGTGTTAAATATGTAAAGCTGTATAGTCAAAATTCAATTTTCAGTCAGTTCCGGGGGAGGGGGGGGGGGGGGGGCTCATGACCCCCTGATCCCACCCCTAGACCCGCCCTAGATAACCAGCATTTTCTTTGATTCCCGCAATATTTACAAATATTGAAGATGATCGAGACAAACCTTCCAAATTTTTGTATGCATTTAATTGTACCACTATATGATGCAGTGCTGATTCAAATTCAATAGATCTCTTTAAAAGTAGATCTTAGATTCTAACGTTTTACACTTTTCCAAACAATATCTGGTTTTGATCCCAAGTATATATATGCTTGAAACCTTTACCAAATGGCAAAATTTTAGACTGACTCAAATTCAAAGTTACTTTCCCAAAAAAGCCTGAAGACATGGCTTGATATCACTATTTGAAAAGGCTCGAGAAAACATTGAGACAAATGATGAAACTGCTGAAACGAAGCTGTTTCTCATTTTGCGTCAGCACTTTCTGTACTATATCACACACAAATTGGGTTGGATTTTTATTAACACCCATTTTGCTGTCTGGTGCAGCTTTCAGATTGGTACAGTCTAAATCTGTTGCTTGGGAAAGGGTTAACTTAATGCTTTCTAAGCCTTTGTCTAGTGGGGACGTCAAAACCAGGTCTAGTTTGAGAAACATTTCTGATACATTTGCCTGTATCCTTTAACTCTAACCCCAAAAGGCAAGAATTTGGAGCTTCTGAACTTCTGTAGACGCAAATTTGAATTGGTAAAGATAGGACTTTTGTACATTCAAGCTCGGAAAATATTGAGACAACAAGGGTAAATACTGTTTATCAGAATTTTCTTCTTTTGTCTCAAAGTTTTCCAAAGATTTTGTTATTCGGTGTGTAAAAGGCATAGGCCTAATTGATTGGGGAAACTGTCAAACCCTTTCCAAAATGACAGGTACAAAGTGCCAGACTGATCCAAATTTAAAGAAGTTGATTGGTTGATTTAGGTTTAAATCAGTTTTCAACTGCTATGGTCACATCATGGCAGCTAGAGCACCTAACCATGGATTCCTGTCATTTCTCATACCAACTCTACCACAACATCCTTACTAAGCCCCAGCTCCCCACATAGGTTATCGATATCAAACCATGGGTGGGAGATAATTTTTGTCTGAAAGGACATTTACTGCCACCGGGGATCGAACACAGGACCTCACGAGTTAGAGTCTGATGCGCTTCCAACTGCGCCATGACTTTCAGAAGTTGCAGAAGACAAAATTAATTTTAACAATACAAAGGTAGAAAACATAGAAAGGAAAGGGAGAAAGTGGTAGTCATCCATAGTTCTGCCTTTTCTTCAAAGCTTCCATTTATAATATGGGTAGTAAAGAAGTTTATTCTCTGGAAATGATTTCAGAAAGTGTGGCAAATGCTTTTCATCTATGACACAGAACTAGTTTAATCATATTTAAAATTTTACAAAGAAACAAGATATATAATTAATTTCTATTGATATTTTTTATTGTTCAGCTTCTCACACAAATTACTTTGAATAACATTTAACGTTTTGCACAATTTTTTCCAATTGAAGCAGTGTTTATCTATTTCATTATTCATATTTTTCTGAAAGGCTTATTCCATTCTAAATGGCTTTTTATGGCGGTCCAAATTCAGAGAAATCTGCAGACGACAGAATTTGTGTTAACAATAGGACTACAAAATGATATAGTTCTAATTTGTTTACATCAGAGCTAAGAAAACATTGTGGCAAAAGAAGCAAATTCTGGTTACCAGCATTTTCTTCTTTTGTCTAAATGTTTTCCCAAGCCTTTTCTATTAAGGACATTAAAACCAGGTCTTCTTGTGGAAAGGATTAAAGATTTTAAAATAGCATAATTGAAATTTACTTTCATCATACCAATGATTTGAATATAAAAATTTCTAATTCATTTGTAATATTAAATTTCAATTAGCATGAAAAGGTTGTAACTGCCTATAATGATTATAGGCAGTTACAACCATTTTGTGCTCAGTCATCAAATTGTTCCGCTCTTGTTTCTTTCACCTCTTCTAGCTCGCCCCACTTGCAGTAAGTCACGAAATGTTTGATCTTCTCATCAATATCACTCTGTTCAGTCTTTCAGTTTTTTATCCACTATTTTCTGTTAGTGTTTTCAGCATTCTGTTACCCCATTTCTGAACTTTCACACCTGAAAGAAGAAAGAATGATCACTAAAAATTGGGGAAAATTGCTACATATTTGTAAAACTGATAAGTAATTGCTCAGTCACAATCAATTTAAACAAAATTTATGTCTCTAAAAGAGTCCAAGTATGTAAAGTATGCTACATAATGTATGTAGCCTACATGCAAAAAAAAACCCTGATAATCAGTGGCGGATCCATTGGCAGTTCAGGGGAATTAAAACGAACCCCCCTCTTTAGCCTGATTTATTCTATAAAATTTACATGTAGAAATTCAGTCAAAATTGTGCAACACTTATACTAGGAAAACGGCAAGGCATAACATTTTTTTTAAATTTAATTCTAATGTCTGTATGCCAATACTAGACACTGATACTGACTGTATACCAATATTTCATTATTTTGGGAGTGTCTAACACCTTATTTGTAACTTATGCTAGATTAAAAGCTAAAATTAACAAGAACAGTCACAGAAAAAAATGTCTTACATCCTGTTACCCTGTATAAATGATTTGCAACAGCGATAAATTGTATTTGACTTTCAAGGTTGAAAATATCTCATTCATTTGAGAACATGGATCTAGATCAGCCGGTGCAAACTTAATATGATTAAGATTCATTAATCATGATGTTCTCAAATAGCAGTTCATAAAATAAAGCAAACCACTAGAGGACAGCATAGATCCTGATCAGACTTCACAAAGGCACAGGCTGATCTGGATGCATTTACTGTCTGAATGCTAAAAGGACTCATAAATCACAACCATAGTTCATATGAATAATCCTTTGACATGTGTTATTAGCTCTTACAAGTGCCATTGAAACAGAGGTTTTTGTCTGTTGACAGTAAGTAAATATTAGCTCAATCACCGAGCAAAATATATCCGAGAGGGGGGGGGGGGGGCAAAAACAACATACGAGACAAACACATCATCGATGCAGAATGTTTACACCCATGGGAGCTTCAATTATAAGTCCTCAATTCCATATTTTCCATTCTGAAGTCTGGTTACACGCTTTCCATCGAATTTTAGCTCAGTCAGTCCTATGATTCAATAATGGCAGTCGAGGTGCGAAACTTGGATGGTGCGAAACACTGAACTTGGTCGGTCTTAATATTCACCCCGGGACACCCCGGGACGCCTTATATATGGGAATAGTATCAATTATTGGGCGTTATGTTATGTATTTTTCATATTTTTTTATTGATACCAACATTTTGTATAAATTCTAATCTGACAAATTTATCATAATACAAGGAGATCCGATTTGGGTCACCCCGGGACACCCTGGGACACATCAATATATATCATAGTCATCTTAAATAAGCGATTAAATCATAACGTCCATATATATATCACATCATTTTTGCATGGTTCTCCCTAAAACCAAATCATGTAAATTAAAAAAGACGAGTATATAGATATTTTTGGACCTACGAAACTCTCATAAGTATGATGATTATATCGTCGTTGTAAATGCAAAACCTCGTATGTCGATCTCCGCGATTTTCAAAGTCAAATCTTGTGTGCCTAGTAATGACAATTCTTGCAAGTTGTGGTGTATTTTGACTAAACAGTATTAATGACACATTATTTGTGAACAATGTGTCCAAATTTCAAAGAAATCCTTCCAGTTTGGGAAAAGTTATTACACTGTTTTCCGACCCTTTTGAAAATTTCCGAAAACGAGATACGAGGTTTTGCATTTACAACGACGATATTTTATGATAGATTACCACTTTTAAGAATAACACGTGCCACCCCGGGACACTTCTAATCAGGGACTATATCATTCATGAGAATATAAAAAAAACAATTCTTATTAATAAATTGTGAATTAAGTGCATTAAACTGATATTTTGACACCCCGGGACACCTGACATACGTAGATATAATGATTATAGAGCACCCCGGGACACCTCACATATGTCGATATAATGATTATAGAGCACCCCGGGACACCCCGGGACACTTACATACGTCGATATAATGATTATAGAGCACCCCGGGACACCCCGGGACACTCATATACGTCGATATAATGATTATAAAACAACCCGGGACACCTCACATACGTCGATATAATGATTATAGAACACCCCGGGACACCCCGGGACACTCAGATACGTTGATATAATGATTATAGAGCACCCCGGTACACTTCTTATACGTCGATATAATGATTATAGAACACCCCGGGACACTCACATACGTCGATATAATGATAATAGAGCACCCCGGGACACCTCACATACGTCGATATAATGATTATAGAACACCCCGGGACACCCCGGGACACTTCTTATACGTCGATATAATGATTATAGAACACCCCGGGACACCCCGTGACACTCACATACATCCATATAATGATTATAAAACAACCCGGGACACCTCACATACGTCGATATAATGATTATAGAGCACCCCGGGACACCCCGGGACAATCACATACGTCGATATAATGATTATAGAACACCCCGGGACACTTCACATACGTCGATATAATGATTATAGGGCACCCCGGGACACCTCACATACGTCGATATAATGATTATAGAACACCCCGGGACACTTCACATACGTCGATATAATGATTATATCTAGAGCACCCCGGGACACCCCGTGACACTCACATACGTCGATATAATGATTATAAAACAACCCGGGACACCTCACATACGTCGATATGATTATTATAGAACACCCCGGGACACTTCTTATACGTCGATATAATGATTATAGAACACCCCGGGACACCCCGGGACACTCACATACGTCGATATAATGATTATAGAGCACCCCGGGACACTTCTTATACGTCGATATTATGATTATAGAACACCCCGGGACACTCACATACGTCGATATAATGGTTATAGAGCACCCCGGGACACCTCACATACGTCGATATAATGATTATAGAGCACCCCGGGACACTTCACAAACGTCGATATAATGATTATAGAGCATCGTTTCTTACAAGTATCAGTTCTTAACCAATGACAAATGTCTTCATTAACCCATTTATTTAAAAACCATCGTAATTTCAAGTTCATTTTCGAACATAAGATTAGCTTTATTCATTACGTTTATCTTTTGAACAATTGAAAGAACCTTTTACATGAATCCAGGTTATATTGTATTGGTATTATGTCCTTATATGAGGAGTCCCGGGGTGTCCCGGGGTGTCCGAAATTCATTTAATCATTTATTGCCTTCTATATAAATCCCCGGCGATTTGTGCTACAATGGTCAAACTATACTCAAATATCATTGTCTCTATTAAATAAGAATTGCTGTTTTCTTGAAACAACATGATTTGTTAACTAAAAAATAGCCAATCTTTGATTTGATTTACGTACACGTGTCCCGGGGTGTGTGAATTACTCTAGATTGAACTATTTCCTCCTTCTATTGGTGTCCCGGGGTGCACAAAATACGTTCCTTTGGCTATACATCCTATTTTCTTTAACATTTCAATTGATGATAATGTTAAAATCAATCTTAAATATGATAAATTACCTAAAATATATACGATAAATGATAGAATTTTCTATATACAATGCGTCCCGGGGTGTCCAGAGGTGTCCCGGGGTGCACAAAATACGTTCTTGTGGCTATAATTCCGATTTTTTTTATTATCATAATCAATTATAATGTTGAAATCAATCTTAAATATGATAAATTAATAAAATAATACCCAATAATTGATATAATTCCCATATATAAGGCGTCCCGGGGTGTCCCGGGGTGAATATTAAGACCCGAACTTGGTCCTTCTGCGCTAAATGTCTTGTTTGCACCATTTCTATCACAACAGAACACTTCTATTCACATTTATAACATCTTTCGCCGAATATCAGCCCTGAAATCGTCTTAAATGCTTCCCAAACACATTTTCAATTTTGAAGCGGTAATCCAATATGGCGGCCAAAACAAAAAATAGTCTGGTTAAATCGCTAACCAAGCTACCGGAGGTGGGTTAAATTTAACTAGAATTTGTTGGGTTAAAAAGATAACCAAACTTTTATACAATCGAGTTTAGATGAGTTATCGGAATATTTAACCAAAACGGTGATTTAACCATTTGGTTAGCGCTAACCAGACTTTATACAATCGGGTGCAGATGGCTATATCTCAGTCACTTAATCGAATTTTTGTCTGAAATTTTCAGAAAATATGCGTTTTTAAAGTCAGTCAGTATATAAGGATGTGAAATAAACACGTTGAGCAGATTATATTGAGGTAGAAGTAGACAATTCATTTTCGTTTGCTTCATTTTTTCAAGCTTTTTTTTTTTGAGAGGGATCTCAAAGCCATGTTTTGTTTGGGAATGATTAACAAAATTAAACTAACAATGATAATCATAACGAAATCTTAAAAAATCTAATGGACCATGATCATCGTGTTTGTGTAATTCATGCTTGTTTTTGTATATGTTTCTTGCGAAAATAAGAATATTCTTTTTCGTAATATGTCAACATGAAAAGGAAAATTTTTCCCTGTTTTCAAAATGTGTACATAGTTTCTGGTTTCAGTCCCGCATGCATACTTCTCATGTTACACTAGCCTAAACAAATGGTCAGTGAGGTCAGCATGCCCACTGTTATTGGTATTTTATCACCTATAATGATCTGATTATTGAGATGTGTGACTGATAAGGCAAAGCTACTCGGAGTAGCTGTTTGCTAGCATAAGTCCATAGACTAAATTTTGGAAAATGTATTTCCGCAAAGGCCCCGAGATAAAACGAGATTCGCTGTCACCTTTTCTTCTGACCAATCACCAATAAACGATGAACTGAATTCTGAAAGCGACTAAAACCACAGAACCATGTGCTTGCACATTCTTGCAATGTAAAGTCATGCATAAAGAGATATTTGATTAATTATAAAATAGTGGGAAAACACTTAGACAAAAGAAGAAACTGCTGATAACCAGCAGTTTCTCCTTTTGTCTCAATATTTTCTGTGCCATATTTTACACAAATCATATCTTAAATATTTTGTCTTTTGTGACAGTTTTTGAAATGGATCACCCTTAAATTTGTTCAGTTTCGTTTTTCGTATTTGAACGAGAGTTGTAGTAGAAAATGTAAAAAAATGAATTTACGTTCAACGCAATAAGGAAATAATATTGGATGTGCCTGTAGTAAAATACTCAAAGCTCTTGTTTGCAAAAGGATTGAACCGTTTACAAATTCCTGGTGATAAGCGCCCATGATTTAGGGGTCGATTTCGTGGAAGCCCAAACAGATAACAAGTTTCAAAATTCTGATATCGCGCCTCATTTTCATCTTGTGAATTCTAAAGATGGCACGTAAACTCAATTTTGCATGTATTCAAGCGTTTTGCTTGTTTCTTTTGATCGGTAAGTGAAAAAATCTAAATTTCTTTATAACCCCTTTTGTTTGTTTTAGTTCTTATAGATCTACAGCAGTGTAAAATAAATCATAAAAAACTTAAACATGCCTAGCACCTAATTTCTGATAAAAAAAAAAATAAATAAAGTAACACTTCACTCAAAAGTGGTCATTTGATTTTCACTTAAGGCAGAATACCCGTAATGTGGCCATTTTGATATTCATAAAACATCGGGTTTTTTTCGAGCATCGTCGTTACATATCCGAACATATTCGGACGAGGTCGAAAACATTCGGCGGTGAAAAGTTCCACCGCCGAATGTTTTTGACGTCGCCTGAATAATTTCGACGTGGCGCGAATCTCATTAGGGGTAGATTACCTTAAAAATTGCAACAATCTGATTGCTAAGATAATTATTTCCTTGGAATTGTACGGTTAGCGATATAAGATAACCGGAACTCTTGAAAATTGCAAGCATAATTTAGGCAAGCTTACAGTGCCATTTAAATTTAAATTTCAAAGAGAATTGAATCATTACATTTTTTAGCTCACCTGAGCACAAAGTGCTCAAGGTGAGCTATTGTGGTCACTTTTTGTCCGTCGTCCGTCTGTCCGTCTGTCCGTCTGTCCGTCCGTCCACAATTTAGTGTTAACACTCTAGCATCTACAAATATAAGCCAATCTTGACCAAACCTGGTCAAAACATGTATGACCATAAGATCTCGGATGAGTTCGATTATGGGTCAGATCGAACCAGAAAGTCCAGAGTTATCTGCCCTTGAATGCGAAAAATAGCTAGTTTTGACATTGTTAACACTCTAGTATCTACAATTATTTATCAATCAAAACAAAACTTTGACACACTGTTAGTGACCATAAGATCTCGGATGAGTTTGATTTCCAGTCTGATCGGACCAGAAGGTCTTGAGTTATGTGCCCTTGAAATTGACAAAATTGCCATTTTCGACTGTCTTCGACTTTGTTTACACTCTAACTTCTACAAATACTGACCAATCAAGACAAAACTTTGAGACAATGTTAGGAACCATAAGATCTTGTATGAGTATGATTTTCAGATTGATCGGACCAATAAGTCATGAGTTATACGCCCTTGAATTTGACAAAATTGCCGTTTTCGACTGTTTTTGACTTTGTTTACACTCTAGCATCTACAATTATTGACCAATCAAGACAAAACTTGGTCACAATCTTAGGGACTATAGGATCATGTATGAGTTTGATTTTCAGATTGATCAGATCAAAAGGTCATGAGTTATACGCCCTTGAATTTAACAAAATTCCCGTTTTTGAATGTTTACGACTTTGTTTACACTCTAGAATCTACAATTATTGACCTATTAAGATGAAACTTTGACACAATATTGGTGACCATAATTTCTTCGATGAGCTTGAACTTCAGTTTCGTCAGACAAGAAAGTCATGAGTTATATGCCCTTGAATATGACAAAATTGATGTTTTCGATTGTTTCGGACTTTGTTTACATTTTAGCATCTACAATTGTTGACCAATCAAGAAGAAATTTGGACACAATGTTGCTGAACATAAGATCTTGCACCAGTTTGAATTAGCTTAATTAGAGTAGAATTTGCTGAGTTTGCTGAGCCCTTCAAATTGACAAATTTGCCGTTTTCAACTGTTTTTACTCTAACAACCACAAATAGCGACAAACCGAGACAAAATTTGGACACAATGTTGTTAACCATAAGTTTGTTTTCAGTCTTTAAGTCACAAGTAATAGCGAACAGTTTTCCCGCGTTCGTGTGCTAAAAATATATTTCCGATGGGAATACCCCAACAACGTTTGCCGGGTACCAGTCTAATATTTTGTTTATCGGTCAATGAATCGGACAATTTTTCGTAACCGTGTTAGCAAAAAAATATTATTTTCAAGAGCGATATTAGTCGATCATAGATAATGCAGGCGGAAACTAAAACTACGAAACATTGCGCATATATGCAACATGCAACATTGCTTCCAGATACGGAGACAGACCAGAAATGACAAACGTTTTTTCTTGAGATTCCTCAGCAGCTTAACCAGAAAAAACATCGAAAAGTCTGAAAGTAAAGTAGCTATGATCATGAAACTTCTCTGGTAGATAGATCTCACCAAGGAGAAGTGCAACGTACAAGGAACATAACTCTATCTTGCTTATTTTGTGAGTTAGATTGCCCATTGTTGTAGTGAAAGCCTATGGGGTATCAAATCACATTCAGCGACAAATTCTAGTTTTTTCTATATCAACCCTTTCCCAAACAAGACCGGTTTTGACGTCCCCAACAGAAAATTCTTGGGAAAACATTGAGGCAAAAGAAGAAAATGATGATCGACAAAATCGAAAAGGCATGCACAGCAGACAAAATGGGTGTGAATAACTTCTTTGGATATTGATGATCATCCTTCTTTTGCCTCAATATTTTCTCCGAGATAAAACACTAAAGATATTCACATCTGTTTTGTCGTCTGCAGACTTTTTTTTCAATTTAGCCCAACATGACATTATGTCGTTTTGGAAAGGGTAAGCGAGCACGCACGAGCGGCACAATGAAGTCAGGACATGTCCGTATGTGTAAACATTACTTGTCAACTGCTTATTTCGTATAGTTACCGATCTTAAAAAGTACACGACAGTGCAGCAACCTTCTCAACTCGGAATTAGAATGTTTCTCAACAAATGATTACATCAATCAAGCTCTTAGAATGTTATCTCCGGCAAGTTGAAGGTGGAAAATCTTCGCAAGATTCACAGCCATATTTGTACGATAAGGGATTCCCAATCTATTTTTAGACCAGTGAGGCGTGACAATGACGTATTTGTTCACACGGAAAATCGAAGCCTATTGATTTGAACAAATCTGTGACTCATATCATCTTGGTTCAGGTGAGCGATATAGGACCATCATGGTCCTCTTGTTGTAATATATATTTAGATACATGTACATGTAATGATATTGTTTGTAAACTCATGAAGAACCATTGTTTTCGATATTAATGTTTATCAATATTGTTCAGGTTTGGGCCGATTCTCTGCCAAATTCTCAAACCACCTATCTGTATATAAAAATGACTATTGTGAAACTTGCTTTAAAGGAAATGTGGTCAGAATATTGATCTTGGTAATGGTTTTAAAACAAGAAAAGAAGAAAAAAAAAACAGAAAAAATAAGTACATGTATTATTATATTTAAAGTGACATTTTAGAATTTTTTGTCATAAATTTTACTTTTATTTTTATCTGAAAGAGCATATTTCCTTATGAAAATTCTGAAAATTTCAAGCCAAAACATTGCACCGTTTACGAGAAATTTATATTTTTGTGTTAAAATTGAACAAATTGTTGTGGACAACAGTTCGGATTTATATGCAATTTATCGATTATGTCTCAAATTTAAATGCGTGTTTCTCGCTTATTGGCAACAACTTCAAAAAACTAATTGTATTTATACTCATTAGAATAACCAATCTTGGCATCAAGACATACTTTAAAAAATGAAATTGGAATGAAATGTCCCTTTAACGAATAGCTGCACGAATCGCGGTTTTTATATCGCCACATATACGTATAGATCTATTATTTATAATACAGATGAATTGGCTGCTTAGAAGTTTTGAAAAGTACTAGGTGATTCGTAACTTCCCATGCACATTTACTTTATTGCAAAAGAATATGAATGGAATAGAATAGAATATAGGCCTATTTTAATTGCTCAGATATACCCATTTTAGGTTATAGGCATTTACAGAAATATGTGTTGTAAGCAAGTTTGAATTCTAAGCATTCTTAAACTTGCTTATACCAATCTTTAAACAATTTCGAAATGCTTAAGCGCTGCGTTTTTTAATGTTGGTAACCAGCATTTGCTTCTTTTACTTCCATACTTTCCGATGCCGTCTATATTGGACTCGTCAAACTCAGATCTCGTTAAAGAAAAAAGGTTAGAACGGGAGTTAGCGACTAGATTATTATCCATTTTCCCGACCGTATTTTTGCAGGTTACGCACAGTCATGCAACACATCCGGCTTACTGGGCTGTTTGAATACTTTCCAAAATTCACTGGGCATGTCGAGTGCCAGTGATACTTCATTTCTTACTGGCCTAGGCGCTGCTGAACGTGCTAATCGTCTTTGTCGGTAAGTCAATGATATAATTGCAGATAAGAGAGGACAAAATGCTTTTGAAAAAAATGTTTATCAAACCCTGTTTTGCGGGTACTCAATGGAATCAATTGAGTACATATGATATAGGGTTTGGATTTATTATAACAAGTTTAGTATTCCTTCGTCCCATGTTATCTCTTGCGCTGATATGTGGGCCGTAACGCTAAAAGGGGTCAACTGGGAAGTCTATGAGGAACGGATCGTACTCAAGTGAGATCAACTAGATGTAAAATATTACATGTATATGTTCTGCGCAATGTAGGAATTAATACAATTCTAGAATTGTCCTGCGCAAAGTAAGAATTCTTACTTTGTCCGCCGATTCCGGAATTGTACCGGACAATTCTAGAATTGTGCAGGGCTTGTAAATCGCATATTTGCTTTCCTACTTTGTTCTGTGCGCAAAGTAAGAGTTTTTGACAAAGTAAGAATAATGAATCTGATGCATTTTAGTGAAAACAATAGTTGTTACTATAATAAAATAAATTAATCGTATTTTTGACGTATATTTTTCCCTTCGCTTGGTCTTTGTATCTTGTGGTGTTTTTGTTGTTGCTAAACCTATCTATTTCTTTCATCTACATTGATTATGTATGATATAGCGAATAAAGAAGAAGATGCCGGCGATAAGCATTTTTATGCTCCCCGAAAAAATTTCGGGGGAGCATATAGTCGCCACGCTGTCCGTCCGTGTGTCCGTGTGTCTGTGTGTCCGTGTGTCCGTCCGTCCACAGCCATATCTCAGCAACCCTTGGACCAAATTCAATGAAACTTCACATGTAAACTCCCTGGGTCAATACATAGAGACCTTTTTCTCCGTTTGTAAATTTAAGGCTGCGTCATGGAAAAAGGGGCCTTAGTGTAAAAATTAGTTTTTCTCTTATTTCTCTTCATCTAATGGGCAGAATTTAATGAAATTTTGTGCTCATGTGATAAATATGATGTTCTAGACCATACTCTATAAATAATGTGTGTACAAAAAATCTTTCATGGGAAAAGGGGGCTTAATGTATGATAGTTTTTATTTTGTTACAAACACCTATTCGGGGAGCATAATCCGTCTGTGACGGCTCTTGTTGTCTATTGCCTCAAAGTTCTGACAGGTTATATTTATGTAAGGGACAACTGGAAAATTAAGGCAATGGTCTAAGTATCTAATAATTTAACAATCGTCGGATTAAATTGTGTAACAACGCTATCACAAACTTCTCAATCTTCATACCAGTAGTTTGTCACAGCTTTTATGGTTGACATCAGATAGATCTTGGACTATTATACGGAAGTGTCTACACGTACATTCGTCATTCATTTGATACATTTTACCGCTCAAAACTATTTTATAATATGCTTTCAAATATTTTTCAATTACAAATGCGCATATATTTAATGTAAGTGATAAAATATTCTAACTTTGTACCAACCATTCTTACATAGCGTAGGCAGTAAAAAACGATAATCGATTCTTACTTTGTCCCGATTCTTACTTTGCGCACGACCAATTCTAGAATTGTCCGCGCAATTTAGGAATTCTTAATTCGCCCGACAAAGTAAGAATTCCTACTTTGCGCAGGACAATTCCGGAATTGTACTAATTCTTACTTTGCACAGAACATATATATTTGAAAAATTTGGTGTACTATCTTAGCGTGACGGGTCACGGTTGTATAAATCAGGGCCCCGTTTTACCAACGATCTCATGACCATGTTTCCGAATAAACTGTGTAACAAGACTTATGATTGCAAATCAGATTGGACCAATCAGGTTTGTTGTTACAAGTAATTACGAAAATAAAATCTTATGATAGTTCATAATTAATACGGGCCCTTGGTTCTGTAAAAGGCCCCTTCTAGCATTTGAGACATGATCAGAGAAGGTTCTTTATACGATTTGGCTTTTAAAGATATGACAAGTAGGTAGTCAAATCATTATTTTAACTTTCAATTATTTTCAACCATGTAGTTTATGTAATTATGCGAAAAATTCCATCTTCTTGAAGCGAACCTGACAAGGGGCGAATAAGTAAGCCCTTGGTAGAAAAAGACCTGGTTTTGGCATCCTTGGATAACATGAAACCACAGAAGACAATGTTGCTTATTAGGAATTTTCCTTTTGTCTCCTTCTGTCTCCTTTCTTCTGTGTTGTTATGTGTACAGCATTGATTTACAAGTAACTTATCAGTTATTATGCGGTCTGCATTGGCTTTAAAATTGAAGGTGTTTTTTAACCTATTGTCGTTGTGAAAAGGTCTTCCAGAGTGAAATTTTAATAATATTCTATGATCTTTTAAATGTTCGCAGGAGCTATCAAACATTCAAACCCTGTTTTGACCTGCATTCACAAGGCTGCAACATTGATAGCACTGTTTCAAAAGTATTCTTCTACACCGACGAGATGTACGACTATCTGTGTAATGCTGGTCGTGAAGGTAGTATTATAATTGCAAATAATATTCTCGCAATAAACCCTTTCAGACAATGTTTTTACCACACCATTTGGCCTCGTGAAGCCTAATTAGCACACAACGAGCTTATACTGGCGAACCATTGATACAACTTCATGTTTACTAAGACCTAGCGTCCACTAGGGCACGGACAATACGCCGAATGTATTCGGACAGAAAAAATAACGTTCTGCAGATCTTCCGCAAGTTCCTAATGTCTTCCTAATGTTATCACCAAACCTTCCGCATGATTCGTAGCCTTCCGGACCACTAATTTTGTACGCGTCGAAATTTTGATCGAGAGCAAAATTTCGACGCGGAAATGATTGTCCGTATATCTTCGGCAACATGTCTGCGTTGTCGTAAGGACATCGCCTTGATATCCTGAAGCTTTCGCGATTGACCAGGACTACTTCAGTCACGCGGATAGCAAGCAGACACTCAGTTGATTGCAGAGAATATCCGGGTTAAAGGTACGGAAGGGTTTCGTCACGAGTTCAGGACGATGAGAATGGTTTCGGCATACTCACTGAACTCACGGGGAGTACCCCGAAGATATGCAGAAATAAGATTATTTTATTCCGCATGCCTTCGGCGTCCTAGACGGAGTAGTATCGGGAGGGGGAGTTAACTAGTCCAAGCTTGCGCATGCATCCATTAACCCATTACCACACAATGACTCTTTTTGACTTCCTACAATATAATTGCTTTGGAAAACATTGTGGAAAATGAAGAAATTGCCTGTGAAGTGCTATTTCGTCATTTCCCACAATGTTTTCTATCCAAAAAATGATAAGTTTCATTCACTTGAAATTCTCGTCTGCAACACCTTTCAAATTGGAACAGTTCAACAATTTGCCATCTGGTAATGGGTTAAAAGGATTCTGGATGTCAAAATTTCATGGTAAGATAAAACATAAAGTGAAAGGACCTGTTACATCAGTAAAATCCTCATAACTGCATTGTAGAAAATTATGTTCTCTATTTTTGTTTGCAAGCAAAAGTAACACATCGTCGGGACAAACTCTCCCAACATTGCCAGTCGAATCGATATCTTGAGACAATGCAAGGGCGGATCCAGGAATTTTTTCCGAGGGGGGGTGGGGGGGGGCTCAAATTATGGCTTAAAATGCAATAAATGTGTAACGTTATACTAAATTTATATAGTCAAAATTTTATTTTAGGCCAATGCCAGGGGGGGGGGGGACCGGACCCCACGACCCCCCTCTAGATCCGCCCATACAATGCTATACTACCACACATTAAATTTTATCGTCGATGCCAAATAAAAACAAACAATGATCATCATTAAAGTTTGTAAAAGGTATTTCAGGCGACCACGAATAAATGAATAATTGGAATAGATATTCAACATAGGCCTATGTTTATATAAAAAAATCATAGTACGGAAAAAAGTTACCTCCCTCTCCACGGTCAAATTAATTGTCATATGTTTGTCATTCAATTTGCAGATTACGTCAAGTATTCCGACTGTTGGTACGATTCATCCGTGCAAACAGAAACTGCTGGTTGTCTCGTTAAATATAGACTGACAGGTACTGATGCACAAGCGGTTTGTCCGTAAGTACACACATATGGCGTACCAAATGGGTCAAAAGTCTATTTAAAGCGTGCACGCATAAAATTCATGCGAGCAGTTGAAAATTTATGCGTCGACGCGTAAATATTCAACTGCTCGCGTAAATATACGCGTCGACAAGTGTTTTATCTATTAACCAATCAGATCCTTCATTTCATCCACCAATTTTATAATATAAAGGGAAAGGTTTGTAACCGCCTCGCCCAATGACCAGCCTCGGTTTCACATTTTTTACTACTGCTCGCGTAAAATTACGCGTCGACGCATATTTTTTCAACTGCTCGCGTATATTTTATGCGTGCACGCTCTATATAGACTTTTGACCCATTTAGTACGTCATACACACACATATAATAAATATGACCTGTCACGCTAAAAGGGACCTCCAGGGAAGTCGATAAACTGCATTTTTAGAAATGGATCAAACTAAACTGACTCAAGGACATATGCATCATCGGAAACCCCGCTGTCATAGCTACGCTACATGACCCCTGGGGCGCTTGGCCGGGTAAATTTTGTATTAGCCGCTCCCAAATGCAGCCGTTTCATTGGTTCCATCATCATTTTATGATGGGCGTGTAGACCAATCAAACTGGCCGATACAAATCGCCAACCTCTAAACAGTGATTACGTCAGAGGTACGTAATTTAATCCTGGTTCAGGATATATAACTGCGTAGGAGATTGACAAATCGCTTCGGGTAAGTTGCCAATAAGGAGGATTACTATCGAATAACGTTTGAAAAAAAATGGTGTTTCGAGTTTGAAAGACTTCTAAAAGAAACTCTCTCGATTATATCTTTCTATTTTAAAGTCGTACAAGGTGTCAGCGATCTGTAATTTTTATTTCGGTTTAGCACAAATTACAACTTATCACGAGCACAGCTATCTTGGTTGTAATTGACAACGCATTGAATTATGAGAGCCGTTATGTAATTGGATCTTGCGCTCACGCGTTTTGTATGGATTTTCGGCGGTTAATTCAAAGTTTTCCCGGCCAAGTGCCCCAGGGGTCATGTAGCGTAGCTATGACCGCGGGGTTTCCGAGGATGGGGCATATGCAGCTTTTGAGAAAAGAGCACTAGTATGTAGTAGGATGGAATAAATCTGGACACACAAAATGATCTAAGAGTGAAATTTTCGGTATAGATTTTATCGCTTAATGCCGCAGTATTTTTGTTCAATTATTTTTCTTAAAAAAAAACATCGAACTAAAACTCCTCATTTAACAACATGTAATTACATATGCACATGTACTATATACAACGTAATTATTCTCTGTTTTCCATTACCAAGATACATTAACAACATACTTGGTTGTGGTGGCGACATAGTTTATAACCACTGTGGGAGAGATGCGGCGACCGTGTATTCGACATTCAACGCTTATGTTCAACTCATGGTATACCAGTTGGTTTCGTGTCCAAGCGGTATGTCCAAATAATGTGATTCTTAGCCTTTGATAAACAAGTAACTGTAAAAAATATAATGAGAAAAGAAGAAATTGCTGTTTTGAGCAATTTCGTCTTTTCCTATTATGTTTTATATACAATTATCATACATGCCCACAGGTAGCAATTTTATAGGGGGTTTGGGACTGAAGCCCCTGTCCGGACCAGAGTCCGAACATGAGTTGGGGCTAAATTAGATTTCCCTGTATTTTCAGTGTGAAATAAGGAATTTTTGGCCGACTTTGAGGGGATAAGCACTTTAGCCCCATGTTCATACGGGCCTGTTACATTTGCAATTATGAATGTAGGGGTCTTATGCTGATTTACTTGAAGCCATGACAGGGTCCATACATTGGGCTTGGGAGGTAATTGGAACACGATTCTTAGGCTTTCATGAATAGCCAATATATACACTTTACACATTCGGAAGCTGATGAAGATAGCAAAATGTATGTTTATAAAGACATATTTGTGTACAATACAACAACATAGCAATTTCAATATCAAGGGAAAAGATCGAGTAATTTATGCTCATTATCAGCATTTTGTTCTTTAGTCTCAATATTTTCAAAGGAACCTTATACACCGATAAAGGACATCATTATCATCACATGTCCTGCCGCTTTTTATTAAGCAACAAAATAATGCATTTGTTTTGATGAATAATAATTAACTATTTAACACAAGAGAAGTTTAGATAAAGTTTCTTGAACAGATTTAGTCATTCTGCATTCTGCCGAATAAGCAATCTTAAATCTCGAATTAATCCTGTCTTCTGAATTTCTGCTAATTAACCGGATGATCATAAACGTTTTCAGAAATATTTGTGCGATGGTGATTTTAAAATGGAGAGAAAACTTAAGAAGAAGAAATTTCTGATAATCATCAGTTTCCCCATTTTCATTCAATATTTTCTATGACATAATATACACATTTTGTATTTTATAACATCAACAATCTGAAATTCTAAAACAGGGATATTATTCACCAACCAGTCTAATTGCAAGTTTACCTTAAAATTTCATAACAATCCACCTGATTGGCCGAGATATACGTCTCGTCCAATCAGATGGCTTGTATTGTAATTGGATTTAAGCAGCTAATTTAAAAAGGTTCGAATACGACATCTGAAGTAAAATTATAGCAGTGTAAAAATGTGAGTTTTGTAATTGGTTATGTTGTACTATCATTCACAGTAAAGAGTACCTACGCATCGGCCTCCAACAACCCCTACAAAACTGGGTCAAGGACACCGAATGGTTACACACCAATGACGTCATCAGTTGCAGTTGTTTTGGCGGCAGTTCTGGTAGCTGCGTACGAGTACTTGAACTTCGTGTAATATGAGAGACTAAAAACTCGTAACTTTTGTGTGTGTTTTTATCTTTAGAACTTTACGATGTTTTGATTTCCCACTAACATTAGGCTTGTACCAACCGATATACTAGACAAGAGGGCCATGATGGCCCTGTAACGCTCCAATGGCTTTTAGACTTTACACTCTAAGACTACGGAATTCTTCAAGGAATACAATAGATGTCTAGTTTTTCATCCAATCTAAAAAATCACAGAATCTTATGAAGAACTGTACATTGAACATTTCGGCTAAATTAAAATGAAATCCAATCAGGAATTTTGGAGAAGAACATTTTTGAAGGTTTTTCGAAAATTTAATTCAATTAATTCAATTAAAATTTCAGTTCCGTACGGAATTTATTTCTTTGAAGGAATTTGAAAGAGATTTATGCAAAGAAGATTCCTGTGAAGTATGGTTATAATTGGTACCGTAGATTTGGAGGAGAACGTTTTTTCCAAAATTTAATTCAATTAATTCATTTAAAATTTTAGTTCTACACAGACCTTATTTATTTGAAGGAATTTGGATGAGATGCATGCAAGGAAGATTCCTGTGAAATTTGGTTGAAATTGGTCCAATACTTTTGGAGAAGAAGTCTTTTAAAGGTTTTTCGAAAATTTAATTTATTTATTTAATTAAAATTCAAGTCCCGCATGGAATTTATTCTTTTTTTAAGAAATTTCGGAAAAGGTTCATGCAAAGAAGATTCCTGTGAAGAATAATGAGACAAGAAAATGTAATGAACATGATAGAGAAAACTGGGCAATTGTAAAAAGGCTGGTACAGAGTCATAACCAAACGAATTGAAATACGAAACATATACTATTAAATAAGCATAAAGCTTTATTTTGAAACGGTGGCACACTGTATACTTGTTCCTCTTCAAACTATTTTTTTTCTATTAAAACATACCTTTAATTGTACTTCACAGTTGGATTCAATCAAATTACATTGTCTCATATCATGCAGGGAATATATATAAACTCTATCAAAAATAAATTCAGTATTTTAGTTGCGCTCAACAATACCGCATTTACAGATCATCCAAGCAGTGAATAAGAAGATGGTTTTAAACTTGGTCCCTTTTTGTACTTTTTATAATACCGGAATTAGTTCTTTTTTACATAATGAACGCAACTAAAACACACCAGTAGAGCAACATAATGTATATTTAAACATCATAATTGTTTGTAGTATATATTGTTATATTTCTATATTGTTTGTTGTATGTAAAAGTACAAATAAAGGTTTAAAAAAAAAAAGATTCCTGTGAAGTTTGGTTGAAATTGGTCCAATAGTTTTGGAGAAGAAGACTTTAAAAGATTTTTCGAAATTTAATTTAATTTATTTAATTAAAATTCAAGTCCTGCATGGAATTTTATTTTTCTTTTTAAAGAATTTGGAAGAGGTTTATGTAAAGAAGGTTCCTGTGTAGTTTGGTTGAAATTGGTCCAGTAGTTTCGGAGAAAAGGAATATTTAAAGATTTTTCGAAAATTTATTTTAATTTATTTAATTAAAATTCAAGTTCTGCATAGAATTTATTTTTTTGAAGGCATTAAGAAAAAGTTTATGTAAGGAAGATTCCTGTGTAGTTTGGTTTAAATTGGTCCAATAGTTTTGGAGAAGAAGATTTTTAAAGATTTTTCGAAAATCTAATTTAATTTAATGAATTAAAATTCAAGTTCTGCACGGAATTTATTTTTTGAAGGAATTTGGAAGAGGTTCATACAAGGAAGATTCTTGTGAAGTTTGATTGAAATTGGTTTAGTAGTTTTGGAGAAGAAGATGTTTAAAGAGAAAGTTTACGCACGGACGCACGCACGGACGGACGGACACAGGGCCATGACATAAGCCCCGCTGGCCTTCGGCCAGTGGAGCTAAAAATGACTTATACAAGGATAGGCATAAGACTTGAAATACAATGTAGAAATAATGTGTTGTAGAATGCTCTATTCACTTTTTTGTTGCTCTTTTTCATATAGACTACAATGTTACTCAGATTATCTTTGTATGAGTTGGGATCTGGAAAAAGAGCCTTTAAGGCATTTGAGACCATTTTGGTGCCAAATCTGCATGGACTGAAATAACTGCTACAGTCGGTACAGATATCGACAAAGCAAGCACGTTGGTCTAAAATGCAATAAGGGCCATTTTTCCAGATTCCATGTTTCCAATCGTTCTAATTATCATAATTTTGACGCTCATATGTAGCAACCACCACCCATAGACAAATATTTTAAGCAACGAATTTTTCTCATTCCGCATGTTCCTCTACCCCAATTACTGTGATTAACCCTTTTCCAAACAGCAAAAAATTAGACTCTTCATTTCAATAACTGCTGCAGATGACAAATAGGTGTTTCCAAAGAAAGGATTTGTCTAGGAAATAGATCAGAAAATATTGAGGCAAAAGGACAAACTGCTGGTTATCAGCAGTTTCTTCTTTTGACTCTATGTTTTCCCAAGTCATTTCTAATAGGGACGTCAAAACCAGGTCTTGTTTGGGAAAGGGTTAACAGTTCTTTTAGCGTAGCTCCTTCGCTGATTTAACATACATTAGTGTTAGACTTCATGGACTAATGAAATTGCAGTATATTTTAAAAATTTCTCGCAATATTTCGCATAAACGAGACTGCCGACTAGTTTTTGTGACGTCTTTGAATCATAGCCACGCCCCCGTCGCCAAACTACCGCTAGCTTACACTAAGTCAAATAGAGTTTGTATAGTAGATTCTATGGGATATACACTTCCAATGCGCTACGCGCATTTGAATGTTTATTTCGCATAGAACCTACTATACAGTCTCTATCTAATACAAAAACTGTCTCAAATGGTTATTGAGTTTCAAGTTCCACTGGATGCTTTGTCAGTGGTATCTCCGCGTAGAAAATCAAGAAAATGGTCCGTTTGAAAATTGGATGTATTGGAAACTTTTTTACTGTAAGTATATCAATTGATTAAAATTCATCGGTGAAAAATTAATGATGTTTGTCTTTCTACGTGTTCGTTTATATTGATTTAATTCTCATCAAAACCATAATGTTCTAGACTGGTCCAATTTGAAAGCTATTGTAGACGACAGAATGGGTGCTAAAACTGATAAGGTCCGTGTACAACACTATACAGAAAATGATAAGGCAAACGGACAAAATGCTGTTAATAATTAATTTCTTCTTTTGACACAATCTTTTTACTTGGAACATGAAAAACAGGACCTGATTGTATAACATTTAGTGAGCGTTAATACCGGTATTTAACCAAATAATCAAAACCTGTTTTTGTTACATTTACCTAGAAAACAAAATAGGAAAAAACAGGTATTACGATTAGCCTACCACTCTCTAAAGGGAGTTACATATATTTCCTACTTCAAGAGATATACGAATAAATTGATTGGTTAAACTAAGTAAGCACGTGCCTACTTCATTCCCTTTTTAAGGCGATAGGTTAATTAATACTCATTTGGTTAACATTAACCAAAGCTTATACAGTCGGGTTCAGGTATGATTTAACAAAACGTTAACTTTTCCTTAGTTTACGATATAGTGACCATTTGTAGTGTCATTAGCTAGAGTGGAACAATGTTCTGAACTGCATTTGTAGTTTCATTTACTACATTGGTCAATGCACTGAACTACATTTGTAGTGTCATCTACTACCCTGAAACGAAGCTCTGAACTACATTTGAAGTGCCATTTACTACATTTGAATAATGTACTGAACTGCATTTTAGTGTCATTTACTACATTTGAATTATATACTGAACTGCATTATTTTGTGGTGTCATTTACTACAGTGGAACAATATACTGAACTGCATTTGTAATATCATTTACCACATTGGAAAATATATACTGAACTAAATTTGTAGTGTCATTTACCACATAGAAAAAATGTACTGAACTACATTTGTAGTGTCATTATTACAACGGAAAAATGTACCGAACTACATTTGTAGTATCATTTACTACAGTGAAACTCTGTACAGAACTACATTTGTAGTGTCATTACTACAGTGAAACAATGTACTGAACTACATTTGTCGTGTCATCTGAGCAACAGATAAAGCCGGATAAAGGTATTCTATATATTCAAACCGGAATGTTGTGTTGAAGGTTCTCATTTTTATCGTATCGATGTGACATTCCAATGAGTAGCCACACTATAGGGTTTAGTGAACAATATAGAGATTAACTAACTGAACAAATGTGAAATGAAAATTAATTCACGAGAATGGGGTGTGATGCGGTTGAAAAAAAACGAGTCCGCTAGGACTGAAATAATTTTCATATTACATTTATTCAGTTAGTTAATCTATTTATTACATACCTATTTTGGGAATTCAACCCTCACTTTTAAAAATAACGTTCTTATTCCAATCTGGTCCAAGGCTTTAGCCTACACCGCGCATATATAAATGTTCTTTGAGTATTCAGGAAAAAGGCCGCCATTCTGTTTAAATTTTGAAGTGAGCAAAGAATGAAGAATCTATCTGGACTTTAAATGATCAAAAACAGTTGTAATGAAAGAATAAAAAGCGAACTGAATGATTTTCAATCTTTCTAGTCTAAGTTTTCCAAAACTCCAGTCTAAGTTACAAATAAAAACAACAACAACAAGGTCAACAACTGAATGACAGATTTATTAAAGAAACAGAATTTTCAGCGGAAAACTATTGATTTTAAATAGCGTGTTTTAGACAAAAGGGATGGTCTAGCAACAATCTTTATCAAATTATGTGATGTGTCATTCGGTTGCTTTGAGCAGGCGTTAAAAACTGTCTGTTCAAGTGATTTGAATATATAGGCCTATCACGGAACAAATTTCGTCATGTTCGTGTGTCTCATTTCCCTTCAACACTCCAGCGCTGGATAGATCTTCGCTTCCATGATCAAAAATGTAGATAAGGGCGAAAACAAAGAAAATAGGTTAGTTCTCTTTAGATGTGTTTCTTTTTTGCAGGTAGATCTTATTTGACATACATTTCCGATGTTATGCGTGCATGGAATCTGTAAAGGATAACGAATTAATGGAAAAAAAGAATAAAAAAGTAGTTCCGACAGGAGTGAAATATTTCACTGCAGTGAAAATATCTAAATTTATTTCACTGTGAAAATACAGGATTCCACTGCTAGGAATGTAATAAATATAAAATATTGCATTTTGAAAACCTTTATCCCCTCTTATCTGTAGCTCTGGTCATGTACCACCATAGCAAAACATTTTGTGCTAAAAATAGACTGGGTTTACTGTTCTATTTTGATAAACCGTCGGTGTTGTTATAAAATCTCGTAACTACGGCTTGAATCAAGCCGTAGTTACGAGATTTAATAACAACACCCACGAAATACATTTGCTTGTCCGAAATTACATCAGTGTTACGTGGGTAAAATCGTTCCCAATTGACCAGCGTACCGTCGATGTAATCTGCACCGTATGGCCGAAAAAATCTCTCTGTTGCCAGTAAACTGTTGACGTTAACACCAAACTACAGTCGAAACTCGTTATGTCGAAGCCAGAGAGGCGATCAAAATAATTCGACATCGATCTATCCGGAGTTCGACTTATCCGATTTTTTTTTCAGGTTCGATCTAAATGATATGGCCATTTATGTTGCTCATCAAACGCGTTCATTATTGAAATAAAGTAGGAAATGGAACGAAATTGCTCGAGAAGAGCAATTACTTTTTTTTATACTATATTTCAATGGCATTAGTTGTTTTCAGTTCATTTCGTTTGAAGTTTTTGATATCCATTGGTGAGGACGGGACAAGACTTTCACTTCGACTTAACGAGTGTCAACTGCATTTTTAAACTCACTGCTTATGTAAGTGGTTTTGATCTTACAATGCCCAGCGTCTGTTCGTCCACCAATCCTTCCGAGAGTAATTATAAAAAGAATCTATTCGTAAGGTAGCTTTCAGAATATAACTAATTTAACCATTCCATACATATTATCCTTTTGTCATCCTATTTCAAAATCATTCCAAAATGTCTTCCACCAAGAAAAACCAAAAATGTAATTTTCATTACACTGAAACTGTCGTTTGTAGCATATTTGAATTTGGGGCAGTCTAGAATTGTGTCCTTTGGAAAAAGGTTAAATTCATTGGACATGTCGTGTCTAGATATGCGATTTATTATGACATTAACATTGGCTTTATCTTTAAAGCACCCAGGTGTCTTGTTTACATTGCGATTTGTTATATGAAATTCCGTGAATTCTGATTACCTCTTCGAAGAAGAAATGACCCTTCCAACATCGGTTACCGTTTACTATTTTACTATAACCTTCCATCCCTCCACGATAATTATGGTGTCGCTCCTTTATGAAATGAATTAGTTCAATAAATAGTGAAAATATCATCTAAAATGTTTCGACAGACGTTATGACTTTGACAGTGCTAAAGAGCAGACTAAGACCTTTTCATATCTAGAAAAGTTGACCATAGGCATCATAATTGTCTGCAATATTCTGCAAACTCAACTTTATTTTTCAAGTCCGATAAGTGTTACTAGACTTTATGTCAGTCCACGGCGATCTCTGCCCGACAGTATTTAGTTCCACCGCACACAACGAGAGTTGTCTTCAAAAAGGCACCTAAATAACCTGCAAAAGTGACATGCAATTTAATAACAGCATTTCCAGCTTGTTGTACCGAAACAATGGACAAAAATAACATTCTTGAGGGCATCTTTGAAAAAAAAATAAACAAAAAAAAAACAAGAAAAAAACAAGACATTCTTAAGGGCTTCTTTGAAATCAGATGTGTCCTAGATCGTATTTGGGCCTAGATAAAAAAAAACACTCATAATCATTCCTGTTGATAAGCGCCCGTGATTAATGCTTGGTTTCGTGGAAGCCCAAATAGATAAATTTAAAAAATGTTATTTTGTCGCAATTTCATCTCGTGTTTCTTGAAGATGGCACGTACACATGATTTTGTATGTATCCAAGCGTTTAGTTTGTTTCTAGTTTTTGGTAAGTTATTTTTTTTCTTTTGATTTTTTCGTTAACTGTTTTAGTTCTTTCTTCCAAACTGCATGCTTTAGAATTATAAAAATAACTCCTTAAAAACGATTTTTACATTTGACGACAATTAATATTTGACAGGCATAACTCAAATTGATTTTCAAGATAACTGTTTGTCAAGCAGTTTTCACTACGAATCAATGTGAATAAACCAAAAAATAACATAATTATGACATTTTGCATTCAAATCATAATACATGTCGACGAAATCGAAAAATCTATCCCTTTCAACCACCTAGGCGCGATTGGATAAAAGCTGGTTAGCATTAACCAAATGGTTATACTCCGGTTTTTCATAGTTGAATATTCCTATAACGGATTGGAAAATCTAACTACTCGTAAAATAAGTATTTTAAAACCATTTAGTTAACGCTAATCCACCTTTTAAAATCCACTTATAATATTTAAAGAGACATTTCATAGATAATTTTCATGAATATAACTTTCATTCATTTTTATCTGAAAGAGCATTATTATTTTTTTATAAAGATCCTGAAAATTTCAGGCAAAGATATTGCACCGTTTGCGGGGAATCATTAATTTTTCTTGCTAAGATTAAACTAATTACAGTTTCCCACAATTAAGATGAAAATGGAATTTGTTATTTTCGACTCATTTTTAAGTTTTATTTTTGCGTATTAGTAATGAATTGAAAAAAATGGCATTTTAACACACAAGGATAAACAACCTTGCCATCAAGACATAATTTACATACCTATTTTTTTAATTGCGAATGTGATATGTCCTAATTTGGCATTTTTGTTCAGGTACCGTACGGTCATGTAACACACCCGGCTTACAGACTTGTTGGGATAATTTTATTAATAACAACGGCACAGATTATTCCGGTCTAGATGCTACTGGACGTTCTGATCTTTCGTGTCGGTAAGTAGGCCCGTATGATTTTTTTCCTTTTTAAAATACAAAATAAAATTTATTGTCTCGAGACAATCCAAATGAGTACCCACAAAATAGGGTTGGACTTGGCATAACCAATTTAGAATATCGTCACCTTCTCCTATCTGCTGCTCCTGTGACGTTATATGAAGCTTTTCCTTTTTCGAGTGAAACTTTTGGTGCCCAACAAGACTGAAGGGAGAGAGAAATTATAAAAAGCTCAGGCCTGATAGAAATCATATCGCTTCTTATATATTTTCGTCTAGACATAGTAATTCTTACAACTTTATTAGCATTTAATTTTAGCTATTTTTTTTGTTTTAATTTCACAAAAACAGATTCAAACAAGATCGAATCATTTAGATAGAATTACATTTATTGCATACTCAGGGTTATAGACATTTAGTATGCTCTGAATATCGTTTTATTTTTCCTCTCTTATTTCACCGAAAATTGAGTATGTCCATAGTGTGGGTTGGAGCTGAATCTAATTTAAGCAAAACATAAGTTTTCCTATTTTAGATTAACTTTTTGTTGTTGTTGTTGTTTATAAAATTATGTTGTATATAATTTCAAAAACTCTAAGATTTTATTTGAACTCCACGCTACCGTAATTAAAGCAGCAAACTTTTTTTATTTTCAATGAAAAAAAAAAAAACGAGAAGAAATAAAAACGAAAATTGTACACTTATTTAAAAGAAGTGTGTAGTAATAATAATCTACCATTATTTTGCAGGCACTACCAAACATACAAGAGATGTTTTGATCCACTAGCAAAAGACTGCAATGTTAACGACGCCGCTTTGAACATTTACTTCTATACCAACGATATGTACAACTACTTGTGTAATGCTGGTAGAGCAGGTACAATATTGCAGGTCAAAACATCCTTGTTGAACGGCGATAGTTCAGGCTATAGTGTGTCTGTTCCGTCTACTTTATTCAACATAGTTCTTTGTTTATTTCAACACTGTTTGTTTTCTGTTTTCATTCGGGCTAAATGCGTCGATTTCTTGACCACAAGAGTTCGTCATGTTGCCGGTTGAAAACATGGGATATCTCAAACGTGTACAGTTGTCGCCACATCGTATGGCACAATGTTTATATTTTGTTCAAATGTAATTGAACGTTAAACAAAAAATAAACACGTGCCATACGATGTGGCGACAACTGTAAGTGTAGGGGAGTCTCAAAATTAAACATCTATGGAAAACAACTCAAATACTCTTACTGCGTAAAAATGTTTTGGGCTAATTTGATTTCCGACCTGATTGATAGGATACATTTTGGTCAATCATTTTGCGCCGTACCACCATTTCTTCTTGTAATTATATTGTCAGCTATACAGAGCTCAGAAGCTTTTAATGTCAATTTTGTTGAGTATTTGTGCGTTTATGTGAAAGAGCGTGCGTTAGCGCGTGCGTCCGGATTATTGTTTTCGGGAAATGTCTTATTGACCGTTATTCTGGTACATTTTTTTAGTAGTTTCCTCTATTTCTAACTTGGAAACTTTTTTGTCCGGGCAGTGATAATTCTTCCATCAAAAGAGACATACTCATCGTTTTGGGAAAAGAATTTTCATAAATTATTATGACACCAAGATCTGGGCCAGTTCCTTGTCAGAGCTGAGAACATTCGTGAAAAGTGATTTCATCACGCTGATGGTAAGTGGATGAGATCTTTGTATCAAAATAAATCGGAGAATATGGTGGATAATTTTGTGGATACTTTTATAGGCCGTTTAACCCATTACAAAATAACAACATTTTAGACTGCTTCAAATTCAAAGATTATGCAGACGACAATTTCAAGTGAATGGAATTTTAAATTCGTAAGTCTTTTTGGATGGAAAACATTGGGGGAAATGAGGAAATTGCTTGTCATAAGCAGTTTCTTCATTTTTCCACGATGTTTTCCATGGCCATCATTTTGTTGGGAGTAAAAATAGTTATTGTGTGGTAATGGGTTAATATGGGGAATAAAGTATTTTTATGAAAATTCAAGAAAGAGAATATATGTATGTTTATAAAAGTAGGCCTTGAGGACAATATATCCTAACAAAGTAGCGTGATAAGTGAATACCACCTTAATTTCTTTTTATTTGCAGATTACATCAAGTATTCGGATTGTTGGTCCAATTCCCCCGTGTCAACAGAAATATCTGCTTGTAACAGTAAATATTATCCGACGAGTTCTGATCCACAAGCGATTTGCGAGTAAGTACATGTACACTTAACATGCAATACCTTGAAGACAATGTATGTGTCCTTTAACTGCCTATTAGTTTAATAATTGTAGTCATGCAAAGTAGAAATAGAGATGGTAAGTATGTGAAATTGTTCCAAATCGACAATTTATATTCCTCTCTTATATTCCGCAGAGATACTTCGTTCGCTGCTAGGATGGAAATAACAAGCAAACGCCACATAATTCGAGTTCATTTTCGTTGATTTATCTTATTCCATAAAATTCAAAAGGTACAAAATGTTTTAAATACACGTTGGAATAAAATTTGGTTATTTTAAATTGAGAGGGGTCAAGTCAATTTATAACGAGTGCGCTCACCTAAAGCTTGAATTAAAGCATGACATCGTCGTCGCATAGAAAGGACTTTTCTCGCAATGCAACCTCTTGTGGCATTTTGTTCCGCTCTTGAATAACATCAATACGAAATTGTTGCAACGTTTTGGGTGGTGGGGTACGTGAATACACGCGTCTCTTCAGGTCATTCCAAGCATATTCTATGGGGGTATACATCAGGCCAGTAGTGTGGTACCACAGTATGTGGTCTAGTCATCGTGTCACTAGTCGTGAAATTGTTGAATTATGGCACCCTATGCGCCTCGAAATGTCCGAGTTTTAAAACCAAGCAAATGCGTTACAATAACTTTGTTCCTTACATTTTCAAGAAGACGAGGCATACTGATAGAATCGAGAATATTTCGATGAAACTTGTTTTATAGTATCCCTATAGACATACTTTATATATAAACATGGTGAGATTTATCTCAAGTTTCGCTTGCATTTACTTTACGCAGCGACAGCGTGTGTAACGTTTTGGCTATTGCGCTGTAAAATGTTCTAGATTTACTAGCTCTTATCTTTTCTATTCACGTTTCAAAACTTATTGGAGATTTCCCAACAAATATCCCCGTGTCTTATAACACCCTATAACATTTTGTTTTAAGGCTTTGAAAAGTCTGCGTTTTTATTTGTCCAAAGTATATGTTACTTCTAGTTTTCCTGTAATCGATTCGTTCCATTGTTGTTTGGTTATGCAGTGTACTCATCCAATAGAATTCAGTTTTGTACACAGACATGCAAAATAACCTCATAATTATTATTCTCTATTATCTAGGCGTAATTGACGCCAAAGCTCCACCTATGCTGCTCAATAGAATTCAGTAGTATACAAAGACATGCTAAATAACACCATAATTATTATTTCCTGTTATCTAGGTACTTAAACAAAGTAATTGGTTGTACCAATGACATTGTTAATACCCGCTGTGGAAAGGATGCAGCCACCGTGTTTTCGTCATACAACGCTTTTAGGCAGCTCATGACTTACCAGTCTGTCACGTGTCCAAACGGTATGTGCCACTAATTTGATTTTGAACTCTTCCCTAAACAAAACCTGGCTTTGATGTCTTTAATCAAGAAAGTTATGAAGCATGGAGAGGGAAAAAGTTTGAACACACAGTCTATTCTTTTCTTTCCGTGGTTTCAATACTAAATTACGAGCACAATTCATGATTAAATTACACTTATGTTACGTCACCTTTGAATAAATCAGATCTTAATATTTGTTCCTTTTCCTGATCCTAATATCTATGACAAAAAATTATAAGAATAATGTATAAAAAATCAGTATTTCTTTTATCTTTTACAGTGAAGAATGCCTACGCCCCCGGCTCAAACAACCCCCTCAAAACTGGGTCAAATACACCGAATGGTAATGGTTACACACTAATGACGTCATCAGTTGTAGTTGTTTTAGCGCCATTAATGGTGGCTGCATACGAGTACCTAACCTTTGTGTAATATATGGTCAAGTCAAGATATTATAGCACATGTTTACAAACTGTATGTACGTAAAGGCCTACAATGCATAGGAAGAACGTAGGAAGAACGTTCTTCATTTTCAGTTCATTTTTGCATGAGTTAGATCAAATCTTGCAGATGTTAGACATTTGCTAGATTCGAAGAATAGTACGCATATTAATAGTGGATCTAGATCTAGTTTGGAGTGTAATTATATATTCTTAATACAGGCAGATTTTGTAAACACGTGCCATGATATCATGACCGGACAATAGTTGATGAGCCGACCGGTATACTTTTGTTTGACTTTTTACAAGGAATTGAATATTTTTGCAAGCATTTGTTTTTAGGCACGTCAAACCCGAATGTTGTTTTTAGAAAGGGAATATAAAGAAAAGTTTTATCACAAAAATAAATTTATCATTGTAGGGCTTTTTCCTCTTTTAGATCTTTTATATCTTTAGTTATATCTTTCCTCTTTTGCATTTTACAATAAAATCGGAATAGAAGTGGCGTGTTTTTCATTTTTCATTCATGCCGTTTCCTTTAAGGTAACTAAGAACAGGTTCGATTGTCAATTGTTCCTGTACTGGCATCGTAAGCCTTTAACCCTTTCCCAAACGTCAAAAATTTAGGGTGATCCACTTCAAAATCTGGCACAAATGACAAAATGGATGTTATTAATGATAGGATTTATGTAAAATATGGTACAGAAAATATTGAGACAAAAGGAGCTGGTTATCAGCAGTTTCTTCTTTTGTTTCAACGTTTTCCCAAGCCTTTTCTATAGGGACGTCAAAACCAGGTCTTGTTTTGGAAAGGGTTGAACGTACATGAGTACGAAAACCAAATGGCCGCGGCCATGACGCAGTTGGTAGCGCATCTGTCTCTCATTCGAGAGGTCCCTGGTTCGATATCCGGCCGCGGCAAATACCCTTTCTGACAAAAATGTCACCCATCAATGGTTTGATATCGTGAACCTATGTGGGCAGCAGCTGGAGGCTCGGTTAGGGTGTTGTGGTAGTACTGGTATGAGAAACAACAGGAATCCATGGTTAGGTGCTCCAGCCGCCGCGATATGGCCTAAGTCGTTGAAAACGGCGTAAACCCCAGTATATCAAAACGAAAATGAAATAGTCACCTACAGGACTATTTTCTGGTCTTACAACTTTGGCGAATTGGGAAGGATAAACCATTTCCAAAACAGCTACAAGTTGAACTATATCCATTTGAAAGCAATTGTTTGTGATAAAATGAATGTTATAGACTATGCACATTTCTAAGTTCTAGCACGGAAAAGGGCAAAAGGAGAAAATACTGGTTTACAGATTTTTTTTCTTTTTATATCAGTGTTTTCCCAAATTTTTCGCTTTCAGGGATGTCAAAAACATGACAATTTTTGGAAAGGGATAACAGAAATTACAACCAATAGGTGTTCCATAGTAAAACAGTTTTTCGCTTATATGTTTACATTTTTCTATCCCATAATAGATGGTGCAATCGTAGTTGGAAGCGAAGTCGGAATTCTTGTACCAGTCTTCCATGGATTGTTTTTGGTAGAAATGAAACTGCTTTCAACTGAAAAAAGTTAATGTAGAATACCCGTAATGTTGCCATTTTGAGATTGATAAATTATCGGATTATTTCGAGCGGCGTCGTTACGTATCCTTATTTATTCGGGTGCAGTCGTAATCATTCTGTGATGGAAAGTTCCACCGCTGAATGTGTATACGACGTCACCCTAATAATTCCGACGTCGCATGAATCTCATTAAGGGTGGACAAAAAACTTTTTAGGTTTCCACGATCTTGGTTGACATGAAAGTGGTTTGAACTGTATCGACACTGTTTTCAACAGAAAAAAATAAAATGAAGCATTGTATTCTCACAATAGAAACACAGAAATTGTTGGTACAACGATCGCCATTCTAGCGTCTGTTCTTCATTGGTTGTTTTGATTGAAAATGAATAAGCAGTACAGTGAAGCAAACTCTAAATGAAAAAAGGCATCTGTTAACCATTTCTCTAAATTTCGGGGCAATTCAATTTGAACATTGATACATGTAAACAAATGAAAGTTGATAAATTTGTGCTAATTTTAGTCCAGAAAATATTGAGACAAAAGGAGAGAATGCTGATTATCAACAGCTTCTTCTTTTGCTTCTTCTTTTGTTCCCTGTCAAACAGTTTCCGCTCGGAATATCAAAACCAAGTCTTGTATGGGAATGGATCAGTTGCTTTCGATGATGCAATGTAATGTTTAAACAGAAATGGGCGATAACTTAGAAGAAGGTTCAAAAAGTTACGGTCTGCGTGTTAATCATGTACTACTGTTAGCTACTACTGCTGTTGTTATAACATTAAGGCCAACAACAGCAGCGGCGACAATAACAACAACAATGACAACAGCAATAGCAGAAAACAACAGTAATAACAGGAACAACAACAGGAGCAGCAAAACAGAAAAACAATCACAACTAACCTTGAGGACAATCCACATGGGTATGTTGCAACAACTGTGTATAGGCCTTGAATATGGAAAACCCAACCGCGGCATCCTTCCCACATAGTAAGTACGTCACATCACCATAACACTCAACCCTCTTGGTCATGTACCTTAAAGAAGCAATATATGGGGTTAGAGAAAAAAGGGATGAATAACATCGCTTCGACCAGCATTTTCTCTGTTTCCCTGAATCTTACCTCTTTTGCTTATGGTGTTCAATCAATTATTAGTCACCAAAAACTTCGTACAACTTTGGGTGTCAACTGTTGCAACGGTCATTGACAGGGTTTCACTAGACAATTTCCGTTGCCACGGATGAAAACTGACATTTGACGAGAGTATACCATAGTCAATTACATTTGCCACTTATTGGACTGACACAGCGTCGGGAAAGTCTTAAACATCTGGTATCAATCTTCGATATATTCACCATTACACGATACACACTTCTTTCACCTATCAATCCACTTGTCAAAGCAGGTTCTGAACTGGTCTTGATATAATTATACAGATCGTTAAATAACAATTGGCAAACCATGAAGGTCGCCGACGTTGCATTGGCGTCCAGAACTTTAATCATCATACAGACAGTTTCTGATTTTTATTTACCCATAACACTCAAAACTTCATTGGAAACCGCTCCACATGCGCCATATTTGCTATATTCGCAAAGTAATGTATTCATCTACGATTGTTCACGAAAATAACACCATATTTAGCCGATGGTGGTTACATTTGCTTAGAAAAAGAAACACTCAAAGTTCAAGAGCATTTTGAACAACTTTTGACGCCAGAAAAAAAGTAATCTTTTTAAAAGCGATTTTACCAATTATCTAAAGTTGCCATACGTTCGCATAGCAACTTTCGAATGCGAATAATTGCAAACAGCTTAATTTTTTGTCGATCGTTCAAAGGTATAATTCTTCGATGCGTGTGAAATGAAAAATTCAAAAAAGGCAAAAAATTAAAAGTTACGAAAATTCCAGACACTTTATTAACAACCCTCGTAGATGTACATTTACGAAGTTTTGCTAAATTACCTGATAAATGCGATAACCTATTTGGCAAAATTCAAACGTTTATACAGCTAAAATGTTCTTACTTGCACATTTCCTCTTGACCCGAATCTCCAGGGGCCGCACCATCACAAACAAACATTGCACCCTCAACAGAATGGTTGAACCAGCAGTCTGATGCATGTAGGTCATAATCTAAATGGTACCAAAATTAGACTAGTTTTATGGTGTTGACGTCACTTTTGTGACGTTACGTTATGGTGTAAATCAAATGATTTCTTCATAGTTTGTTTTCATATTGCTCTTTGTGAATGTATGCATGATTTTATTAACTGACAAACTGTTTAAATTCGAGTTAAATTCGACCTCTTCTAACGTTTCGACCGTGTAACGTTTTAGACATGTCTTTGTTACGTTGTTTAAATGAAATTTCGAGAGTAAAGCTTGTCGAAATTATGTTTTTATTACTTATGATCAACATTGAATAAAGACATGGTGACATTCAGGTTTTTGTTAAGATGCAGGTGCGTGCATTTCAAAATTATTAAACGCACGTGCACGTTGTACGAGGTAAATGACACGTAAAATTAAATTTGTTTTTGACTAAAATTGATGGGAAATATGTCATCTACTGAAATATGAAATATCTAGGCAATTGATAGAGCGATTACTTAGTTATACAAAATTCAAAAGTGAGGAGTTAGCTGTGCGGTTCAGTATAGGCTTTGTCCAATCAGGTGGCTTGTTATGTAAATTACTTTCAGAAAACGATTAAGAAATGCTGAGAAATCAACCCCTGATTTCTCAATTATCTAGCACGAGACCCTTTCACCATTTCCCGAACGACAAAATTTTAGGCAGTTTAAATTTGAAATCTTTATTATACAATGAAAAGTATATTATAAATAAATGTGAAATTTGTGTTCATATTTGCACAGAAAATATAGACACAAATGGAGAAAATGCTAGTTACCAGTAATTTATTCTTTTGTCTCAATGTTTCCAAACATTTTCTAATAGTGACGTTAAAATCAAGTCTTGTTGGAAACGAGTTAATTCGTACTTGCTCTTCCGACATTACAAAGATAGTTGTAAGACTCGTTTGTATAGAAATAAAGACGGGTGGAGTTATCCAATCTACAGTCGACGGCTTTAGAATTGAAACAAGTCTGGTACTTCTCATAAGGACTGTAAAAAGAATTATTACTGTTTGTAAATCATTCGATTAACAAAAATGAATAAATGAATGAATAAAAAACAAGAAGTGTTGAAACACCAATGCCCCCGAAAAAGAACATGTTCAGTTTTCGGTCGGACAGACAAACAGCCTCACAGACGGACGGACATTAAAAACAACAACATGCCCCGATCATTCGATACGGGTGCATAAAATAAATTGATAAAGAAAAAACCCAGATGAAAGAAAAACAAACACAAAAACAGCAAACATAACAAAAAAAACCGAAATTAGTTAACGCTGATATTGCAGAATCTTGTCCATTTATTATATATTTCTGACATTGTCTCCCATAAATGGGCGGATAAAACGGTTCGTTATATATGTGTTCTGTTCTGATAATGACGAGCTTAAGTGGGACGAGAGCAACTAGTGGCTCGGAAAAAATTGTTGTGATACTACTGGAGGAGGAATCAAATTGAATAACCAACCGCTACTGCATTAGTAAAATACTGTTCCAAATGGCATACACAACATTCAATTATTCTTATAGATTTTATCTAGCAATTGGAACAACGACATCTTTCTATAGGCCAGTCTCTTTACAAGATCGGACTACCTCTATGTCATTCTCAAGTCTAAAATCATCTACTTAACGTTATTCAAGGGAAGGTAGTAAGGTGATACTTAAATTCTAAATTTCCTTTGTGCCCAAATCGCAAAAATGGACTGTAGACGACATAGACATTGTTGATAAATACTAGTATAGGCCGGATATGTATAAAACACAGTGCAAAAACATTGGGCCAAAGAGAAATGCTGGTCATCAACATTTTTATCTTTTGTCTCAGAAACTTTTCCGGGAATTTTGTCTTTGTCGTGAAGTTTTGTTTGAGAAATGGTTACTCAAGGATAGGTAGTCAAATGAATTGTTGCCTCATCGATGTCATTGGGGCGATCATGTGGCTCGACAAGGAAATCGCTGAAACAATATATTACGGCCTCAACGCCACATGCGCATAATCTATAAGGAGAAACTTTTCTTTAATAGCAATATGTTTTAAGGCATTCCGTTATTCATTAGATACAACAGACTTCTTGTATCTTCGACATCATCCGTTGTAACGAAAATTGACGAGTATATCCGGATTTCAAAAAATCCGGATAACCTCGTTTATTTCCGTTGTCGAGAAAAATACCGAAGATAGATGCGTAAATGCCCAAAGTGTTTGGTATCTAATAATTGATGG